>NW_004624731.1:21134357-21146653 GCF_000247695.1 Heterocephalus glaber | reverse complement strand
TCATTTCATCTACATATGAATATTTTACTTCTACCTTGCAATCCTATCCTAATTCTGTCATTTTATCACCAGACTATTTTGGTTTGGGCCTATGTTTCAAAGTTTAATGGACAGATGAAAAGTAGGCATATCTGCCCTTGTTCCCCACCTTATGGAGAAAGCATTGTATCTTCTTCATTCATATAAGGCATTTTT
The DNA here is from genome assembly GCF_000247695.1 of Heterocephalus glaber. The sequence goes on along the minus strand of NW_004624731.1, from coordinate 21,146,458 downwards.
GCTGGAAGTATGGCGTACATGCCTTATCTGTTGAGAAGGTTCTGTTCTATTTCTACTCTCCTGATAGCTTTTACCATGAAGAGCTGTAGAATTTAGTCCAATACTTTTTCTGCAACTACTGAAAGGATCATATGTTTTTTCCTTTCCTCTGTTAAAATGATGACTTATGGGGGTGGATTTTCCATTGCTGAACCAACAGTGCCAGCCCTACAATAAATCCACTACTGCCAGATCTGATTTATAATAGTTTGCTTTGTTAAACCAATTTTTATCTATGTTCATACTTTTCTATTATCTTTATCCAGTTTTAGTATTAGCACAATGTTGATTTCCTAAAATGAGGGGAGACGTGTTCCTTCTTTTCTCTGCTTTAAATGTTTGATATAATTTATCAGTTAAAATGTATACGAGCTTGTTGTTGTCATATAGGTAGATTTTCAAGCTAGGAATATACTTTCTTTAATAGGCGCTATTCAAATTTTATATTTCCTCCAGAGTCAGTTTCATTTTCTTCCAAGGTACTTCTTAAAAGTTGTCAAATTTACTTCAAAAAAAGATTTTTGTAATATGATTTTTATATCCTTTTAAATTCTGTAAAATCTGTGGTAATGTCCTCTAAATTTTGATACTGTAATTTTAAAATGTATAATTGATATTGTGTAATAGAAAGAAAAGGTCTAAAGGGTCGCGGTGCTACGTGTCTCTGTTATCTTCCGTGGAGGTGGCCGGGTGAGGGTCTCCTTGCTGGGCCCCAGGCGTCTCTCCTCGTCTTCGGCCGCCCTCCGTGTGGACCCCTCTCTCAGGGCTCCCTGTGCCAGAAGCGGCAGGGAGAGGGTGCCCTGTCAATCTCATCCCTTAACGCTGGGGCTCCTCCTGGCACTGCCTCCCGCCGTGTGCAATGGGCGAGGCGGTCCAGTTCCTGACCGAGAGACCCTGGCTCGCTATACACCTGTTTGATAAAAAAAATATAGTGAACGTCACTGCTGAGTGCCGTACCCCGGAAAGACAGATCTTCAGTATGAGAGGAGTCTCATTGAACCTCAGTGAGTGACAAGTTCCAATTTGTTCGGGGCAGTCGGCTGTTCACTACAGTTGAGTGGTGAATTTTAAAGTGTGCCATAAGCCATGGCTTATAAACAACGCATTAACATGAAATTTTGTTTCAAACTGCAAAAAAGTGCTAAAGAAACACATGAAATGTTAAAATTAGTTTATGGTGAAGCTACAGTGACCAGGAAGACTGTTTACAAGTGGTTCGAGAGATTTCGTAGTGAGTGTGAATCGGTTGAAGATGAGCGATCCGGACGACCTTCCACATCAAAAACCCAAGAAAATGTGTAAAGAGTAAGCGAAATAATTCGATCCAACAGGCAGTTGACTATTAGGGAGATTTCTGAGGATCTGGACATCTCTTACGGTTCCGTTCAAAGCATTTTAACAACAGATTTGAACATGAGGCAAGTGACTGCAAAATTTGTTCCACCTGTTCTGAGGAACAAAAGCAGGAGCGCCTGTCAATTTCACTGGAGTTGCTAAAGCGTTCTGGTTCTGATTCCAGCTTTTTAAGATACATCATCACAGGGGATGAAACTTGGGTCTACGGTTATAATCCTGAGACCAGTGTTCAGAGTTCTCCGTGGAAATCACCTAGGTCTCCTTGGGCAAAAAAAGCGCGCCAATCAAGAGCCAACATCAAGGTGATGTTGATTGTGTTTTTTGACCTTGATGGAATTGTGCTAAGTTTGTCCCTAGGAACACTACAGTGAACTCTGAATATTACAAGGGCTTGTTAGAGCGTTTAATCAACGATGTGTGTGTAAAACGGCCCGAGAAACGGGCAAATGGCTTCATACTCCATCACAGCAGTGCTCCATACCACACGTCGCTTCTGATACAGCAATTTGTCTGATGAAAACATTACCGTGTGTCCTCATCCACCTTATTCATCAGACGTGGCACCCTGCGACTTCTGGCTCTTCCCCAAGGTCAAAATGGCCATGAAGGGCAAACATTTTGAATCGATTCAGGACATCAAGGAAGCTGTGACAACGCTGCTAGACACACTCACAAAGGAGGACTTCCAGAGCTGCCTCACAGAGTGGCAAGAACGATGGGATCAGTGTGTTCAAAACGAGGGGGAGTATTTTGAGGGGGACTAATGGCACTGTGTCTTTTACTGTAATACATTTGTTTTAATTTAAACGTCCATCATATTTTATGATCACACCTCATAACATTTTCCTAATAACCATTGCATTATTTTCATTAACATTTTTATTCATTTATTTGCTTCTTGATTTTAAATATTATCATTTCTTATGTATACTGTTTAAATTTTTCTGTTTTATGTATTTCTGAGTGGTGTGAGATTATTGTTAGAGCTGTATTGTCCATGTTATATTTAAGTTAGTTGTATTTTATGACCTTAGAGTTTTTAGTATTTTCCATAGTTCTACTCTTGAAAAGTGGTGGGTGTCCTCGCTGCTCTCCTGCTCCTCTTAAAGAACAAAACTTTAATATGAAACCAACAATATATTTGTTGACAACCTAGAAGGTTTGTTATTCATTATGATTTGTGTATTAAAAGGTAAACCAGAAAAAAAAAAGAAAAAGAAAAGAAAAGGTCTAAAGGAGTAGGGGAAGTGGGAGGGGTAGGGGAAAGGAAAGAAAGATAAAGAAAAAATACGAGAAAAGAAAAAAAAGTGGAACAAAGTCTTTGTAAATAGGGAAGGGTGGAGGGGGTGAAGGGAGGGCAGGGGAATGGGGAAAAAATAAGAACCAAGATACATCATGTAAAGGTACAAGATCCCAATGATGAATGTAACAGTATTTTACACCTAAAATGTACCAATAAACTTAATGAGAAAAAAAAGTTATTAAAGAAGGGGGTTTTTTTGTCTGTTTTTTCACTAAGCAACGTGAATGTTGTCACATTACCATTTTTTACAGAATCTAAGCTAAAACATAAGAAAATGTTGCAAAATTAACCTGGTATTTTAAAAGTCTCATTTTATTTCTACTGTAACCAAGTTATACACCTTTCAAAATGAACTAAAACTGGGAGGAAAATATGTATATGAACAAGTCTAAGAAATGTAATATATCAAAATGTTTACTTATTCATAAAACAATTATAATAAAATTTTCCTCCTTTTAAAAATTAATCTATAATAACAATTACTTTCATCTTTTCAGTGGTATATTCACTCACTGGAAATTTATTGAGTAGTAAACTCTACAGAAGCAAAATTTGGATGTTTGGCAAGTGAAACAATTCTTGTGTTTCATGAGAGTTCTGTTGTAATAGAATAATAGTTTACTAAGTTGGAAGATGATAGCTGAAAAATCATTTATATCTCTTTCCAAATAATTTAAGCCTGCTACAAGAACAAGCTTCCACAAACAGAATTTTATGGTGTTTTTATATTTTCAGTGAATACTGAGTAAAATGCTTTTCATACAAAGTAGGGTAATAAACTAAATTGGAGAACAAGAAATACACAAAAAACATGATTCTTTTTATTCAACTGTAAAAGTAATACATGATAGCTAATGAAATCCAGAAAAAGAAAAATTCATAACTTGACTATCCCAGTAAGCTTACTTCATTATCATTTCATTCCATATATACATTAAATGGTCACATTCATAATATATGTCATTTTACATTCTGCACTTTTCTATATGACATTTATCATGATTTTCCATTTGCTTATTCTGTTAATAATGACCATATACTATTATCAAATAACTAGTCTATACCTCTTTAACCAAAATATTTAAGATTTTCTAAAACATGGAATAACGATTTAGCGAAGTGCCAAGAACCTAGTCAGATCATTAAGCACAACCTCTTTCTTTTATAAAGGAGAAAAGTTTTCCCTCAAAGGTTAAATAAAGCATCTGACCGCAGTTAAAGAGCTAATTACTATGGGAACTTAGCTCAAGTTTGTATTCCCAGACCATTTCCTTTCTCATTATATTTTGCTGTTTTAGGTACTTAAAAATAGAACCAACACTGCTGAAACCTATTGCTTTTGTTTTTAAAATAGACAATATTTCTGGAATTCTAGTTCACAATCCATAAGGCAAAAATAAACCCTAAATTTTTTTCCAAAAAATAAACTTAGCTTTAAAAACTTGTAGTTGACTTAAAAGAAATTCTGTCTTCTGTGTGATAGATTACATAAACTTCTGTGCTGAGCTTTCTTCGAAAGAAGCATATCTTTCAAAGCACAATCGTACTGCCCAGATACTAGATTAAAACACTGACTGTGAAAACATTGGCAGTTAATGCAATACCAAGTGCGGTGTTCTCTGACACTTCCACTAATAATCCTGTTGAATTTACCAGTACGACTTCACATATGTTTACTCCAGGAGTAATGAGCTCCACATCTTCTTCTGATGGAAAAGAACACACTGTTGAAAATCTCCAGCAAGTCAGGAATTCCATGGAGAATATTCATCTAGTTGTTGCCAGATCATGCCAGTAGGAAGAAGAAAAGACAAGAATTTGAAATGTCACTAGTCTTGTGACATCCTGAAGCCTTGCAACTGGGTACTAATTTCTAAAAAGCCTTGCATTTAGCTTTTTGTGAAAACCAAATTTGGCAGTAATTCCCTATATTCTTCTTTATCAAAAGAGAATGTATATAATGCTTACCTTAAAACAATTATTTCCGAGAGTAATGGTAGCACCACCCTATAAACACAATGGCTATCTTTACTACTGCACTGAAATTCTAAGGTGATGTGCATATAGAATTTTAAATCCTTATACACACTCAGAAATCACTTCTAATGGATATCTTCCATTCTGAAATATAGAATGGAATGATGGTGAGTTAAATCATAACCTACAATGCTAAGCATAATTATTTAATTTTCAAATAACTTTTGAATCACATCACAAGCAATGTCATACAGTGAGGAACACACTGATGCTATTTTTAATGTTGTAGTCTCTAAACCCAAAGCTGCAAACCGTGCAATCTAATGAAAGATCTCCTGCCTCCTCTTGTCATCTAAACTACATTATATGAAAAGCAATTATTGCCCTGCAGATGGGACATAAAAATTTAATGATGTAAACATTATCTTTGGAGGAATGTTTTCTTAAATAACCACTGGTGAACATTCAATATCTCACAAGTAATGGGGTAAACGTCACGTGGCAAAAGAAACAATTTATTCCACATAGTAATTATTTATAACACTTTCTGTATTCCTTCCCTTAGTGATTACATCGCAACTTCTAATTCCTACAGTGAACCACACACAAACCTAGGGCTCATTTTTTTTTTTTTTTTTTTGATACTGGGGATTGAACTCAGGTCCTTGTGCTTACGCAGCAGGCGGCGAAACCACTGAGCTAAATCCCCAGCCCCTAGGGCTCATTTTTGCACCGACAATCATGCCGCTCCATTTCTACTGCCCTTGTCACTGTGGAAGTTCATATCTTATTTTCCAAAGGTGATGCAAAAACATACTTAGTGTTCTGTGCCCCTCCAGCTCCATCCCTTTCAAAGTTCATGTGCTAAACCAGGCATAATCTTTATGACCACTGTAAATGATCTAGATTCCTTACAGGATGAAAGCATCAAAGTTTGAATTAATGGAGAAATTATTTCATAGCTAGTAACTTATTTCCTATTTACTTAAAAACTTCTAACAGATTATTCAAAACTTGTCTAACTTCAGCATGTGCAAAAATTACTCAAAAATTCTGTCATTGTGCCAGGGATTTAGCTCAGTGGCACTGTGCCTGCCTCGCAAGCACAAGGTCCAGAGTTTGATCTTCCGTACTGGGGGGAAAAAATGCTGCCATGATTGAATCTTAAATGTCCCCCAAAGGCCTTTGTATTAAAGGCTTGGTGCTGGTGGGAGGGGGTGGGACCTTTAATAGGTGGTGCCTAGTGGAGAGAAGTTAGGTCACTGGAGAACTGTCCTAGGAGGGGTACATAAAGACCCCAGCATCCTCCCTTCCTCATTTGGCCCGGAAGCAAAAGCGAGGTCTCTGCCAACTGCTTACACTATGATGGTCCTGAATTCTGGCCACAGGGTCCAAAGCAACGGGGCCAACTGATCACAGATTGAAACTTGTAAAATCGTGAGGCAAATTAATGTCTTATTATAAACTGATTGACTCAGGCATTTGTTACAGTGATAGAAAGCTAACATGTGTAAACACACACACGCACATGCATGTGCATGCACACACACATTTCCAGGGGAAAGAAATGAATTTATCAGTATTTACAGTCACATTCAACATTTACAAATCAGCATTTAAGAGAGTAACTGCATGAATTCAACCAAAATAATTTCTAGTGATATGTAACTTGAGCACTGGATAACTGTTTCAATATGTCAAATAAATTGTTCTCAGCACATGACTTTTTAGAAATAGCAGCAATAAAATACTATGAAAGTAATACATGTAATTTATCTACAATAAAATAATCTTTCATCAAAGGCAGAAACATGTAGTTCCCAATTTCTTTTATCATTTGATGAAAATGATTGTATGAATTAACATTTCAATCAAATTCCAATAATTCAATAGTTTTCTTATCAAAAATAAAATTGAGATTGTTTTCAAGATATGTATATTTTGAAAAATACTGTTTTGTCACATTTTCACCTATTTTTTTTTTTACTCAAACATGATGAAGATGCATTTCATTCTCTATTATTCAAATGAGCGCAAAGAATAAACTTAGCGTCTCAGATCTGGTTCTGAAGGCCTATTCTGAATTCTAAGTACCATCGATACTAGCAAATTAGGAAAGAAAAGGCTTTTTGTTACAATAGGAATCTTTAGGAAGCATGAGATAGTGCAAATTCTTCTGCAGTAATTAGAACACGTTATTGTGAAAATTCCCAAACTACAGGATGATTATATGATTCATTTTGTACACTGATCAGAAGCACTCCAGAGAATTGTTCTGATAGTAATAGTTATCTCACTATTATAATGGTAATCATAATGTTTGAGAGGAGCAATGGCTAAAGCAGGGAAAAACCTTGCAAAATTAGAAGTCTTTATATAAAAATAACCTAATAGTTGAGAATGGCCAATATCTCTAAAATGTACATAAGTAATGATGTTGTCAATGCAAATAAGAGTTAATAAGGTCTAATTTTTTGGCCTACATTGTATGACACTAAAAAAGATATTCTCTTTATTTCCCCTAGTCTTTCACTCCCTTTGTCAAATATAAAGTGATAAGCATAGGAGGAAATCTCACTTGGACAGGAACCAGTTCTATTTCCAGGGTGAAGCAGTTTTAACTTAGAAACTTTTAAATCAACATCAGAGTACACAATCAGAGGGTGTTTTTTTTTTCACAACATTTATATGATGCACCAGTTTACAGGAAATGAAATTTGCAAATGATATGGTCTGTCTTTAAGGCAAAGTAAGGTTTATAGATGCAAGGTATTTTGTCCAACATATTAATAGCCAAGAGCAACGAGCTCTAAGAGACACTAATATCCTGAACTGCTTGAGTAATGTTTTTCTTTGTCTTGATACAGTGTAAAATTGCTCGCCTTCTAAAACACCCAATCTTTGCCTACAGACAAAAGTAATTAAATTATCCCAGAGTCATATAATCACTTACCAGTAAGCAAATGGCTCAAGTCCTTTTTATTATCAGATAAATTAAACCACATAAGAGAAAAAAACATTTCCCTAGTTTCTTCAACCTAGTGGAAAGCATTTAAAGACAGAAAAACATTTCTGGCCTAGCAATTATTTATATTTGATTTGGAAATTTTGCAATAAATCTATCATATCAGGATCATTTCTCCAGGTGTAAAAATTAAAATACTATAAAAATATAAAGATTTAAACAGAAGAACCATCAATTATTGAAGAAATGATATATCCAAAATGTAGTGGATTTGAGGTACTACATAAATTAACAGAAATAAAGAAATAATTAACAAGTTATGATGATACTGTTACCCTAAGTTTTCAAAATGTGGGAGTTACTCAGGACTGTAATAGAGAAGTCAATTTGATATAATATGAGTTATGTGTTACAATTAAGTGATAGTCTAGATTTTCCATCTAGAATCCATCGTGGGTTTATAATACTGAGATAAACAGCTTCACAGTTCTTATAGGCCTTATAATTTCTGGGTGAAAAGCAAAGAAAGGAGTCTGTAACTCTGGATGCTCTGACTCCCAAGTATGGAAGAAAGTTATATTGTCCCTGGAATGACTGAGGTATAGGAAGAGGTGAAAACAGCAAAGTTACTCTAAGATGTTTTTAAGGCTATAAAGAATCTCAAAGTTTCTGCTGTAATACCATTACAACAACATTTAGTTCCGCCGCCTGCCTCACAAGCACAAGGTCCAGAGTTTGATCAATGGTACAAAAAAAAAAACCAAAAAAATCCAAAACATTTGGCATGACACAGGACATTGACCAATTTCTTGTTAACAGTTTTCATCTTTGTATTGATGATGGTTTGGTACCTAGGGTGAAACACTAGATGGAAAATTAGTTCCAGCTCTAAATAAACCATGGCATAGAACACATCACGAATACCATCCACTGAGACCCAGCTTCCTCATTTAGCATAGAGAGCTCATTTTGATTTTGAAAAATCCAGATACCTCTATTTTTGAAATGTAATACTAAGCTATTTTGTAGAACTTGATCTGAAGCTAAGTTTCTAGATTATAACACAAAGAAACCTCAATGAAAGAAATTGTCTTCTTCCTTCTCCATTATTCATTCATTCATTAATTCATTCATTCAATATTATTGACCACTTGCTAATAAACATTCTATCACTGGTGATAAACTACAGGAAATAAGGTGAAATCGGAGTGAACTATAATGTTACTCTGGGCCTATGACCAAGGTATTAGTAGCAGATGTGGTTAGATTCCATATAGATTCTGAAGATGCAAACAAGACGTGTTTGTTGAAGGGTTAGATGTGGGAGCAAGAAGGCAAGAGAAACAGAAAGGAGGTGAAGAAAGAAAGGAAGGGGAGGAAGGGGAGGGGGAGGGGAGGGAGAGGAAGAAAAGAGGAAGAAGAGGAGGAGATAAGAAGAAAAAGGAGGAGAGGAAGAAGGAGGAGGGTGAAAAATCAGGAAGACAAGGATTAAAAAGAAGAGGAAGAAGTAGGAGAAGAGAAAGAGCAGAGAGAAGAGGAGGAGGCAGAGGAGGTGAAGGGGAGGAGAAGGGGAAGAGGGGGAAGTAGACGAAGAATAATAAAGGAGAGGATGAAGGAAGAAAGACAGGAAGAAATAGGAAGCATGAGTTTCCATAATTTCCATGCTACCATTTCACCTCTTCCCTCTCTAAAGATACGATTTTCTAAAGATATTTATTTTTCCTTTTCATGTCTACAATATGATGAAAAGATTTTAAAATACTGAACTGACACTTTAAGGCATATGTTTAAGTACTAAAAATAAAAAGAACTATGTAAGAGCTATCTACATTTTTCAGATCATAGCAATGAAAACTGAGGTATCAGAATAAATGCCTTTATTGACCCTCTTTCCCTCACCACAATTCTTAAACACCTCAGAATCTTATTTTAAACTTGCTAAACTTATTTGCTGCCATTCTACATGTTTCACTTACACTGTCCATGTATTTCCTACACATATCGTCCTCCTTCTTGTTTTTCCACCCATTCGTTGTCTTGTATCAGGCTCTGAACCAGAAACACTGAGCCTGCTGAGCCTGCTGGAGCTAGACACGCACAATCACTGTAATCATCAGCACTGCAGCTGCCCTCTCCTCTTCTTTCTACTCTTTCTGCCCCATCATTCTCTTGTCCAAAGCTGACCTTTCACTCTGAGAAGCTTCAGTTTTAAGAACCATTCTCATTATTTACGTGCAGCCCCACATCTCCAACAGTCCCAACAGAGAATTGTTCTAAACCTTGTCTCTCACACAACACTGAGGTCCACCATGGGCTCGCAGGGAGCACAGATGGTGACAGACAAAGCTGCAAGCTCCCAAGTACATCACAGGAGTTCTGCTCATTCACATATTCATATCTGCCCCGTTTCCTCACAAGTATCATCTTTACTTTCCATTCCCACTGGCAAATCTCAGCAGGCAGCAAGTGGATAGCATCCATCTGTTTCCATCTTGTATACTTCTTGAGTCTTCATTTTCTAAACAACATGATATTATAAAGACAAGTGCATAGGACGTATTCCAGGCCCTGAGAAGCATTTGAGTATTTCCTTCTCAGAAATGTTTAGTTCAGCCCCTCAGTATTGGTGAAAAGCACACCTACTTTCTGTCTCTTGGTAACAAAATGTAGAAACCATTGAGGCAAGAAGTATGATCACAAGGTACAGTGAATGATTAAACTGAAATATTACAGTAAAAGACACATTGCCATTAATCCCCCTCAAAATACTCCCTCTCATTTTGAACACACTTCTCCCATCATCCTTGCTTCTTTATGAAGCAGTTCTCAGAGCCCTCTTTCCTGAGTGCACTTATGAGATGTGATTGAAAATACAGTGTAGGTTGCTTCCTAGAGCCCTCCAATGGACACGCATTGCACCATATCCTCATCTACTTGTTCACTGAATCTGGCACCATCAAAACTCTGGCCCTTTCACAAAGCCCAAATTACCATGAAAGGTAAACATTTTTAACCAGTTCAGCACATCAAGGCAGCCATAACAGTGCAACTAACGACACTCAGGAAAGAGGAGTTCTAGAAATGCTTCAGAAAGTAGTAAGAACAATGGGAGAAGTGTGTTCAAAGCGAGGGGAACATTTTGAAGGGGATTAATAGCAATGTATCTTTTACTGCAATAGATTTTTAATGTAAACATTCACCATATTTGTATCACACTCTATATACATTTTCTCCAAACAGCTATATCATCTCATTTTTATATAGTTTAAAAGTAAAATTTTTCTAATTGTATTAATAACATAAATTTAGGGGTAAATGAGTGTGAAAAAATTAGATGACAATGAATCTACTTTGGCACCACAAGTTTAGCAGGAAAGTTTAAAATTTTTTATTAAAAATGTAGATATATAGAGATAAAGAAATGTGACTCTCATATGTCACTGATTACCCTCTCCAGCTACCTTGAATTTATTATGACATAGCTATCGCTAAAAGTTATTATCTAGAAATGTAGACACATTCCTTGTGACACTATAATGATTGTCAACTGTCAGGATCTAACAATAAGAATAGATAAAGAGAAACATATGGTCCTTCACACACACACACACACACACACACACACACACACACAAAGAAATTAGGACTACAAAGTTAAAGATAACTAGCATTTAGGAATCTCAAAAACTTTTTAGAAATTTTTCTTTTGCAGTTAGTAAATGAGTTCATGAAGTTAGTTTGAGGTTGAATTCATGATATTTCACGTTCACTTGTTCACTAGTATGTTGAATAAGGCTAGATTTGTTTCCTTTCTGAACATCTTACTTAAAGAATAGAGAGCTACTTTAATTAATTGACAAGAATAAACAAGACATTTCTTAACTAGAACCTATCTGTCATCTATCTCTCCATTTGTGCCTGCCATTTTTGCTATTTCCCTTCTGTTTGGATGAAGTCAAAGAAATGTGTAAACCAGGGACTCAGAAGGGAACACATAAATGACACATACTTTCCATACATAACCTTTGTGTATAATAAAATGTTATATTTGTCAATGTTTTTTATGCTTTTAATCAAATAACATGTCTGTCAGCACTCAGAGCAGTTACCCCCTCCAAGTTAGGAAGGAACAACTGAGGTAGCAAATGGAATGCTGCCAACCCTTTGCAATCACTCAATAGAAGAGATGGGCAGCATTTGCTTCTCTCTACATCTTTTTGGCTTCATGTCTTCTGCTCCCTTTTTCTCTATGGAATAGGACTTTCAGTGTTACATGGCTCAAGGTAATCGTTGACACTATTTTACAACTTACTGATTTAATTTTTACAAATGATGTTATTTTCAAGAGAAGAAATTACTCAGCAATCTTCACTTTCCCATATACTTTTGTAGGAAGGCTGTTTTCTTTTTTTTTTTATTAAATTCTTTTATCGGTACATTGTAGGTATACAACACAATTAC
>NW_004624731.1:21071627-21128892 GCF_000247695.1 Heterocephalus glaber | reverse complement strand
GTCCTCTGTGTCTTTGTAGTGTGGAACCAGGTGCCTGCCTGTCTGCAGCGGGGTGATTCGGCGTATTCCGTTTGACTGGGGACCTCAGAAGGGCGTGCACAGACCTGCCTGTCTGCAGCAAGCTGATGTGGCGTGTTCTGTGTGACTCAGGACCTCAGTAGGGCGTGCCAGGAAGGCTGTTTTCCATGAGGACAGTAACAAGGAATGACTATGTGCATATACAAGTAATTTGGAAAGTGAAAATGAGACAGTGAGGGTTGCTTTAATGACAGGAAATGTGTCAGCGGCAAGATACAATCTATTCCCTGAGTGAACGCCTTCAGCAATAAGACTAGTGAGCCTTTCTGCTCATAAACTAGGTAGAAATTCCAATGCATGGGGTAGCTCATGGAAATGTTTCCAAATTCTAGTTTTCTGTGCTTGTTACTGTTATTCATACCAAATCACTTTCCCACTTGCAGAAGAACTGAACTTTTGTGACTACCTTAACAATCGTTTGCAGATTCAGAGAAATCATTTTCAGGGAATTTGAAAACACTCCATTTAAAAACAAATAACCACCAGAGTAGAGAAGGGAATGAAAGAGCTAGGAAAAAGAACTTTATTCTGAATAGCTTTCAAGAATATAAGCTGCTGTTCAATAACTGGTGATTGACAGCATCATGGAATACTTCTTTGAGCACTGAAAGAAATTTCTTTAGAAACCAAAATCAGACAGTGTATTTGTCTCCTCTACATAGATTACAAAAACTCAGTAACTGCCAAACTTTGCTTTCACGGTGGTAAATGTACTTTTAGATATTAAAAAGAGGTAGGGGTCGGGGATTTAGCTCAGTGGTTCTACCACCTGCCCCGCAAGCACAAGGACCAGAGTTCAATCCTCAGTATCAGAAAAAATATAAATAAATAAAAAGAGATGCTAAAAACAATCACTGAGGCACCATTAGAAAGTTGAATTATACAATTTTAAGTAAAAGGGATAAGGATTTACGCAAAAGGAAACTTTGAAAATCTAAAAGCATGAGATATGTCATTATGAGGAATATCGGATTAGATATAATAAGTAAAATATCATCTTATCAGGGGTACTCTGGAAAATGTTCTCCAAAAGCCTCAGGATCCACTGATTCACCAGTAGAATGATTTCCCCTCCCTATGAGATTCAGGTGGTGAGGTTCTCCTTCTAACAGTGAGGTGCCCAGCTATAGTGAGGGAGAAAAATGTTTTACAGGACCTGTGATAAGATCCTATTAAACTTTGCTTAGAAACCTCCATTATCATATGACCTGTTTTTTTGTCTATTAAAGTACTTGAAGAATTGGCCCTTAATGTCCTGAAAGTAGAAAGCTGGACCTATCAATAACCAAATCTAATCACTTTCTAAAGAAAAACTGACTTTTAGGAAATAACTATGAATTAAAATCTGAGTGGAAATTTTTTTATCTTAGAACATGTTATCCTAGAATTATTACTAGAACTTCAGCTGAGAATGAAATTCATGGAGCCTGCATTCTAAGGCAATATGCAAGGACCTCATGGTGGAATCAAATGCCATGTGCAGAGCTTACTGAGGAGCACAGGTGGAGCTACTGTTACCACCCACCAATGCACCAACTTTCTGCAGGCCTTCTTGCAAAGTCCTGTGAACATGGATGTCCCAGTGAGAAAGAGTCCCTTTCCACTCTGAGAAGAGGGAGACAGGACCTTTCTCCTATGTGAAGTTCAGAGAGTGGGCACCAAGATATCACTTATGAGATTAAGGTGCCTCCTGGAAGGAGGGTATGCTTCATCTCCAGGAACATTGCTTAAGCTTGAGACATGAAGAATAGTCTAAATAAGCAGAATTTATGATGACCAATGTGGAGATCAAAACATAGACCTAAGAAGATATGTCTTTTTATTTTGGTTTGGTCCTTTTGTTTAGTTTTAATTTACTGTGATCTGGCAATCCGGTTATGCAGCCATGGTTATGTGTTTATGTTGTCCACAGGGACGCCACCAGGATAAAAAATATACATGATCAGTAAATATTGCTTTTGGACAATTGTGACTTTGTGTGTATGTCGTGGTTACTTTGTGACAAACATAATTTAAAGACAAAGATCTTAGAGCTATTATGAATTTTCAAAAAAGTGCAATAGTTATTACCAAAAAAAGGCTCAAACACAAAAGTTATCACTTTTGTTGCCACAGAATTATTGACAGTATTTTCATACTTTTCTGGTAACATCCACTTTTCATTCAATAAATAAGTTGTTCTTCTAATCACAATGACATTATCTACAATCTCAGTTGGACAAGCCAGGATGTCTGTCTATGGGGTCTCCAGCAATTTGTGATCATTCCATAATATTTCCTTCTTTGAACTATTCACCCTAAACATAAATTATTCTCTCCTTCCAATAGTTCCTTATGCCAAGAACTTTCAAATGAATCTAGTGTATTTGTTTCCAATTTTCATTTCATTTCCCAGTATTTATATATTAACAATGCTGATTTTGTTATAGAATGAACCCAATGTGCCAGTCAAACTTGTTATGGTTTCTAGTCTCAGAAGCTAGCACAACATTTATGAACCGAATGTGGAGATCATTTATTCATTCAATCATCTTGCAACAAATATTTATCAAGATGGCCTCTTATTTAAATATACTGTTCAGAAGTCTTTCTACAGAAAATATAAACATTAATGGGATGGTTATCATGTGCACAGTGAACTTAAAATATGAGTGGTCATAGTATATGCCCCAAATTATGATTCAGGTTACAAAATGGAAAAAAATAACAAAAGAGACTCAGAGAAAGTTTTGGTATTTTAGTATGTAAGTCCTTTATGGCTGATAAGGTGAATTCATTCACTTCAATAAAAGTAGCTCACAAGTACATTATTATTATCACAGGTAAGTTAAAATATGGTCAGTTTCAGACTACATGATCAGAGCTTATTTTCACTTTTATATTTTTAAGGATGGTGTTAAAGATAATTCTGCTTATTAAGTAACATTATCAAAAACATGTGAGGACTTTAATAAAGTATCCTGATCCTCAGTCAAGATTCAGAACATGAGCAATAATAAAATTATTTCCGTGACATTAAACTTGTGCAGTACACATTTCAGTTCATAACTCAAGGTAAGTCATTTATATCTTAAAAGTATCAAGCCAAAAACTGAAATTAGTCTCTTTGTATTAATCTAGAGAAAACGTTCATTTTCTCACTCTCCAAAAGTATAAGAATTTACCATGGTTTTATGCATTCCTGGCAATTTTTAAAAATACAATATACTTTCTAATATTTTATTTATTACCCAAATCAAGATAATATAAATGTTACTCCTAATGTTTAATTCTACATTTTAAACTATCTATGTAATATTTAATATAATTACCTCAGTATTTCTAAGTAAGACCTCTAATGAGAAGCTAAATATAGAGTACTCAAAATGTATTCAATTTCTTCTTGATCTCTGAAATATTTTAGTAGACATATGTAATATTTTGCCATTAAAATGTTTCTGGAGCTCTTCTTTATTAAAAGCACACAAAACAGATTTTTAAGTATCTGTTTGTTTAATATGATTACCTCAAAAGTAACTGTAATATTTTTAAAATTATACTTTGTAACATTTTCCTATCCCACAGATAATTAAAGATAATAATTAAATATTTGGTTTCATTTTGTCATTACCACTGTATATAATATATTCAGTGGAACATTTGATTAAGATTTTTAAATACAATGTGCAAAGCCCCTGGAAAAGAGTAATTCAAACAGCCATGCAAAGAAAGATATAGATTACTATGTAACACTTTTAATTGAATTTCATGGAAAAGTCAATACAAGGGGGGCTATGTAAACTTATATTTCCTGAAACTCATTCCACAGTAATCATAATTTCATCACTGTATTACTATTTTGAAATTATACCTCATGGCTAAAGCTACATTCCTCTAGATTATGAAGAACAAAGCATTTAGAAAGACATTGGCCAATATTGCTGTGGAAAACAGGCCCGTGTTGTTTTGATTTCATCCATAAATCTACCTTGTAAATCAAATCATCCAAGTTTGGATCAGACAACCTTCTTCTCAAATCATGTTATCATTTTTCCTTGTTACTATCTTCATGGTTTTGAGCACTTTTACTTATTCCACATAGCCTCGAGTTTCTCTCTCAAAAATGCAAGAGAACTACTTTCACGGAATATTCTCCATGAGTATTAATTCTTGTTCACTGTCTACAATAGTTGAGCGACTGGCATTTGCCTCTCACTGTACAGGATGGGTGTGGGATGACTCAATAGGACAGAGCCCATTGGTATCGCCTCAGACACACTTCCGGGGTGCTTTACAGAGGGCAAACTCATTTGCATTCCAAGTGGCAGGGATGGTAAATATAATTTGAGAGATTTTTTCAAAAACAACTGCTTTATCTCATTTTCTAAACTTTTGTTATGAGCTGAAAATTTATTTCACACCAGTTTTAATAATTTCTTTGAAAATCAGTGGTACTGAATATTTTAAAGATTACATATTTGCATTCTTCTAAATGGTCTCTACATGTTTGGTACATAATTGGAATAGATTTTGTCCTATTTCTATACAATATGTTAATAACTGTGTCAAATTTTTATAACCAGGTCCAAAATTTTTGAACTAATGAATGAATGAAAGTGAGGAATTTGTAACATCATAAGCCTGATGATAAGAAAAAACTAATATTTTCAAAAGTTACTTTTATGAAATGTTAAGTTTTAGCTTGGGGCAATTACACATAAGAATTTTTTATAAGGAATTTAAAAAGAAATATGTCTGAATGTCATTGAAAGTATAGATTAAAACACTGACTTTTCAATCTCAGCTACTTCGGAGGCTAAGGTGAACATCTCAAGCGTCAGGCCAGACTGTGCAGGTTAGAGTGATCTTGTGTCCAATAAAAACAAAAATGATGGGGGCCGAGAATTTAGCTCAGTGGTTTCGCCCCCTGCTGCACAAGCGCAAGGATCTGAGTTCGATCCCAGGTACCCAAAAAAGTAAAATAAAATAAAACAAAAACGGTAATGGAGCCCAGCACTCCCTGTACTCACCAGTACTATAAAAAAACAAACACTGACATTATATTCCCTTTAATTGTATGTGATGTCAGAAAAATAAAAGGATTAAAGTTACATGTTATTTTTCACAGATCACTTGTTGTGTTTCATAAAATGAACAATCATTAAAAACTTTTCACTGAGAACAAGATTTGAGTAAGGTTGAGATTTTTTTCAATATTCAGTCTTTTAATATACAGACTTGCCAGGGATTTAACTCAGTGGTGCCGCCATCTGCCTTGCGAGCGCAAGGTCCTGAGTTCAATCCCCAATACCCCCACCCAAAAAAAACCTGACTTTATTTTCTAGGAATAAGACATGCTTCAGTTAAAGCAGCATGGCACTAAAATTCAAAACTAAAAGTAAATATATGAGCATATAATTACCAGTATTTTATTGTGCTTTTAGCTTTATAATCACTTTTTCTAAATATTATCTTTAATTTGTGACTATCTTTCACCTGAAATTATTACCAGATTTGTGATTTCTGATGTATGTAAATTTGGGAGGCCATAAAGTTTACAAGGTCAAAGCTACTAAAATTTAACATAAATCTTAAATACTATGCCTGAATTGTTGGTGCAAATTAAAGGAAAATGTTATTTATGATAATTCAATTTGTGTATTACTCTTCTGGTAGCATTCCTTGAAGCAGAGATAGAGCATAATATCCTATTCTATGTGCTTTTTCTGTAAGTTAAGTATTATCCAAAATGCTCTACCTGATAGACAGGAAGCAGCTGGCAGAAGAACCAGAGATGAAAATAAGACAAGTGGACAGGAAACTTGTTGGGTCAATTCTAAGTCTCCAACTTTTCTATTGATATCCAGCTACAAGTATCTTCTAAGTGGATCTCCTGCTGTATGTAATTCTTTTCAATTCCATGGAGTATCCTGAGGCAGTTGGCCCTTCTTATGAACTCTAATATATGTGCTGCAACTTGTTCACTGAGCTAATATCCCCATAATAAAATTCTGGGCAAAGGGCAAAGTCTTTCATCTAAAGCTGTTACTGGAACAATGTGGATACAGAAGACCTTAATTCTTGAAGCGAGACAGTCTTATTATGAAGGAATCATCCGAAGAATCTAGTGTTAGTTAATATGTGTACTTACAAAGCCTTTCCACTGATAGTTGCTACAGAAAAGCTGCTTCAAGAAAACTTTCCTTCATGAATTTACCAAGAATGGACATATTTTAAAATACTCTTAAGTAAAACACAATCATAGTACTTAAGCTTTTATTGAGTCCACCTGAGCAAGTATTTCCACAGGAGCAACATATATGTGACCTGGCAGAATACAAATCTTAAAAAAACACATATGTCGAGCCCATATTGCAATATGGCAAACCATGTAGTTATCACACAAAAAGGATTTCAACATTGCAGCCTTTAGAATATATGTGTGTGTGTACAGCATATATATGCTATATATTTTAGCATATATATATATATATGTATCTGTATAGCATGACATGTTGCTCTGAAGACTTAAAAAGAAAAAGCAGCTTCCTTATTCACTGCCATGTCAGCAGCTATAGTTTATGAAATCACAGTTTATAAATCATGTAGCTAGGAATTAGTCATTCAGGATTTTAATATTTAACAAATGTGACACTTTTTATCATCTCTAGGATTATATCATGTGCTGATACGTTCCTATTTCTACAAGACAGCAAATCTTAGTCCATATTTGGAACCAAAGGTATGTGTTCATTATTTAGACATATTTCTTGCTAATTATTCCAGCTGGAGCTGGTCCATAATATAATGGAGCAAAGGTGCATGAAATGTATCTGGCTGTCTTCCCACTGGCTAGTGTTTGCTAGATTGAGATATCATAGATCCATAGCAAATCTAAGAGTACTGGGAAAACCAAGGTGAGCTTTATCCTTTATATGTGGATATCTATTTCTTACAGATGGAAAAGTAATAAAAATTTATTTCTGGTCCAATATTCAAATATAATTTTGCCTGATATTATTTATGCACAATTACAACCATTCAATGACATTAATGCTTGCCCATCAGTAGGCACAGTATATGTAAACATCATTCTTCTCTATTCTCCTAGACCAAGAAAGTGTTTTGAAATTGTAAGCAGGCAATTGGTCTACTTTAATGTGCACTGATAGAATTTTAAAAGAGTAGCTGCACTACCACTCCCTACCACTGTTATATACCTTCCAGCAATAGAGATGATCACAGACTGGCTATTTCATAGACAATGAAGGGAATAAATGACACAACAGGAGCAGAACCTACATTTATCTTTTGATGAGTTTTTGTATTTACTAAATCAGGGTAGCCCGGCTCTGCCTCCTGAGAACAGGCAGTTCATAGGCACTGCAATTCTAAGTATCAGAATTTACAAATAGATCTGACTGAAAATGAAAATCTAATTTAGTCTACTGAAACTGTGCATTCTTGCATTTCGTGTCTTGGCATTTATCTTTGTCCACACAACCACAGGGATTTATGTCTATATTTAACTTGAAGATGTAAGAAAATGTGCAGCTAATAGGAGACATTGTTAGGAAGTATACCAACATTAAGTGTTCAAAGGGATTTCAAAAAGAAAACTATGTCTACTTCCATTGAAAAATCATTTGCAGAATCCACAAAAATATGCATGTGTATATTTCTTATCAAATTTGATAAAATATACATGTGTTTATAATCCCCACATATAAAAGTCTGGGCTTGTACTCTTTTTGACTAGAAGAAAAGCTATATTGCATACATTTCCTCCTATCCTCTTTGTAACTGAACTCATTGATTATTTTAAAAGCTCTTTCAAAAATTAAATTAATCCTATGACTGATGGACCATGAAGAGGCCTAAACTAGTAACAGGAATTCCTTCTGAATTTAGTTTTTTAGGATATTACAATTCTAACTAGTATTGTTCTCTGTCCATAAGAGCACAAGGAGACTACAAGAGAAGAATAAAGCTAGTAGCTGAGAATATATACCGGTTCAGATATATGAGCTAGAAAGTCTGAAATGAGACTTCATTTAAAAATCAAAACATGACATCCAGCACCAAGGCTGTGTTAACCAAATACTGATTCCCACTTAAAGTAACCTGGGTCCGCTGGATAAATAGCTGATTTTTGGACCATGGGAGGGTATCTAAGAAGTGAGCCCTGAACGTGTGCCAGAAAGCACATAAGTTGGCAGAAGGGACTCCAACTGGTTCGTCTTGCAATAATTTGAGCATTGAAAAAAAAAAATGACAGAGTATCAAAACACATAAAATATTTTAAAATATTTTAAAACTCATATATCTACCATGATACTAACCAAAGTTAATAGAATCGCCATCTTATATCTTAAGTTATTTAGAATCAACTTTTTCTATTGAAAAATGGTTAGTAACTTTTATGGTTTTCCTAAATAATAAGTTACTCATTAGAGATATCAGATAAAATACAAAAGAACGTCAATGTTTTGAATCTCTGATGAAATACCATAATGTTCATTAGTTAATATTAATGCAAATGTTAAACTAAATATTAATGTAAATATTAAAGTAAATATTGATGGAGAATTTATAAGGCAGGAATAAGGATAGTGACGCCCTAAAATCACTGATAATTTTTGGTATCACTGAAAGTAGAGAGCCAGGAATATATGTGCTTCATGATATGATGTAAAATCAAAAAATTAGAACATGCTTATGACTCAACTCCCAGATATAACTATGAGCTTAAAGGTGACAGGTGACAGTAGAATAAACTATATGACATGGTGGGAAATGACCAAGTAAATTGCAAAATGTGCAAACTCTACAGGAGAATGAATCATTTCCTTGATAACTCAATGACATCTACCAGAAGAGGGCGGGATGGGGCCTATTACAGAATAAAAGTGATGACAGGAACAAGTATGTCTAGTGTGTTGTTATACAGTAGGGTGGCTAGGAGTAACAATAATCTATTGTACAGGGCCAGGGATTTAGCTCAGTGGTTCCACTGCCTGCCTTCCAAGCACAAGGACCCAAGTTCAATCCCTGGTATCAAAAAAAATAATAATAATAATCTATTGTACATTTCAGAAGCTAGAAGAAAGGATTTTGAAAGATTTTACCATCAAGAAATGTTTGAAGATATATATATGCTTAATCTGATTTAAATATTATAATATATATAAACATCACACGATACCCCTATTAATGTGCATATTTTCTTTATGTATTAGTTAAAAGTAAATATATATATATATATACACACACACATATATGTAAAATCATAAAAAAGTCATCACAAATAAACATAATGAGTAAACACTATTTGGTTCCTGATTTGAACAAAACATGTCAGCAAAAATAATTTAGAGCAAATCAAGAAAACCTGAATAGGAACTGCATACTTGATACTGATAAGGATTTTGTTAGCGCGTTAATAGTGTTAAATGGAGTGCTATTTCTTACAGACTGAATTTCATTTACCAAAAAAATGATATAGTAGTGTCCTAACCCCTAAAACCCCAAAATGTGACCTTAATTGGATACAGGCTTTACGGAGATATGGTTAAATGAGGTCATTTAACCTCCAGCTAAAAATGAGGTCATTAGAGCGGGCCTTAATTCAGTAACACTCATATGGTAATGGGAGATGTAGACATAGAGATGGATACAAAAAGAAGGGATATGATCTGAAGCGACACTGAGAGGAGACAGTCATCCATCAGCAAGAAGAGAAGCTCAGAACAGTTCCTTCCCAGCACCTCCAGAAAGGGCATGCCTCTGCCTAAACCTTTGCTTCAGACTTCTGGCCTCCTGAGTTGTCAGATACTCAATTTCTGTTATTCAAGCCATCTAGTTCGTGGTACTTTTTATGGCAGCTCTAGCAAACTAACACATTCTTCAACTATCCTTATTAGTTGTAAATACCTTCTGAATTATTCACATGAAATAGCCTGGGTGAGAGTTCCATTCAAATTTTCTGGCAAGAAATGTGAGAAGAAATGAAAGAAGAGTAAAAATTATTGATAATTATTGGAGTGGAGTTATGGGTACAAAGGTTTTATTATACCATATCCTTTATTTGATGTGACCTGAAAGGTCCAGAAGACAAGCATTAAAGTGAAAAAAATGCATCAAATCAATATTGGGATTTAAACATGAAAATATAGGTACATTTAAGGCTGATTTCCAGAAATACATTCTGCCTCGTGTGTTCAGCGCCTAAGTGCAAATCCAAAAACCTAACCAGAGAACCTTGCAACTGATCAATTTCATGATGAGGATTTCTATTTAAATCCATTCCTCTCTAATGCTGATAAGTTGACTCTAACAACCAACTTTGATAAAGTTTTCATAAATACTATACAAAGAATTTGTACAGTTTATGAATCCAGTGTACTATATTGAATATCAAAGACACACACAGTAATGCTTCAGTTCACAAATACTTCTGTTTGTGAATAATTTGGTTCACAAACAAAAGTGTTCGGTAAAATTTTGCTTCCATTCACAAACTACATCGGGTGACAAACAATAGCATGGCCATCTTCCCTACACAAACGCAATGCAGCCATCTTCCACAAAATCATAACGCAAATTAAGTTCATAAACCAAGGTACCACTATATATATATATAATATATATAGTTATACAGTATATCATATATTTATATATAACATAAAGTTAATATATAACAAAGTTATATATAATTTTATTAGAAACATTCCTTATTATCTCAGAGAAAGATTATAAAAAAAAGGGTCCCTTGTCCCTTTTTAACATTTAGAGATTCCAATATCCTCCCAAATAACAGCTACCTGCCATTTCTCCATTATATTATCAGCTACAGTGAGATGAAGTAGATTGTTCCATGCTTTTTTAAATATATAAAATAAATGGCTATTTTAAAATTTACTGGTGATCAAAGCAGTGGATGTAAGTCGGTTCCATATCAAATTTTATTCTAGGAAAAATCAGGGCATGAGGGAACAAAGCATGCTTTAGGTACCATGAAGCAAAAGACAAATTTAGGTAGCTGAGTCAGAGTGGTCCCGCTCAAGAAATATGACGAGCAAAATTAAATGAGTCACCTTGCTGCCACTACACCATCCCATCTAGACTCCTACTCCTTTATTTTTTGTCCTCCTGGTAGTTAAGAGCAACACACACTCCCTGGGATATGGCTGAAGGGAACCAATGTTATCATCTTTTTTTTTTTCTTTTTATACTACTTTCTATGAGTCTCTTTTAAAATGTGGTCAACTGCATCCAGTCTGGGGATATATTTGGTTTAAATTTCTTCCCCAAATAAAGATTTTCACATGCAAAGCCTAGTACCATACAGGGATACATAAACATGGAACCCTAAGATCTCAGTAACCTAGCAGGTGTGGGATTTTATGTGCTGTTTCATGCAGATGGGTGACACATATTTCAAGATTATCCCATAACAAAATTAATATATCTGGTATTAAAAGCTAAGGGAAGTGAAAGGCCACTGTGCTGATTTAACTGGCCAATGAATCATTTTGTTGTATTTTCATTCAAAAAATTCTTCCTTAAGTAGCTCTACAATTATTCTTTGGATGTGAAAATAATTGCGGAGTGTTAAGCTATGACTTGGACACTGCTACAGCTCACAAGTTCCAATATCACCCAGAACCACAGGTGCGCAATTGTATGCATGTATATACAATATATATATAGCCAATGCTCACCTTTTTATCATATATTATGAGCGTATAACCTGGAATGTCAAAGTGGTATCTGTCAGGCTCATGCTACATCTGCAGTCTTAAAAATAATGCTATTGGATCATTAAGCATTCAATAAGTGTTTGCTGAATGGATAAATATGTGAGTGAATTATTGAAGCTAATAAAATCCACTTGAGTAAGAAAAAAAAATACTATGCATTTTGGTCCAATACTTGTACAGTGCAGATGATTTCTTCCCTTATTTTCAATTAACCCCCCAATTTCAACTTACGTTACAGTCTCCCATGACATTAATACAAAAATCAATACAGGAATATATATGAATTCAAATTGAGTTCATTTGCTGATAGATTAACTCCTAATCTGTAGCAGGCCCCTCATGTATTCTGCATATTTCAAGTCTGTATCTTGTTCACTGAATTTCACTCTCTTTGACCTAAGTGTAGAAAACTAATGATCACTTGACTTGTGCACTCACTGAATGAACACTGAGCAACAGTGATCCCCAAGCACACTCTTCCAGTAAAGTGGGAGAAAATCACGAATAGGACAAAGGTCCTGTTTTCTAAAAGTTTATAGGAAAGATAAGCACATAAATAACTTTTAAAATGCAGATGTTCTTAGTAATGAGAAAAGTACAGGCAAAGAACTACAAGAAACCATGGATTCCTTCTGGCTGGAATGATCAGCAGGTTATCTATGGGGAAGGAGCTTTTGAGCAAGGAGTATTTGGCAGTGGAGTTCATACAGAGAAGATAACCAGTCTACAGAGGATGAAGGAAGGCTTACAATTAAGGCCTAAGATATAAAACAAAAGATAAATGGAAAGTAGAATTGAAGAAGGACAGGGTTCACTATCATCTCAAAAAGCAATTTTTCTCATGGCCATGTATTTAGGAGCTTTACTCTCCAGCCTCGTTTACAGCTAGGTATGGCCACGTGACCAGCTTCTTTTCATGGCACAGGAATGTGAGCATTCTGGGTAAATCCCTTCCTCCTGCTTTAAATCAAATCACTTATCCTGGATTATCCTTGTTTCTCTCTTCCCTTCTCATGGGCTGGAAGTTTCTACCAGGTGACCAGGCTCCACATAAACACGAGAACAATGGGGTCAGAGGAGAATGGGTCTGAAGGCTATTTGCTGGGGCGGAGCCAGCATAGACCTCTAGACTTTTGTCCTACACCTCTAGACCTCCAGACCTTTGTTATGGCCTTGGGTGCCAGGCTGTCTAGGCTTTTTGGTAATTTTATACTCTTTAGGAGATGGAAAACGAAAAGGAGGCAGTCTTTCTTGCTATTTTTTTACTTTGTTGTTGTTGGGCTTTGGCATGTTCACCATTTGCTCTCACTGTGGTCTTCCAAGTCATTTCATTATAATTCAATAAGAAGGATTTGTTGGCAGTTGTGTGTTAAATGGACTGAAATAAAGTTAAGATAGTATCAAGCCAGGAATATCTTATATTAGAATGGAAAAGAGAGGACAAATTGTAGAAAATGTAGAATTCTGGTTATAAAAGATTATCTGGCTGTGATATTAGCCCAGAATTCAAAGGAGACTAGCTACTTTCAAATGAGCAACAGATTGAGGAAGAAAATGTAGAAGAGAAAATTATGAATATGGTTTGTGAAAAAAAGCATGCATAATGGTGAGTTAGAAATTTAGAAGATGAACCGGGAAGAATGCAGCTCTAAATCTTCAGTTTAAAAAGCCACTTGCATAAAAAATAAATTGAGAAAATAAGCTGTCATACCAGTCATAAACAGTGTACAAACCAGACAAGCTCTTAAAAGGGGAAAGGACAGGATTTCACATACCCATGTTTCATCCTAAATGAAAAGAAAGAAGTGATAAACCTCTCATTTTAAGTTCTTTTCAAGTAGCTCTAACATGTTAGCTATACATTATCAGACACTAGAAGAATGGTTTTTGAATAGTGATTTCAACTTTTCCCTACTGATAAAGGTAATGCATTTTTCTCTTAACATTTTTCTTTATACTTTCCCAGATAAGACTTACATGGATCTTATCTTCACTATCAGAACTGGCTGAAAAAATTCACCCAAAAATTTTGTTTCTGCGGAGATTACGTCAGTAACTGAAGAAAATTAAATTTTGGCTTAAGATCTATAAATTGATTACCTAGGTTGCTCTTACTCCATTCCAACACAGGATCTGAGAACTGAAGCACTGATTCAACCGGTGATCACAAATTTAATGTAGTCCAACACATCCTTACGTGTGAATCCCTCTACACCTCTCTTGACAAGTCTTTCCTCTGTCTAAATATCACCAGCTACTCACTGACATCATTGAAAGAGAATTCTATTTTTAAATGGCTCTATTTGTTAGGACATGTTCCTGATATAGTAGTGTAACCATTTCAATTCTCCATGGAAGATTCTCAATATAAAAATAATTCATTTTTCCCATGACTACCTTTCAAATATCTGAAGAGATCTATACCTCCTATAAGGCTTCTTTCCAGTGTAAATATTTCCATTTCCTTCAACCCTCTGTCATATACTTGTTTTCATTACTTTTGCCCTACTGGTCATTCCTTCTAGGGGAGGCTTCTGAAGCCCCCATTCTGTGGACATCCAAACTAGACTAAAAGATTAAATCGGGTTTGATCAATGGAGAATAGTCAGGAATTATCATCTTTTATATTATGACTGAGACACTATCCTAAAAAGTTTGGTATTAAGCGAAAAACTTTCTGAATAATAAATAATGCTAAGTATAATAATAATATATAATGATAAATAATAAAAGCACAAGAAAATTAGTTACATAAAATTAAAAAGTCTTCAAAAATATGCTCCTCTTAGGTTTGTATCATGCAGTAAAATTTTTATCCATGGAAGATATTTTATATTAATTCTTAATACATTTCATTTTAAATGAGTAATTCTATTATTCTAATCTATTGAGAAAATTAGCACATTCCTATCCTGTACCCAGATTATTTATTATTGCTTTATGTGTGGATTTTTGTCACTCTCCCTTTCAACATTATAAATAAGAAATTTAGAAAAGAACAATCTTGCAAACTGAACTCAGTAGAACACCACTAGAGACCTCCTTCTACAGTGATGCACTTTAATGAGGAAAATCTCATGTATGGCATTCAGGGTAATCAATATAGTTTGAATGTGTTGCTCAAAAGTTCATGTGTTGGGCCGGGGATTTAGTTCAGTGGTGTTGCTGCCTGCCTCACAAGCACAAGGTCCCACGTTCCACTCCAAAAAAAAAAAAGTCCGTGTGTTGGAAACTTGGTCCCCAATGCAGCAGTAATGAGAGGTGAGGCTTTCTGGAGATGATGTATTAATCCATTCATGAATTAGTGGCTTAACAGGTTAAAACCGCACTCTCTCTGGCAAGGTTGCTCTGTCTTATGAGGTGATAGCTGTGCTATATTGTGATTCAAAGGCCCTCATCAGACCTAGGCAGATGCTGGTAACCCTACTCCTGGACTTCCCAGCTTTCAGAACCATAGGTGAAATAAACCTCTATATTTTGGAAGCACATAACTCACACAACTACATTTCAAATATTTGTGACATGTGGTTCACAGGTATACAGCAATTTGCCTCAGGATGAATCATACTTTGAATCTTACACATATTTAATTTAGGTGATATGAAGATAATCTTTAGATTTCAGACATTATTCAATTCTGAAAGGAGCTAAGACTTCTAGAGCAGTAGGCATGTAATGAATGGAGGAGATGAATTGGGAGGAAAGGGAGGAGAGTAATGTAACTTGAATGTCTGTATCTTACCAAAATTCATACACTTGAGTTCCACTCAACGGTGAGTGCTAGAACGTGGGAATTGGGGTGGTGATTAGGCCAGGAGGGCAGCACGCTAATGAACAGGATCAGTAGCCATATAAAACAGGCACCGTTTCCACCCCTTCACTTCCACCGCGGGAGGGTGGAAAGAGAAGACAGCTGTCTGCAACCTGGAAGAGGGCTCTCCCCAGAAACCAGGCTGGGACATGGGTCCCAGTGTTCCAGTCTCTAAAGCTGTAAGAAATGATTTTCTGTTGTTTATGAGCCATCCAGTCTGGGGATCTTTGCTACAGCAGCCCAAATTAGGACAAAAGTATACAGTGCGGAAGAAGAAAGAGAGTTCTTCTAGTTTAATTTGTTGCTTGAAATAAAACCAAGAAAGATCTTTTGTTAGCAACTTCAGAGATCTCTCCTTATTGTGGCCTTTGGCCTTTGCAGTAAGAGCTTGCAACTTTTGTGCAACTTTATTTATTTTTATCATTTAAATCAATGTCTTTTTGATAACTCTGAGATGACCAGCACAGCCTCAAATACTTACTGCTGCTCCTCTTGTCTTTCTGAAGGACTGATAGCACCATCGTGACACAAGGACACACGAGGAGGCTTCCAATGACTTCTCATCCTGATTATGATAAAATCCAAATGCCTTGTAGTTGTCTATAAGCCTTTACAGGAGCTGGCTTCTACTTCTCTGACCTTATCACATTTTACCTCCCATCAAATGTTTCTTCTCTGTCCCTGGTCAAACATGTTCTAACCTAAAAGACCTTCCCATTTACTCAGCCTGGAGTGAGCATTTGGTTCCCCTATTTGGATCTTGGCTCAGATGTTATGTTCCAGCCACAGGCTTCTCTATCTCGGGTGCAGCAGTGCCCATGCCCTAAGCTGTTTTTCTCTATCTCATTGCCCAGGTGTAATTTTTTATGGCAGATAAGTATTTACAGTATCAAACATCCTTATTAAATAATTAACCACCTTTAAACTTCTTAATTTTATATGGAAATAGTTAACGTGTAAGAGGATTTTTATTCCATCCTTTGTGTTTTCTTGTTCCATTTCTAACAGAACTAAACATGACTGATATATACCTGAGGATCAATCTTATTTTCATCAATTTATTATTTAAAATGATTGTGTATTGCACATGGGGAAGAACGAAAGGTAGAAACGGACTTTTTTATTTATTTTTTGTTTTTTGGTACCAGGGATCAAACTCAGGACCTTACACTTGTGAGACAGGCGCCGGAACCACTGAGCTAAATCCCCGGCCCAACAAAGATGTTTTTAATGGATAAATATGAATCCACTAATGAAGCATCCAGTTTAAGCAGAAAGTCTGCTTTTGCTGTTTTGTGTACTCAAGGAAATCATGAAAAATGTGGGAAGAGCAAAGATAGCGTCTGTAGCTGAACAATTACCATCACATATAGTGGGGTCTAACTCCAACAGAAAGTTTTCAGTGTTGTTCTGTGTTATATTAGTTATCAGAAGGCTTATATACCCTCAATTGCTTCAGCCATTTGAATATGTAACCATAACAATCTGCAAACAACAAAATTAACTCAGTAAAGTTAAGTCCTTACTAAAAATCTTAGAGCTAGTATGTGCCACTGCTCACTGAACATCATGGCAATTACTGAAAAACAACCAGTGAATGGCACGCATACCAATCGCCTTAGCATTGTATTTTCTTTGAAAGTTCAGGTGGCATACTTGAACAGTAAAAATATTAAAGTATAGGGGCCAGGGATTTAGCTCAGTGGTTCCGGCTCTGGCCTCCCAAGCGCAAGGTCCCAAGTTCAATCCCTGGTACCAAAAAAAAAAAATTAAAGTATAAAGTATTTTCTATTTATATGTGACTTTGACCTCCAACAGTGAATAAAAATTAATTAATTGTCAGATGAAAAAAAATGGTGTCCTTAAAACTACCCATTGTAGATTTTTCTGTATTAGAAAAGTCATTAAAATCTGTTATATATATATATGTCATTAAAATCATTATTATATATATGTCATTAAAATCTTTGTTATATATATGTCACTAAAATCTTTGTTATATATGTCATTAAAATCTTTGTTATATATATATTTATGTCCAGTGAATTAATATATATATTAATTCACTGGACATAAATGTTTAGTATGATCCAAATTCCACCATAGTTCAAAACCACTCATAAAGATTCAAAGACCCCAAAATTAGAGGGCTATAAAATCATAAATCAAATTTGCTATTACGCATACTGAAATGGTATCAACCTTTCAAGTGCCAAAGATTTGAATGACTTATGAAGGGATGCCTTGTTCTATAGACATCATAAATCTATTGTAGTCCATGCCAAGGTCCATACTTAATAGTACTTCAACTGTGAAATGCTAATTTAAATCCACAGTTCAATGCTTTTCTTAAGAGATGACAGCATAATCTTGAAATTATTGATATCAGTCTTGTGCAAAGCAGATTCCCTGCAGAGGTGGCAACACATATCCTCTCCTAGTGCAGCAGCGGCCATCTTTGAGTTGGATGAACGAAGAGGAAGAAAATAAGCTCCATGTTATCACACTCATTAGTTAGGTGTCCTTCTCTAAATCTCAACTATAATTTAGACCTCAACTTTGAAGCTCTGCCATGTTGCCACACAATGATAAAAAAAAAAGTTTCTTGAGTAAGGGCATTCAAAGAAAAGAAAATTTGATATTGTTACACATTTCCAAAATTAGTTACCATATAACTTGTCCCATGTATACTTTGATAAGATTTGTGTCATCTTTCCTTATTGTTGTAACTATTCCATGTTTATAGGATATGTATTTCTTTTAAGCAAATCTAAAACGCTGGAAGACTTTCACAGAAGCAGAATTTCTTAGATAGCTGTATTACTGAAGTAAAGCTTGAGGTGAAAAAAGGAAGTAACTGAAAATGAGAAGTTAAAGAGTACAGCAGTGCTCAAATTATTCAAATTCCTCTTTTTCCTCTCCCTCTCCCATCTCTTTCACTATTATCAGCCTTTCACCAAATTTTCATTGATTTGAGGTTTGTTTGTTTTTTTTATAATGGTGGTGAGAACACTTCTGTCATCACTAGCTGCTGGTTAAGAGGGAACTCTATTTGGCGTATTTTCCTCCTTTAAGCAATGTGTGTCATTATCCAAAAGCTAATGACCACAACTGCATTCTCTTATGCTCTCAGATACCCCTTAGCAGGCTACACTTGATTACAAGGGAGTCACAGCACAATAATGTTCCTTGCTCTTTCTCGCTTCTCCTCATTCTTATGCCCCGCCTCCTCTGATGAAAGGCTCTAGACAATATAAGCCTAGTTATCTCTATTATCAACTAACTATATTTTATCTCTTCATATAAGCAAAGTTCTACTTTGTATGTATAATCACTGTATTTTTTGGTAAGTTTTACTAAACAAACAGATTATTTAAAAACAGAGAACAGAAGAAGTGTTTCTGCCAGTCAGAAACAAAGTGCTGTAATCATCATGATCTTCTGTGGGAAAGGAGTTTATTTTAGGATTTAGAGTAGCCTACAGATTTACACAGAGGACTAGAGAATTAATCCTGGATGCGGGGCTAGTGAGGTGATTATACAGAATGACAGCATCGCAGGAAGGAACATTTAGGATGTTGCCCCGGGCAGGATCACAGTAATTTTCAGCAGTGTTGCTGGACTCTTAATTTAGTTCCTACTGTTGTGAACAGCCTGTGGGCGCCCTGGACACATCACGAGGGAACACACAGATCTCATGCAAGCCAGCTGTCCTCACATGTTGACACCTTAGCAGTCAGAAAGCAGTGAGATGCTGTCTTGTTTGCATAGAAGGCAATGGGTCAGTGCTTCCTGTCACTTTTGAATCAACTTCCTATACACGCGCACATACAATGGAAGCAAAGTAAATATTCAGTGGCTGATGCCAAATACCAATAACTACTTAAGGCAGAAGTAGAAGGAAAATCTATTCTTGGGGGTTCATTTCAAGCATCATAATATTTGCTCATCAGTATGAAAACACAACTAAGCCATGGTGAACAAAACTGGAAACGTGAATCTTTAAATACCACCATTTTTTGTGTTGTTATTCCAGGGATCGAACTCAGGACCTCGCATTTGCCAGGCAGACACTGTGCCGCTGAGCTACATCCCCAGCCCAATGCCTCAATATTTTTAAAGGAAAAATATGGCTGGAGTTTGAAGGACGGTGTATGCCATAGTGAAGACAGAACTGAGACCACATGTTAATTTCAAGCTCTGACCCAGCAAAGTTATTAAGCTGAAGACCTGCCTTTCATTGTCAGAAACTTAATCAAAGAGAATGAGATCTTTCATTCCTGCAGCCAATAGAAAATGACCATGCTTCAATCATTAACCTCAATTTCAAAAAATTAGTTCATTTGCTTCTCCACTGACTTCATTCACGCATAGTTAACAATGCACAGAGCCTTGGTCTCACAGGTGCTGCTTATGTCTCTAGTGGCACCATTTATGTATCTATTAGTCCCTCATATACCTATTGAGGCACCTTATCATTCCTCAGCTTCAGATTCTACCAAGCAAAACCACTAACTCATACAAAATCGAAAACAACTCAATGATTGTTGTTCAGAAGAAATGTTTGAAAATGGTCTTTTACACATACATAAACATTTGTGGGTTGCCCTCTTATAATCTAATCCCTTCTTTCACCATCTTCACTCAGAATTTCCTCTGGTGAATTCCCTTGATCTTATCCCTAATTTTTTTGTACCATAATTCAAGAGGACATATGCTTAAACCAGGTAGTAAATTCTACACTGTTGAATGAAAATTTTGTTTCAGGGATGAGTATGTAAATCAGATAAAAGTAAGAAACTGAAGGAACCATTAGCTGGGGCTTCCAGGAGAGCCATTTAGTGCTCTGCTTAAGGGCAGGTACCAGAAAAAGACTTTGACTTCCTCTGGACTTCAAAGTGTGAAGTAAAGGGGTTGGACTCTTCTATAGCTACCATGTGAGAAGCCAGTCTGAACACTATGCCCATACAGAAGGAAGGTCACAGCTTGAGAAGTGCAGAGAAAAAAGCCAAAGAACAATGACATCATAAACCTTAAAATCAAACTTCATCAAGTCAGCCAAATCTCTAATTTTGCAGTAAATTCTTACTGCTATACTTTTTCCTTAAAAACCAATTTAGGCTAGATTTTCTACCATGTGTAACTAAAAGATTTGTATTTCAAAAGCAAACTGGAAAATAATTAGCAAATATAATGTTACTCAGAAAACCAAAAACAGTGGATATTTTATTTACAAAGAAAAATGCTCAGTGAATTATACATTTATCAAGTAATCAAAAGAAATAGTGGGTAGCAATGGCAGATTAGACTCAGAGTACTTGTAATGTCAAAAGAGAGTTAAGAAATACCCGTAAGTGTTTGTACCTGTGACTATTTTGTCCTTCTTTTACACCGAAAATATCAGTCAGATAAAAGGCATCCTAGACATTTATTTTACGAATACATGAGAAAAACAAAATCATGCTTGCAGCTGCCTTGTAAAGTTTAACTTTGATGGCAGTGTGGGAGTCTTTCAATGAGGAAAATCAGGAGAAGTCAAGCGTAAAACACCCCAGAGCTTGGAGGGGAAATTATGGTGTCAAAATATATCCTTTAACAAAAGCTAATGCAAAGATATTAGTATGGCATTGTGTGTACACCCACTCCAAGAGTAAAAACAGAGAGAAGTAGAGGAAATTCAGAGCAAAATATTTACAAAGTTAACTTTCAAAACTACTGACATTTTAAAACTATCGCAAAAAAATGCAAATCAGACAGAATTTTTTAAAATCACGTTAACTTTATAGTAAATACAAAACATGAGGGTGGATGATATACTATAAAATTAGCCTATTCTACAACAGAAACAAAAAGCTCTCATTGAGATCCTGCCAGGCAGTCTCTCAATGAACTTGAGCAACATGTAGACACCACATTACCTTCAGCTTGCCTGCACAATTTTTACATATGCTATGGAGAAATACTGCATCACTATAGCACCATGACAAATAACACCTTTTGAATGCATAAAAATTGCAAATTTATCTAATAATCTATATGAGTTCATCAATCCTATTTACTAAACAAATAGGTTCTCAATGCATTGTGCCTCTCAAAATTCTTCACTTTATTTCTCGCTTTCTTTTAAATCTTAATCTTACAGAAAATTAAAATGATGAATGCCTATTCTAAGAAGAAAGAGAATGCTTATTACAAGAAGAGGAAGAAAAAAATGTATATAAAATATGGGGGGGGTTGTGGGATGGTGTTTGGTGGCGAATTATGTCATGCAAATAAGAACACAATATTATGTAGGAACAATAAAGAGCAAGTGGAGTTTTCAGGATACTATGTGAGCATATACATCTCTCATCAACTTGGGCAAAGAAATAATTCCTTCCAACTGACTAATGGTGCTGCAGATTTCTAGAAGGAGAATATTCTACTTTTCAAAACCTATTTGTGAATGAACAAGCAGTGCTGAATTCAACAGGCTCCACAAATACTAAGGCAGAAGAGATTTGCTAAATTTCCTGAATTTGCAAAATTGAAAACAATGATATAATTTTCAACATCTCTACACACAAATAATTTCTGGAGAAAATATAAGTTAAAATTATACATACCCATATGTGTCTGTGTAGATATTTATAAAACTTGGTACAAACTGTTACATGATACTAATTAATTGTTTAAAACACTATTTAGAATTTCTATAATTGGTCTACACATCACACACTAAAACAGATAGGAATCTATACATTATTAGCAAAAGAACTTGGCCAAAATAATATTCTATTACTTTCCACTCCCTTTATGCTTTATATTCTATTGAATCATCTCTAACAGTAGAAATTTCTATAGAGAAGCCTTTCTGAAAGAAAGCTGGAGGACTAACATGTTAAAACCATTTAAAGGACATTGACGGTGTAGCTACTTAAAACCCAGGTGACATGGATAGCACCGGCTTGCTCTGTGAAAAGGTCTAGAAAAATTCTAAGCTGTCAAACACACATTCAGGAGACACACCCACCGTATCACCCAGCGCGAGGCCGTGGTCATTTTTACTGTTTTCATTTTCTTTTGCCTCTTTCGACACCCCATATCATTACTGAAAAACAAGGTGTTAAATCCGAATGTTTCATCAGTGATTTTCTGCTTCATATTTAACAAATAGTAATACAGTGGTACCTCAGTTCAGGAACTTAATTCCTTCCAGGACTCTGGAAAAGATGGCCGCGGTAGTGTTTCTCACCAGATGTGGAGCTCACAAACAAAAACAAAATTTTGCCAAATGCTTCCATTTGTGAACCAAATTGTTCAAAAACTAAAGAATTGTGAACCCAGGGACCACTGTATCTTTATGAAGATTTTACAATTATATAATGTTCAAAAACAGAATTATCAGTACAGGAATTTTTAAATCCCTACCAATTACAATATTTTAACTTTATTTTTAATTCTTAACTTTTTATTTCATGCACATCTGTTTTCCAATTTAAGGAGCTAATTTAGTTTTCTTGTTTCTCCATTTCTTTGTTCTTGTGATGGAAGATCAGCATGCCTTAGGTCATTTGTCATTGTGTTTTGTTTTGTTTTGGTTTGTTTTGGTTTTTGCTCCCCATGTATCTCCATTAAATCCACAAAAATCTCAAATTTTTCAGACACCTAATCCAAATTTTTATTATTTTTGGTTTGTAAAGTCAATTTGGCACTGTTTTCCACCACATGTAACTAAAAGATTCCTAATTCACGAATAAACTAGAAAATGACTAGAAAAATACATTCTTATTCATAAAAAACAAAAACAGTGGATATTTATTTACAAAAATAAAGTGAAATATATATTTATCAATCAGAATAAACAGATAGAACAAAAGGTAGACTACTCAGGTAACTTTATAATGCCAACTAGTTTACAAATACTAATAAATGGGTCTGAATTCTTACTTTGTGTACAATGGCTGACTCTAAAACACTGTATTTGAACAATTACACAGACATTGTCCTAAGGAAAGTAGTTGAATTTACATGTAATGCTTGATTGAAATAGTTGATGGTTTTTCTTTGGAAAATCAGGGTAAAAGCCAGAACAGAAATGGCAAAGGTTAAATTCTCCCAAGTTGCCAATTGATTCTTCTGTCAGAGCAGCAGAAAAGAACTCCATCCCTCATTACCCTTCCTGATTACCTTACAAGTTCCTTAGTCTCAGACTTCTTCTGGAGTCATCCTGTTAGCTAAAAACAAATCATGAGTCCACACCCTATCTCAAGGTGTTCTTAGCTCTGGGTACCAATCAGCTGTACTCCACAACGTAATGATTTCCAGCTCAGTGAGCACATGTTTTACACTTTTATGCTATAAAAGGAGATACATGAATTGAAAGATTTCCCCCATCTTTGTAATATTTCATGTAAATCAGTGCGTGAGCTGGGAAGTTATTATCCTTCTTGATTAAAACCACCCACCAAAAATTCAGATTCTAAATGAGTAGAGCCCACTACTTGAGAACCAGGAGTAGATTGGAACTACCTGATTTTTTTTTATATAAATTCGTTTCTCATTTGGCAAAGGCCATATCTGCACACCTGACTTAATTGAATTCTACATCTCGGATAGTAGGAAGTGTGATGTCAGAGTTATGTTCTCTGTGACGCTCTACATCATTAATTTACCTGTCTTCACTTATTCTCAGTAGCAACTATGAACTCTCCAGGGCTTGAATTCATTTTGAACTATTCTCGCTGTAATACTGTTTGCCTTTCTTTTTTAAAATCAACCTATACTCTGACTCAATGAATCCCATTTCAGATACCAAACTAAACTTGCCAAAGACTTTACAACTCTGAAAATGACTGTACAAAAGCACACTTCCTATTATCCTACTGGAAGCAACTTATGGAAGTAATTTCACGAAAAGGCTGATGTCAATGATAAGTAAAGTTGCATATTATGAACCCACATGAACTTTCTAATGTAAAAATCTATAATATGAACATTTAGCATAAGTAGTTTGCAAGGCCTAAGAAATTATATTAGTCATTTTTTTCTATGACAGATCAGAAATACGTAGTCAGAAAATAGATAAAGAACACAGAACAGAGAGAGTTGACATTTTATTAACAATCTCATTAAAATAAATGAGCTCACAGCCAAGCACAGGTCAAGAATCAATAAGTATTTTAAATTTAGCACCTGACATGTTGGAAATGAATGTACACATCAGAACACCCAGGGAAATAGGGACCATTCCTTGAAATATGATTCCAAACTATTGGATTCATTACATGAAAGTTCCAATAAATTTGTCTAAAGTTACAGATAAATAAAACGTAAAACTAACTGTGAAAAATGTCACCCAGATTTAAGGAAAGATAACTTGTAAAACAATATTAATACAAAATGAATTTCAATTTGCATGAAAATTTTATTTCTTTTCGAATGCTTATTGAATAGAATTGATATTTTTGTCACTGACTTAAATCCAAACATAACAAAACTTGTCATGGATACAATAACTGGCAAAAACTACTATTCAGGTTGTTGGCGCACACATACTCAGAGACCAAGGGTGATTTCCCACACCCTGCAAGTCAGTCTCAATCATTATGTGAAAAGACACGCTTCCTCCTTTCAGGGCATCTTACTGAGGATTCAATGACTATCATTCTTACTATTCAATTATTAAATATACCTAGAACTGGAGGATAGATTTTTGGTTGTTCTCACATGTCTGCTTTTCAGCCTTCCTCTGTGCATCATGCAAAGGTCCTTGACACATCCTTCATGTATTAAAGGCAGAGCAAAGAGACAACCTACCAGAATGGGGGAAAATATGTGACAACTATTCATGTGATAAAGGGATAACACCCAGAATATATAAGAAACTTCAAAAACTTACCAACAGCCAAAAAACTAATATAATTTACAATAGGCAAATGATCTGAATAGACATTTCTCAAAAGAAGAAATGCAAAAGATCAAGAATATGAACAAATGCTCAGTATCATTAACCATCAATAAAATGCAAGACAAAATCGCAATGAAATAATATCTCACCCCAATTAGAATAGCTAGTATCAAAAAAAAATACTACTAATAACAAAAGTAAGAAATGCTGGCAAGGATATAACGAAAAAGGAATTCTTCTACACTGTTGGTGGAAATGTAAATTGGTACAGCCACTATCGAGAACAGTTTGGAGATTCCTCAGACATAAAGAAAATGTGGTAAATATACCCAACGGAGTTTATACAACTATAGAGAACAATGGAATCCTACAATTTGTAGAACTATGGATGGGACAGGAGGCCTTTATGTTAAGTCAAATAAGCCACACATTGAAGATCAGCACCTCGTGTTCCCCTTTTCTAACATGTGGAAGCTAAAAGAGTTTCCCTGAATATAGATTCGCAATAAACAGAGGTTTGAGAAGGGTGCGTTTCTGGGGGATGGGGTGGATAAAAGGTTGGATTCAGCCAGAGCATTTTGTTTTCATGTGTGAAAATCTCACATTAACCTCATTAATATAAACAAGTAATACATGTTAATAAAAATAATTTTCAAAAAGCAGTTCTAGCTAAGCTAAACTCAATGGTGCGTAAGTTCTTTCCATATATTTAATTAAATCCTGACTTTATTTCTGTCCTCTCCTATAGACAAACAAATAAGGAAAACAAAACTATGCAGCAGCAGTAATTAGTTTCATTTTATAGATGAGAAAATTAAGGCTTTATGAGTTTCATAGTTTGTCCAAAGCAAAAAGCCAGTAATGTTGAGAGGTAACAACTGAAACTGGATCATACAAACTTAAAATGCTACAATTACGCGTTGAAATATCTTTGTGTTTTGAAAAACTTACGACCTGATCAGCATGGACATGGTTCTATTTTCTTTTTGGACATACACACAAATGCACACATTTGTCTTTCAAAGCCCTGAATGGCTTTAATGGAATGCATACTCTCTTTGTTTTCTCTTCTTCTTTAAATATTCCATTGAACTAAAATAAAAACATGAACTCATACAAAATTATGGTCAAAAGTCTTTGCATTTCAGTATCTTTGTACAGGCAAGTAAATGATTTTTTAATCACAATACAAATGTTTGCCTTTAATGTGTGAAACAAGTTAATAAACACAGTGTAATGTTTTCTTCCTATATTTGAATAGCATATATATATAATTCATTCTAACATATATATATTCTATTCAGTTGGATATGTTCCTTAATGAGATGTTCCTCCCTTTTTGCTTAAATAATTTTATAAAAGAGGTTTTGAGTAATTTCTTTGCCATTTGATCAGGCAGAAGCTTTTAAATTTTA
The DNA here is from genome assembly GCF_000247695.1 of Heterocephalus glaber. Next base: position 21,101,958 of record NW_004624731.1, on the reverse strand, counting down.
AAGTTTGAACCGTCCACAGGTGAGTGAAGTGAGTAAAAATAAGTAGGAGTGTTTCTTTCAAATTTTACCAATTTTAAAGAATAGGATCTGCAATAATGGCAAAAGTATTTCCTCTAAATGGAACGGAACCAATGTAGCAACTCTAATGCTAAATTAATTGAAAACTAACTATTATGTTGAAAAACTTACTCCTATCTTATAATATTTCCAAAATCCATTATTTTTGTGTAGTGCTTACATAACAGTTATATTCGTTATGATGCCAGAATTTCAATTTCCCAAAGAGATTGACATTTTCGGGTAATCTCCACAATTTTAGAGGCAATTCATTCTATTTTGATTTAACATTGATTAGCATCTTTGGAAATAATGTCTAGCCAATTGCTGAGCTAATCAAGGTAAATGGAGCCATGCATTAAACATTCAAGAATGTTATTCAATCACAAAATAACACACATTTCCAAACTCCAAATCAACAAATTAAAGCTGCCCTTTGCATAGCTTAATTTCTCCAGCTCATCAGTATTGTTGTGTACATTTATATAGTTATCAAACACTAACAACATGCTCCGGAAATAGGAAGCAGCCTGTCCTCCATGTCTGGGGATATCAATTAAGCAAAGGCCAAGGAGGACAAAAAATAATGAAAATACAATCAACAAGTCCATTTGTTTTGCTTACTTGGTTTTCAAATGACAAAGTACTCAATAAGTACACAAAGTTATTAAGGCAAAACCTCTATTCATCAGCACCACCAAAATAGTTTTGGCTGCGCATTAGGAATTTAAAACAAATAGCAGGCTCTGAGTATAATGTAATTGCTTTGAGCCTAAAATATTATTACTTTAATTTCAACTATAAAACCTTAAAGCAATTTAAAGAGAGTCTGTATTATCAGAATACTTTTAGCATAATCTATTTGAAGTATACCAAAAAATGGCAAAGGCTGAAATTTGGAAAATATATAGGTTACATCTATAATAGGATCTATAGATTCTTCAGGCTCCCTGGACATATATTCATAAGAAACTCTGAGGAATGAAAAGGGAATGACCACTCGGGGGACAGAAGGACAAAGCCCTTGTCCTGTGTCTACTGTTGTCCCCAGGTCTGCTCAGGATAAAGGTGGCTCCCGGCCTCTGTGCCTGCATATATGTGGGCTTCCAGCTAAATTATGCATATGTTCATTCACCCTTCAGCACAGGACCACATCAGAGGCATCCATGTTTTTATTTTGCTACCCATCATATTAGGATGTGCTTTTCCCTTAGTCTGTCACTGGAACAAAATATCCCTGTCTCTTCCTTTAACAGCTTACAATTGAAAGGTGTATCAAATGGGAACATAATGTCACAGTGGAAACATTTATTTTCCTCCAAAAACAATCTTCAGGCAGTAGAACCAACAATGTTTTCAGTAAGGCTTAAGGGCAAATCAAGGGCAGATTGTTTTAAAATTTCAGTTATTAGATTTTTTTTTTCTCACTCCAGTTGAAAACGATGCTTTTATATTTAAAGCATCTTTTCTACTGGATGAAATTTTTTAAACTAGACTGGTAGGAAAAGTATGTTTTTGAGGCTTAGTTATTAAAATGAGACAATCAGAGATTCTCAGACTAATGAGTTAGCAGGAGAAAATGGGTGGGGCAGGCAGTAAGTGCAAAGGATGTTAATGTAATGGCACAGAAAATACATGTAAGAATTGCTAGTAACACTTTTTTCTGCCATTACCTACAGACTGATATAATCATTTCATGCAAGAAAACTGAAATCATTACACTGACAACCAAAACACAAAATAAGGTTCTTTGAAGAAATGCAAGAAATTCTGAATTAAGAGCAAGGACGCTCCAATCATAGCTTCAGGAGTGTTAAGCAACAGCGTGCTAACAGAATCTGGGTCTTCTGAAGGGCTTGTATTTCTGGCAGTTTTGTTCAATACATGACAAACAGCATGTAATCTTTCTGTTAAAAGGAATAAAATACCCATTTAGTGGAGATGAATTATTCTCTTACACTATTCAGTTCCATTTTAATAATATATGTCCTGTCTTCCCTTCTACTAAGCTGTATCATAGTGACCTGAAAAAGTTATAAACTCTGCGGAATAGGCTTTCTCGTGTGCACAAGTAAAATGATGACAAGGATTGTGTTATGCCTCTCTGGGGCTTCAATGCTGGTCACGGGATCTACAACAAAGCAGGTACTCAGCACTATATGCTGAGTGAATGATCAAATAACTTTGTTCTTACATCAGTTGCCTTCATGAAAATACAACAGTCGGTCACTAGAATGTACCTTAAAGAACTATTTAACCTTGGAGTTGTAAAGAGTCTTACAGGAGAGCTCATTAAACTCGCAGTCAATTTAAGAATCCGTTGTACAACTGTGAAGCTTGGTCACCTAAATCCTAGTTTAAAACTGTCACTGACTACGAATTCACTGTGCTGATTCCATTCAGTTCCATTTGTTAAACTTTCCTGTGTCCACTCACAAATTGCTTCCGTGCAACTTGCATCTTAGATGTGTCCGCTGGACCACACAAAACAAGAAAATTGCCTTTCCCCCTCACAACACTTCAAATATTTTGAGCCAGCTATAATTGTCTCACTTATTCTTTTCTGGCTTAATGTTCCCAGTCCTCTCACCTTTTTATTATTTTCTCATTTCTGGGTCCAGCCTCCAGGCCTTTTATGAGCTCTGAAGGCCTGCAGCTGCATACGCACTAGTTGATAATAATCGTCTATACATATAAAACTCAAATATGAATGAAAAGTAGTTTGTTTCTAGTTTGTTCTCTTTCTCTCTAGATTGTAGTGGTTTTATGTGGTCTTTAGCAGTTTTATTATGTTGTATTTAGCTCTGGGTTTTCATTATATTAGCCTTCCTGGGGTCTTAAGATTATGGATCTGTGACTTAATTATCCCTTTCAAAAATGTGTTCTCATTAATTCTATCTTTTTCTCTTCCTCTTTTCAGAAATCTAAATTATGTGCGTATGTTAGGCATGTATCACAGATTTATATATTCTTCTTCATTTTTAAGACTTTTCCCTCCTTGGGCTCGAATTTGGACCTTTCTGAGCATTTTATAGTTCACTAATACTCTCTTTGGACTTGACAAATCTGTTATTGACCCACCTTTTTGATTTTTTTCCTGACAATATACTTTTCAGAGTCTAGTTTTCTAGTAAAATTTTCCATCTTTTTCTGTATTTCTTGGTTTTTTGTTTCGTTTTGTTTTGTTTTGTTTTTTGGTACCGGAGATCGAACTCAGGACCTTGCGCTTGCAAGGCAGGTGACGGAATCACTGAGCTAAATCCCCTGCCCTTTTCCTATATTTCTTGAAAATATTCATCATAGTTTCTTAAGGATCCCTAATAGCTTCAATATCTAAATCAATTTTTGGTCTCTTTTTAATTTTATTTTTTTCATTGCTGATTATCCAGATCTGCTTATTTGTATGCCAGTGATTTAAAGTGAGTCCTATATAATCTACATAAATATTTCAAAGACTCCAGGTGGTCTTATTTGTCTCCAAACATAATTTGACATTATTTCTGAATGCAGGTAGAGTATTGAATCTTTATTTATATGTAGGTCTTAGGCGTTCTTGGGGATGGGATTTGCTTATGGGTTTTTTCTAAGTTGCCTTTATTCCTAGATCATAGTACTTCTGAGATCAAAATTGCAAGTTTGTAAAATGTGCAAGGACCACTCTACTTCATAGGTACTAAACTGTATTTTTTCTGTAGGCACACCATACTTCTGATATCTCTGCTCAGGTCTTTGATCTCCCGGACACAGGTTTCTACTTTATTCCAAGGACTCTCACCTGACACTTGTGCAGGTCAAGCATTGGCAAACCCTTCAGAGGAACCTGTACCCATTATTTCCAGTTCAGTTCTCTCAGATTTCTTCCTCACCCTTGAGTCCTGATGTACTCTGCACCCTAAAATGCTTCAGTCTTTCTCTCCCAATCAGCAAGTTCTGCAACTCTCTAGTAGGTACCTTCTCCCTCTTTCCTCTCTGCTGAAAAGGTTCTATAAGAGAAAAAGTACAGCAATTGTGAGGATAACCATGGTGTCTCCTCTCTAGGACACTCAAACAAGTCCTATCTGCTATGGGTTTCACGCATGCTGCCAATAATTTTATCACTTGTGTCAAGTGCAGTGAGATTAGCCAAGTATAAACACATTTGCTGAACATTTGCTGAATCTCAAGTGTTATTCTAAACAACCTACCAAGATGATTAAACCACAGTCCCTAGCCTTTCACTTCACTTAACGCAAACAGTAAAGTTCAATGTGTGAGGCAATTGTGGGAGAGTCAAAGAAAGCATTTACTCTTGAAGAGTCACTAGAAATAATTTAATTTGTTAACTTCTTATAAAGAGAATTTATACTCACTGTAAAAAAATCAGAAAGTAATAAAATTATGGAAAACAAAACTAGAAACTATCTCTTGAATCCCACCAGATGACACCTGCTATTTCATTGAGTGTCCACCAAGATTTTTACGAATGAACAAAAGGAAGAAAAGAAGGAAGCGTGGAAGGAAGAAAAAAGAAAACCTTAGAAGGTAAAAATGTAGTGCTTATAATATAGGTTGTGTCAAAAATACTAATAGTGGAAAAGATTATCTGCATATGAAAAAAAGAAGCAATTGCACTGAGGGCAAAATGTTCCTGAAAGCTAAAATATAAAGCAGGGGAGAAGCTGGAGTTGTTGGAAAAGTGGAAACTAAAATTTTCAGGAGAAAGAATATAGAATTTCAAGAGGAGAATGTGAGAATGCTCAAGTGTGGCAAAGATTTCTTACAAATATCCTCTGCATCTGACTCTCATTACAGCAGCCTAGGTGGCTTCAACTGAATTATTCTAAGCACAGCAGAGGCAGCAAAATCAGACTGCAGAGAGGTTAAAGGAAAAAGGAAAGGAGAAATTGAAGACAGTGACTATCAGTCATTCTCCTTAACAAGATGGACATCCAAGTAAAGAACAAGATAAGGAATAAGGAGAGACTTGAGTATGTTCAGAAACTAAGGGCAAGGACTGCCTCAAAGGCAGAAACTCAAAATGCTGGCATGAGGACATGCACTTGATAAAATTTGATCTCTTGGGGCCGGGGATTTAGCTGAGTGTTTACGCTGCCTGCCTTGCAAGCGCAAGGTCCCGAATTGGATCCCTGGCGCGCACACACACACACACACACACACACACACAGAACTCTTATTGAGATTTGATAATTTAGAATACAATTATAACTGGCTTTATTGTATCTATGTTACAGAGCAGACTCACAATAAACATAAGGCCAAACAAAATTACCACATCTTCTTCCCAAGAATTCATTACAGGTCAGGAGTGGTTGCCTAAATTGGCTAATAGTTCCATCAAACAGTCATCCTGCTGCATGCCGAATCTAAGGTCCAAAATACGGCCACAACTGCTGTGGAAGCTTGTGATATGGTTCCATCTTTCAATGAAAGAAAACGGTCATGGTTTTTTCTATCATTCCTTGAGAATCAGTTTCCAATAGACTAGAAAATAGCATTGACTAAAATTGCAGATACATATGGCAACAAAATTAGGTTAAAAGTGTTTGAAAGTTACAATTAAACTTTTAAAAACTTATCTGTAGAGACATTGTTTATTAAGTTAATATTTATTTTCTTTCAAATGTATTAGTTTTAAAACAATCTCAACCCTCGTCTAATTTTACATAGCCTTAAATAAATTATTTTGTACCTAACTGTAAGACTCTGAAGGATAAATTTAATGTAACTTATTTTATAAAATACATCTACTGGAAGAGAAAACAGTCTAAGCTTGCATTCTTAGGCATAATATATATGTATTCCAAGAAATAATTTCAGAAAATTTTCTACGAAAGAGGCAGTTATCATTAACTCCTGTAATATTCAAAAATATTTTGTAAGTTTTTCTTTGTTTTAATAAACTATATTTGATATACAACCTATTGCTTCATAGCCTTAATGAGTATCTTTTTGGATAATCATCCAAATAAAACTTCTAGAAATCAGAGATACACATCTACTCCATTCTCAAATCCACAGGGAGCACCTTTTATTTGTATTTTTATAAAGATTTCATTTAGAAATGAAAAGAGGCACTTTTCTAAAGGTGAAATAGAAAAAATCAGGGTTTTTATTCATTTTTTTTTCATATTCTTAGTGACCTTTAACAAAGAGATCTACCCCAGTATTCTGAACTGATCTGAATTTCTGAAATTTTTCTTTCATGAAAAATACTGAGAATGATCAATTAGAACTATACTTGGAGGACGAATCTTTCTGACAGGTGAGGGATAACTTTATATGTTTCACTAAATGCTATTATGCACATCACAGCCAGCGACTTTCTATTTTGGAAATCTTGTCACCCAAAGCAATTATACAGTTGCAAGGAGGAAGTTGCAGGATTTGTATGCCTATGACATTTATGCAATTCCTCACATTTTAACCATTCATCATCTTTCTCATGGTTGAACTTACATGAATCATATTTTCATTAGTTTGAATTTTTTACTACTTGGAAATACAGAGGAGCAACAGTTAAAGAAGGATAAGAAAAAATAAAGAATTTTCCCCTGGGGCTTACCTCATTCAAATTATAAATTAATTAAGCTTATATAATTTATATTTATTTAAGTTTCCAAGCTAAAATTAACTCTCCAAAGGAGGTTTAAAAACCCTTGGAAAGTTAACATCACATTGTAGAAGAAAGATGCATACCACTTTGCATTTGAAACCCCTCAGCAAGACTTCAGACACAATCACTCTGAAAATGAAGATAAAAGATGTATAATCATGAAATCACATTGGCCTTCAAAGATCAATACTAACAAGACCCATATTAACAGGGAAAAATAAGCATTTGAACTATTTTTAGGCAGCTTTTGGATAAATACAATATTATTAGGTACGTGACTTCAGAACCTATCTAAACTTCAGTGCTTTGCCGGTAAATGGGTATACACCACCACAGAGAACTGTTACGAAGATGACAAGAAATAACTCACTGACAGCCTTTACAGTGGCACCATGATCACAGAATACTCACTGCTACCACTCTACTGAGCAGGATTATTTTGCCCTAGTTAGGGAGCCACTGCATCAGACTTAAGACATGCAAACACTTGTTACGCTTGGCACATCAAACGTATTTACCTTTTGAGATTAATGAAATAATACTTTTACGTTTGTGATATTTATCCCTGTTTAGGTAAAAAAAAAAAATCCACATATGAATTTAAATATCCTAGATAGCTGAGAGAATTGTGTACATTTACATTCAAAAGTCTATAAAATTTAGATAAATTCTGAAAACGATTTAATGAGGAAAAGACCAACAGATTGCTAATATACTATACTAATAGACTAATTAATATACCATATTGTTGAGGCCCGGGGATTTAGCTCAGCGGCACCACCTTGCACTGCCTTGCAAGCTCAAGGTCCCAAGTTCAATCCCTGGTACAGGAAACAATGTATATAGTATATTGTTGAGTCACTGTTTGAATCCTCTGTTGGCCTCATTTACATCATATATCTCTCATTAAATCAATTATTGCGATCAGAATCTGATCTACTAAGCCAGAAGTATTCCTAAGCCTTCCCACAACACTGGCTTAGAGTGGAGAAGGAATGAATCCTGCCAAGGAGAATAAAGGCACCGGAGAAAGGAGAAACAGTATGCAAAAGGAGACCAAAAGATGTCTGAGATATGCATCACTGAGATCAGAAGTTCCGAGAACACTTCATGCCATAGATTCGTCTTCCTATCTGCTCCTCCCGTTCTCACCATATCCACCACTACAGATCCATCTGATAAGTACTAGTCTATGTATTGGGATTCACTGATTGATCAACAAACACCATGACAACCTGACCAATATACAATTTAGATTCAGTGGCTTACACAAATTCATCTACAGCATGTTAGTTTTTGAAGGACGGGTAATAGAAGGGTATCCTTCCATCCATGTTTCCCACTTCTACAAACATCAAGTGGATGCTCAAACACAACCACACATCTAGAATACAATTTGAAATCAGCATACACCATCTGCCTGTTTTCTAATTTGCAGCATTGAAAATCATAACCTCACTTCATTACCTAAGTCTTAATCCCTCTCCATATCATTCACATATCATTCACATGTACTTGTAATGAATATATGTATGTGTCCTTCGTAGACAGAATATTTAGTGAAGAATAAATAATTTGTTACTGAGCATTTTATTAGCTCCAGCATTCAGCCAATATGCTTCATACTTGACCATAAATATCTATTTGGCAAGCAGCACTAATTATTACTCTATTTTTTGCCTAGAAAAAACAGAAAACAAAAAGTACAACTTGATAGCCCCTTAGCCGTATTAAATACAACTTAAATGGTCAGATTTATCATGGTGCAATGTTCTTTATAATTCCCAGGCAGTGCTAGTATCAGCAGCCTACCCCTTTTTTCTCAATAGTCATCAGATAGGTCTAGATATACTTAGGAAACCACATGTAACTAAGAAAATTACTTAAATAATAAGACTCCCCAAATTGAAAGACCCAATTCAAAATGGGGATCTGAAATGAACAGACATTTCTCAAAGAAATAGAAATAGCAAATAAACATATGAAAAAATGTTCAACATCATTGGTCATTCGAGAGATGCAGATGAAAACAATGCTGAGATTCCACCTCACTCCAGAAAGAATGGCTGCTATCAAGAAATCAACCAGCAGGGTATTTAGCTCAGTGGTTCTGGCACCTGCCTCGCAAGCACAAGGTCCAGAGTTCAATCCGCAGTACCAAAAAAAAAAAAGAAATCAACCAATGACAAATGCTGTCAGGAGTGTGGGGAGAAAGGAACCCTTCTTCATTGTTGGTGGGAGTGCAGGCTGGTGCAACCACTGTGGAAATCAATATGGAGATACCTCAAACAACTAGGATTAGAAGTCCCATTTGACACAGCTATTCCCATGCTTGCTATCTTCCCAAAAGAACTAAAAGAACCACAGTGATATATGCTCACCCATGTTTATAGCAGCACAGTTTGTAATAGATAAAACTTTCAAACAGCCCAAATGCCCATCAACTGGAGACTGGATAAAGAAGATGTGGGTTTTTAATAAAATGGAGTACTACTCAGCCATAAAGAATGAGAAACTAAAGACATTTATAGATACGTGGATGCACACTGAGGCCATACTCTTAAGTGAAATAAATAGGACACACATGTGTAAATACCAAATAGTTTCTCTGGTGTGAAAAACTAAAAGTGTAAATAAGGATCAAAACGTATAATTGATATTTTGAAATAGGAAGAAAAGGTCTAAAGGAGTAGGGGAGGTGGGAGGGGTAGGGGAAAGGAAAGAAGGGAAAAGAAAAAATACGAGAAAAGATAAAAACTGGAAACAAAGCCTTTGTAAATAAGGAAGGGTGGAGGGGGTGAAGGGAGGACAGGGGAATGGGGAAAAAATAAGAATGCAAAGGTACAAGATCCCAATGATGAACGTAACTTTATTGCATACCTAAAATGTACCAATAAACAAAATGGGAAAAACAGAAAATGCCTAAGTAAAAATACTATGGGTGAAATGTGAAGCTTCAAGGCAGTGAGCTAGTGTGGAAGAATAAGACTGCTTTAAAATGAGGAAGACATGTCCCTGTGATTGATCTATACTCTGCTTTCATGAACTCATACATAAATCCTAGACTGGGGCTGTGAATGAGTGGGAGAGTGGTGACTTCAACAGAAAGAAAATAATAAGAGAAAAGACTGGCTTTGTATTAAAGGGCTTTGACACCAACAAATGTAATAGCCTCAGTGTTTCCCTGGAGAAGAGTTTGGATTATGGGGGCACTAAACTCATCAGTGGACTAACAGGCGGGGCCCAGTTGGCGGAGGCGGGTCACTGGAGCATGCCTTTGGAGGGTGTATCTCTCCCTGGCATTCGACCCTTCTGTTCTGGTTCCCAGGTACCATGAAGGAAGCAGCTTTGCTCAACTGTGCCTTCCACCATGATGTTCAGCCAGCCAATCATGGGCTGAGACTCCTGAAACCATGAATAAAATTGAACTTCTTTTCCTTTATGTTGTAAATGTTTGTTATTTTGACCCACTAACAGGAAAGTGACTGATACACCATTTTATTGACCCAATTAAGTAACAGGGCCAAAACCCAATTCCAAAAAATGATTCCTTTTTTTAACTGGAAGAACTACAAAGATACAAGTCATAACATGTGTAGGACAAGGTGAACAACTGAGATCAATACATTAATCTAAAACAAACAGTGAAGAAGAATAAGTACTGTAATACATTTACATCATTGTAAGATAAAACTGCGAGTTTACTAAAGTGAAAAATTTCCAGCAAGACAATCCAAAACTATTACTTCCTTGTAAGAAGTGACAGCTTTTGTTTTAAATCACCAATAGTATTGACAGCTCTGCCTGAATATTCAATAAGGCCTTGCCATCAAGAGATTTTATTTTTAATTTCTCAGAACATGTGATCTTACTCCAAAGTTAGTCACGTAACAAAAGAAGTACACACCTTCTTACCATCTGTCCAAAAGTAAAATATGGCACTAAGTCTAAGCATGTAATTAAAGCTTATAGATCACTCCATGGAAGAATGCCAGACTTAATTCATTAATCCATAAAGAAGAGAGACTTTGAATAGAGGTCAAGTGACTGTGGAAGAATTTAAGAGCCACAGAATCTAGAAACAGAAGCTCCTTCAAACGTGTACCCATTATAAATTTACCAGCTGCTGACACAGGAGAGATGCTACTCAATTCAAGAATTACTCTGAAGAGGAAACCTGCAGGCTGCTACCTGCTCTCTAAGAAAAACTTAAAAATAAGCAAAATCTTGTTACAGTAGTAAAATGTGTCACATTACTGTTTAAATTCATCAGAGACAGATGGCTAATTTGACTACACCAACCTTTGTTTACACTGGAACTGATCCACTGGTCCAGTGCCAAAAAACTGTGGTTTAAACTTCCCCTTACTTCAGCTACCACATTAATTCCAGGGTTCGCTGAGTCTCAGAGAACAGAATAAAGATTTCAACACATTCCTCATGGATTAAAGCAAGCGGATGAGTTCATACTAATAAATATTTAAGAACCAAACTTCCCAAAGACAACATAATGAATAATAACCGTGTTTACCACAGGTAGGCAGTTTTATATCCTACTGTATTATTTATATAAGAAAAAATATTGTTAAAATTGTTTAAAAACTTGTTAAAATTATTTTTTTAAATATTGTTAAATGAAAGACCCTATCACCAGCCACAATGTTTAAGAGAACAGAGATTCAGATTAATAGAAAGAACCTCAATGATTTTGTTACTTACAATTTAAAATGTCTGACTGTTTTAAGTCCTAATTATTTAGAAGAGAAGTGGTTTAAAAAAAAGTAAGATGTTTTGAACTTGTTTCACCAGTTTCATGGTATGTAAATGTGGGTTTTGGATATATGGTTTAGTGATTAAATAAAATTCCTCAGAACTTTTCCAGCACCGATGTTTTACTAAAATTTGACTGATTGTTTGATATGCTATTTAAAATTTATGAATTATTTTTTGTATAATTGGCAGAATTGGTCAGGAAGTTATTTGATGAGTGTTAAGTGAATGAAAAAGAAATTGATTTCTATTGGGTATACTCTGTAGATTGCAGTTCTAGAACACACTAAACTTTGTAGGTCACAGCATTTCAGTCTTAACAACCAGACCAAATGTTTTCAGTAATTATCTTTCTTATTGAGGTTGTGTTGCACAGAAAGCTAACTGTGCAACATCTCTCTTGGAGGTCCTTAACAGAGGGTTTTCTCAGAGTCAGAATATCAGTAACTCTCCCTGACAGACACATGGCCTTCCTATACATACATGTAATCATGTCATGTCCATCATTGGCCTTATATCACCTCATGAGGTCATCATGTGTTTGTTTCTGTTCCTCTCTCACTCTCCATTAATCTCTAAGTTAATTCTAAGGAAAAAATTGCCTGTCTACTCTATGTAATTAACAAAGCAACTACCCAGGATTAATCTTGGTGTCAGCACTTAATTACTGATAAGTGTGTATGTATGTGCTGTGTGTGTGTGTGTGTGTGTTTACTATGTCTTAGTCATTTTCCCAGTCACTGGGACAAATAACCAACACCTACATCTTCAAGGTGGAGAAATATATTTTTTCTCATGGTCCCAAGCTCCAAGCTCCAAGCCAGAAAAGGCATGGCAGAGGGGCTTGGATAGAGAAATGTTGCTCACATCATAGTAGCAAGGAAACAGAGAGAGAAGGGAGAAGTCAGAGGGAGAGAGATGCACTCTTCCTAGTCACAGCCCCAGCGACCCAGCTATTCAGATCCAACCCCACTTCCTATCAGCATTTTCAGCTATAAACTTAAAATCCAGTCACTTCCCACAGCCAGACGTACGTACCTATGTCCCTGTGGAGGACAATCTCAATCTCAACCCTAACATACTGAGAGAACTTAATTGGTATTTGCTCTCTCTCTCTCTCTGTCTCTCTTTTTCTTTCTCTTTCTCTGTCTCTCCGTGTGTGTGTGTGCGCATGCGTGTGTGTATTTTTTTCAGGGCAATTGGCACAGTCACTTACATGTAAAAATTCTTCAAAAAATGTATTTGGCCTGAATTAACTTCCTTCTTTCTATTGCTTACTGAATTTATAATGCTTTGCACACCATAAATGCAGTCATTTATGTCACTTGCCTCTCTTCCTCCACCTGTCATTAGGGTCTCACTCTCGAGTTCTTTGGTAACTGCAACTCAATGCCTTGGCTGGATTTTTCAACTTGATGCAACCTTGGGAATACTGAAAAGACAATCATGTGTTAATAATTTTCAGAACTAATCTTTTGCTCTCATCTCTTGTACTGTATTACTCAGGACCCAATCAAGAGTCAGAAACCATGCTGTGATTTAAACAGGTGCAGTTTAATATAACAAGCTATTAAATATAGCAAGGGATATATTATGTATACATTTATAAAACTATTTATACGTATATGAAAGTATAAGTAAAACTCTAGGGCTGAGGGAAAAGGCTCCAGGGAACAACAACTTGGGTAGATGCAGAGACCTCTCCAAGTGGAAGATTCAGATCTCTTTGGAAGAAGTAAGGGTGCTGAATAACAGAGAAGTCTACAGAGCTACCCAGACCAGCACTGGTTCACCGTTACTAGGCAAGCAGCACATAGCCCTCATGGTTAAAGCACATCACAGGCGGTCGGTGTGCACACAAACAAAGTCAGCGTGTTGGATTTTGCTCACCAGCAGAAGAGCAGGAGACCAGATGTGCATGTTGTCCCACTGGGAGAAACACAGCAAAGCTTTGCCTAACTGTGTAACTGGGGCATGTTGCTGAGGCAGAGGGCCACCAGATGTTCTCACATGGCCATTCTTGCCACAGAAGCCAAAAGCAAAACCCAGTCACACCAGATGTGGAAAGAGAAACCCTTCCACTGACAAAACTTAATTTCAAGATCATTGAAAAGGAGAAATGCTTCGAAAGGTCTAACTCCCTTCACAGCAGAGCAGATAATGAATGGTGACTCGGGAGCTGGGAGGCAATGAATGCATAACTGGAACATCACTCAGCAATCAAAAGGAGGAATTTACCTTCAGCGAGGACTTCATATGAGAACCTGATCATTCCTACATTCTCTCATAACTTGGGCCCTGCTTGTACCCTCACAAACAGTCTATTTTACTGAGCATACAGGTAGTTTAGGGGGCATAGGTTACTTATCTGTATCTGAGAGAATCAGAAGATACAAAGATCCTCATGGTGTAGTTTAGAGCAGGTTCAGCATAAACTCAATTCCCCAGGTAGCCTATCATTCATGGTCACACAGCTCATACTCATGTGAAAGTTGAGATGCAGCAATTATCCATAAGGCATTACAGATCTAGATCTATTATGGATCCTGTATTTCACTTCATGTCCCCTTCATGGGTCTCCTGAGAGTCCCCTAACACACTAGTGATTGCATTCAAGGCACCTGCACTTTGTCTCTCCCTTAGCCCACAATGCATTTTCCCTCAGAAAGCCAAAGGTTAAGATCCAGTCACTTGCTTCAAATGTCACCTTCTTCCTGAGACCTTTCTTTATATACTATTTAAAACAACAGCCAACAGATCTTGTACCTTTCACTGGTTTATTTTAACCCTTAGAATTTGTTACCATATATATTTATATATATATGGTATTTTGTGTGTGTGTGTGTATATATATATATATATATATATATATATATAGTATTTGATTGCTTCAGTTATTGTGTGCCATCCACATAAGAATGTCATGTCTGGAAGTGATTTTGTTATGTTTGTTTGTTTCTTCTAGATCTTACATCAGTGTCTGACACATACTGAGTGAACAATAAATATATGTGGAATAACTCTTGTCCTATAATCTAAGATCAGATTATTTCTATCTCTTTAATATTAAAAAATCCAAATCACTACAGATGCCACACCAGTAATACAAGCGAAGGCGGCTGTGGTGGATTGGGCATGTCTTACCTGGAGGTAGTAGCTACTCAATATCTCTACTGAAAAGTGGGACCACATAGGAGCAAGGATCAAGTGCTGTCATTTTTCTATTTTTGAAAAGATGTAGTAAGTGGGGACTCTGGGGTATATTCTCCTAGTCTATATATGTGGAGACTAATTCAATTTAAGAACAGAAAGAATCCAAAAATTAAACCAGAAGGCCACGTAACTTTTCCTCACTGTACATTAGGGAAATTCCTTGTTTGGTTTCTAAGCACACTTTTCCTGCAATGATGCTCAAACTCCCAGTGTTTCAAGCCTCCCTCTCATCAAACACACTTTGTCCTCAAAAAGACATCCTTGTCCCTTCACCCTGCACTCTTTATATGCTTTATTCCTTCAGTCTTCTCTGTCAGTAGCCCACACGTAGTAAATTTTCAGGAGGAGCATTTGCTTTGAACATTCCTTCTCCAACAAAAAGGGAGTGGAGAGGGTGAATTATGGTTCTCCCTCTTGGACACTGTGAGAACTTGGACGCGTCTCTACATCCACAAGCTCTCGTTTTCTCATAGTGTTTGGTTCCCCTGGAAACCACTCCATTTTGCTTCCCTCACAACCTTGCCAGGATGCCCA
The DNA here is from genome assembly GCF_000247695.1 of Heterocephalus glaber. The sequence goes on along the minus strand of NW_004624731.1, from coordinate 21,086,771 downwards.
GTGGTCTCCTTGGGTTTTCCTTAGGTCTCTGGCTGCTCTTCCACTAAGCAACCTAAATCTATCTCTGCTCAATAGGGAGACTCACAGAAGGCTCCTCTGTCTTAAAATAGAAAAGCACTGATGCTATGAATTCACTTTATCATATAATGTTTTCTTTACCAAACTGCTCCCTCAATTCTTTACTGACCTTCTTTCCTTAAGGACAAAGGACAGTCAGACAGACAGAGAAGACACAAGAAAAGTGACATGAAAAGTAAGAGGAGGAGGAAGAATAAGAAACAATTGTTTTGTTAGTAAATGTTCCATGTCGGTGGTGACAGAACGGATCATGTAGTCCTAAGGCACCACTTATGTTCTGAAACCTGGGCTACATGATCATTATAAATAATTAAGAGAGCAAGGAGTATATCATAGTGAACTGAAATATTTATTTTCAATAAAGTATTTTTCTTTAACAGTTCATAAAAACGATATTCTATTCACATTCTCTGGTTATCAGATATTACAAACTCATGAAAAACTTAACTGAAATCCACTGCAGTTAGTGAACTTCGCATGAATTTTATGAAAAATAATAATAATAATAAAAAACTGAGCAGTCAGCTACCACGCAAAGGAAGTTAGAAACTGGTTGTAAATGGCCCAGCTAATGTTCTTCCAACTTTTCTTTAACCTTGGTGACATTTTACATCCTTGCTGATAAATTCAATCAAGATGGTTACTCTAGCTTTTAGGCTATCCTGTAGTACAGTTCAAAGAGTGAGAGCACTGGAAATTATCTGTAGGCTGAAGACATATCTTTGAGGTTTTATTTTTCAAGAGTGCATTTATTGATTAAAAAAAAAGAAAAAATTTATTCGCTATCTACAAGTCAAATTAAAATTTTATGTAGGTTAAGAACTATTTCTAAAATGCTATTATAAAAATGCTACTTTATTTTTCTTACATTTTAATTATCAACTAATTTCTCCCTATCAGCAACTGGTTAATGCAAAAATGTCAAACGTGTTGAATTAGAAAAGGATATTATGAAAATATTTCATCTTCTGTAGTAAAGAATAATGTATGCATACTTCTAAAACAACATGGGTGGTAAGAAAAAACATAGAGATATAAAAAGTAATTGTAATTATGAGAGCATTAAAAAACTATACTGCAAACAAATTTCACTAGTTCATGATTATAATTTATCCATAGTGCCTTAAGGTCCTGAATCAGAAAATAAACACTAATCCTGAAACAAGAAGATAGTTATATTGTTAATACTTCAGTTTAAGAGTTAAGGACACAGCTATGATCCAAAGCAGTAAATTTCATGTAACTTCTGAGGAGGTGACACCATCCATTTCCCAGTTTTTCCTTGTGGTTAATAAGTTAATGATCCTTGTTCTTGCTTCTTCAAATGAATTTGCTCAAATAATTCAAAAATATCTTGCATTTGCTCCTGCACTCTCTAGAGTTATAGTCATAAATCATCTAATCTATCTACCAGACTCCCAAAAAAATCTATAAATCCTGAAGGGGGATGTGTTTGAATGATGTTATCTAGGAGAGTAAGCACTGAAATACCATTCAGCAAAGTGAATATTACAGAGGGTTTATCCAGTGAGATTTCTAAGAAAAAGGGGAGGGAGGGAAGCTATCTGCTTCCTACTCCCTGAGAGAGTCAGTCCAAAGGAAGATTAACATATAAAGGCTTGAAAAAGTTGTGGTAAGCAAACATGATTAACTTCATTCAACCCAGTCTTTCCATTATATTTACCCTGAAATATTTAGCCCAGCCTCCTCACTCCTGACTAGGAATATCTTGAAGATTTGAGATTGGTAATTATAAAGTCCTAGTACTAAATGTACTCAAATGAGTAAAAGATAAAAATCCACAGATTCAAAATACAAGGACTGTGGAAAGTAGTCAGGGACTAAATGCTAGGGTTAACACTGCCAGTGAGAAAATAACAGTTATCAAAAATCTAATTGTGTTCAGGATTAACCAGTTATAAGACAAAGTGTTTAAGTTCCTTTGATGTTTACAAAATCATTAGGTTAAAATGCTTATTACCTTGCTTTTCTGATGCAAGATACACAGTTTGCATTATTTCAAATGGGCTAAGAGTTGTAATAGTATATATGCTTCCTAAATTGCACATTTTTAATTGCCAGAAAGATCAATGTGGAATAATCACAGCCACCTCAGATTTGAGTCTGAATGAATGGGTGTTACTGGATATGTCAGTCACACGTCTCCGGAGCCTAATGTCCCCTGACAGCTAAGATACCTCTTTATAATTGTGCTGTGCTATTTATCCTGTGTTTGCTTTGCTGTGAATGCTCTTGGTTGGTTACTACCTGTGCAGACATGTGGTCCCTGCTCTGTCCAGAACCACCAGAACCACACACTGAAATTCAAGTCAGCAGGCTAATGACTTCTGAAGTGCAGGGATGCAGGGACTGTCTTCCCACCCCACGTGGTATGAATTAGCATGGCCAGGCACACCAGCTCCCCACCCAATCAGGGGAGGAGAAAACACAGAAACAAGATCACTAAGAAGATCTCACCTGTACAGAGAAATAAAGCCACCGCCAGCATGGCGTCCCAGGGCCAGCGTAAGAGAGTTAAGCGTTGCTCCCCAAAACTACTTTAGTAGGTCACCAAAGATACTATAGGTTCAAACTAGGTTTGTTTTAAATGTAACCCATTTACGAAATGTTCCAATAAACTTAATGAATTAAAAAAACCCATACTTGACTACATTTAACCTACCAACAAAATGATACAAAAAGAGATGAGTTTAAAATAATCATCTATATGGGCTGGGGATTTAGCTCAGTGGTTCTGCTACCTGCCTCACAAGCACAAGATCCTGAGTTCGATCCCTGGTACCAAAAAATCATCATCATCATCATCATCATCATCTGTATCACCTGTGCCAACTGAAATGGATTTCAATTTTTTAAGAAATGAAGAATTGCTTTCACTATTCAACTATGCAACTCTAAGTTAAATATGTAAATGAAATTTCCTGATTTTGTGTTACTGTGAACATCTGTCAACTTCTGTGACAAATGAGTTTCATATCCATGAATTAATTCTAAGTCACTGTTGGCTGTGTTTAATAATAGTTGTGTAAATAAAAGAGCAAAATAGACAGGCTGATGCTACTAAAAGCTGATGGCTAAGCTCTAAATGCATTTAAGTGTCCATATTTAATAGCTGAGAAGCCGTTTAAACTGCACATCAAAAAATCCATCAACACACACTTTTATTTGAAGAGGAAGTCTCCAATTTGTGGTCAAACAGACTCACTATTTGGTTTAAAACATCTCATGTTTTCATAGATTAGAAAAGATTAAAGAGAAGGGCAGGGATCATGTGAGAGATTGAAGATACACTTCAGTTATCAAAAAAAGGATACGTTCATGGTTTAGTATATATTATAAAAAGAATGAAAGCCATATACTAGGTCTGCACATGCTAAAAGGAAGTGGACACCATGCAGAGACCTGCTACTTATAATGTATTATTAACACAAGGGACTTTCAGCCAAAAAAGCTTTCTCTCTTAAAACACATTTCAACTCTGTGGTGTTGATCAATAACATTTAAGAACTTTGTCATGGTCAAAGGGAAAATGAAAACCTGTTTGCATTCTTAATGGAGTATTTAATATTGATTACAATAACAAGAATAATAATAAGAGCATCAGTCTCTGTGTGTTAAAAACAAAAATAAAGAAGGGGATGGCTTTGGTCTGGAAAGCAATATCCCTCAAGTATACTGTAAACAATTTTTAAAAAGTGTGCGTGCAGAGATGCAAATATGGGATTTTGTAGCTCAGTTCATGAACAGGCTGATTTAAGGGTCCATCTATGTATCCAATACTGTAGTAGGCATTTGGGGGGAATATTTAGACATTTAAAATATAAACCCAATCTTGTAAATGACTTGTATGAACTTTCAGGAGATGAAAAAAACGATTATTCCAAATAGTCTATTAGTATGGTCAGAGAAATACAAATAAAATTTCACAGTTACTCAAAAAAGGAACAGTTATAGGCAGGAAAACTATACAGAAGGTTCCTTTCAACATGAACTTGGAAAATATGGCTTATGCTCAATGACAGAGTTTATCAGGCTGAAACAATTAGCATAGATAAAAAACAGAAACTAACAGGACAGTCTGAAATCAGTATGCAACTGGATGGGCCAGGAAGAGAGGAGTATCTGAATATTGAAGGATATCACTTGGTTTCAATGGGAAAGGTTTAAAAGATAAAAATCAATCATCAATTAATAATGAAGACTGATTTGGGTATTAGTTTTATCTGGATATATGAACTCAACATATATAAACTTACTATGTAGATGAAAAAGAATTTTGGCATATATATGCATTGTGATATATTTATTTTAGATTATATGTGTGTGTAGGTTTAGATACAAACATATCAGAATCATTACATATTATTACTGAAGACACTAAGTTTTATTTTCACAAAGATTTGTGCTCTCGCTTCAGCACCACATCTATTTTTACAAAGATTATTTGACCTCTATACTCAAAAGAGAACTAAAGAAGTTGTTCTCATAAATTCTTCCAAATGTATGTTGTTCAGAAGTACATACCTAGGATGCCTAAGTTTCACATAAATCATTAATTTCAATGTTAGTTCTGACACTTTTTTTCTTTCTTATTAAGTCTGTGAAACCAAAACCATACCTAAATTTTATAGTGTGCCTTTATACATCAGGGAATGAGTTAAGACACAGCTATGCGATAGAGAAAGATTGAATTTGGTGGACTCTAGACATTCACAACAGAAAAGGGGTGGGACTCTGAAGAAGAAGCAGGTACCAGGGACAGTCGTGGCCAGCAATTGCTGCACTGTAATTATGGACTGGAAACTTCTGAGCCCTGTATTTGCATCCTGGTTCCTCCACTGTGGCACTCGGTTGGGGCTTAACAGAATCAAAGACTTGAAAGAGAAGTCTCAGAATTTTCTCTCTTCCACTCCTCACATTCATCTTTTCCTTTCCCAGGATATGGCCTGCATAAAATACGGAGCACGAGAGGAGGAGCTGGCGATCAGTGACAGCAGGTGAGGGTGACAGTAGGTGAGAAGTTGGCAGCAACTTGAAAAATGTTAGGAGCAGGGGTTCTGGAATAGGAAGTGTGAGATCCAAACCTGGCTCTGTCCTTTTGTTGTGACTGGGAGCAAGTTACTTACATACTGTGTATACAATGGAAACAAACCACATCTGTCACTCTACCCATGCGGCTATTATTGTTAAATCTGATGACTCAAAAATACTTAGCCCTGAAGAGCAAATACAGTAACCATTCTTACCTACTGTTGCTATTATTGCCCATTAATAAAAAATATAATCATTCTGTAGTTTAAAAGGAGAAAATACATTAACAGGGCTTTTTAAAAGAAGACTCAACTGGTAAAGAAAATGGAGCCTTATTGTTATAATACTGTATGTGTGACAGACTCAATAAATGTAGCTGAGAACACTAGTTAAATAAAAGACCAATGATCTTTATGCCAACTCTTGGTTACAAATTACATACTTAGTTCCAAGTTCAGAAAATTTCATTTATCATACACCAACATAAATAGGGCAAATGAACTACATTTAAAAGCAAATAAAAATCTTAATTCACTCTATTAATGCTGCATGTACAGCTGATATAAAAAAAATGTAAAGGTCAAAAGGAATGATTAACCTTGGAGAAAATTCTGTTTACTCTCCCTTCTGGATATGTAGAATAGAAACTGCACATTAGTACAAATATTCAAAACTTAATATTATATTTTCATAATCCTAGCAATAATATAAGAATTTCTATCTTATTAAACTTAACTTTAATTGCTAAGCAAATTAAATTCTATAGTAATATAGTATCCGCAATATGCCTGCATATCCTTGAGTAACAATGTCTTTAATTTCAAAGGTGCAAGGTAATTTTTATGTACATTTTGAACAAGATTACTGTACACGTTATAATGCTGTCCAATGTAATTATTTGTGGAATCAAAATTATAAAACTATTGCTATGACTTGTGATGTCCTTAAAAATCAACTATTACTACAGCCATGTTAACAATAAGATCGACTTTCGTGTACAGTATGAGAAATTCTTTTTAGGCCTGAGTTCTATTTTATATGATACTTCTTTTAAAAATGTCTGAACTTACTCATATATCTGAATAGCATAACCATTAAATATGTGTCTATTAATTGGCATAGGAAAAGATTTCATGAACAAAACCTCAGTTGCACATGAACTAGCACAAACAATCAACAAGCGGGATCTCTTCTTATTAAAAGGCTTCTGCACAGCAAGAGAAATCACCAGCAGTGTGAAGAGACAGCCCACAATGTGGGAAAAAAATTTTACCAGCTGTTCCTCAGACAAAGGTCTACTATCTAGAATATAGAAAGAACTTTAAAAAATCAGACTTCCCAAATTTAAAGACCCAATCCAAAAATGGACATCTGAAATGAACAGACATTTCTCAGACAAAGAAGTCAAAGCAACAAGTAAACACATGAAAAAATGTTCAACATCACTGGTTATTCGAGAGATGCAAATGAAAACAACACTGAGATGCCGCCTCACCCCAGAAAGAATGGCTGCTATCAAGAAATCGACCAATAATAAATGCTGGTGGGGTTGTGGGGAGAAAGGAACCCTTCTTCATTGTTGGTGGGAGTGCAGGCTGGTGCAACCACTGTGGAAATCAGTATGGAGATACCTCAAACGACTAGGATTAGCAGTCCCATTTGACCCAGCTATTCCCCTGTTGGGGATCTTCCCCAAAGAATTAAAAGAATCATACCACAGTGACATATATGCACCCATGTTCATAGCAGTATAGTTTGTAATAGCTAAAACTTGGAAACAACCCAAATGCCCATCAACTAGAGGCTGGATAAAGAAAACGTGGGGGGTTTTAATAAAATGGTGTACTACTCAGCCATAAAGAATGAAAAATTAGAGGCATTTATAGCTAAATGGATGCACATTGAGGCCATACTCTTAAGTGAAATAAATAGGACACACATGTATAAATACCGAATAGTTTCTCTAGTGTGAGAAACTGAAAGTGTAAATAAGGATTAAAAGGTATAATAGATAATGTGAAATAGGAAGAAAAGGGGCAAAGGGGTAGGGGAAAGGAAAGAGGGGAATGTAATTAATATGAAAAAATGAAAAAATGGAAACAAAGTCTTTATAAATAGTGGAGGGCGTGAAGGGAGGGCAGGGGAAGGGGAAAAACTAAGAGCCAAGAGAGATTATGTAAAGGTACAAATTTCCAAGGATGAATGTCATGATATTGTATATCTAAACTGTACCAATACAATTAATTTTTAAAAACTGTGTCTATTACATGAGACAAGTTATGTGAATTAAAGATTACATAACCATGTTTTAAACATGTTTTTAAATCATTTACTTTTGAGAAATACACATTGTATTAAAGAAGGAAAAGGAAAACTGTAGGGCACCACAGTGATTATGAACGAAAACACTGGACTGGGTTTTCTCAGTCAAATCTCAGTGCAGTCACTCAGCTGCCCATCTTTGCATGCTCTCTATCTCCCTAATCTTTTGTGTCTAATCTGATTACCAAGGAGTTGTAAGGATTTTCTAAGTTAACAAGGAGGCGGACACTGCAGTGTCCGAAGTTTTACCCCACCTTTTTTAAAAGACAGATTTTTCTAATGAGATCTTTTTATATAAATTTGTCTAGTTGTGTAATAACATATGTCTTAGTTACTTTTCTCTCATTGCTGAAAAAACACCTGACACCCAGAGTTAAAGGGAGGAAAGGTTTATTTAGCTCACAGTTTGTAGAGGTTTCAATCCTATAACTATGGTTCCAAGGCAGGGTGGCAGAGGGGTAACAGATGGTAGCAAAACAACAAGAAACTTAACAGGTCTTTCTGCCCCTTTTATCTAGACCACCTGGATTCAGGCAGTCCCCAACCAATCAGTGTACTGGTTTAGTAATCACACGCCCTTATTCCCAGCATCACACACTCTAGATTCAGCCACCTCTGAAAAACCCACCTATGACCACATGAGGTTTTGGTGGGACATCTAGACCTAAACCATAACATTTTTCCCCTGGCCTCCCCAAAACTCATGTATATTCCTTTATGCAAAAGGCATTTAGTCCATCTCTAAGAGTTGTCAAAGTCCTAAAAGTTTCAGCATTGCTGCAAAGTCCAAATTCTCCTCTGAGATTTAGGGCAAATTCCTAGCTATAAGCCTCTGTACAAATAAAAAGAAAGTTAAACATTTCCAACATTCAATGGCACAGGTTAGACATTTCCATTCCAAAGGTTACAAATGGAAATATCAAGGAATGGGAATAAAGCAAGACCAAAATCCATCAGGGCAAAAATTAAATCCCACAGCTCCACTTCCAGCATCCCTGGCAATCTGTGGCAAGTTGTAAACTCCAAATGGCTTGGGTGGCTCCCTAGGGCACTTCTGGTGGCTGCAGTTTCCACAGCTTCTCCATTGGGCCAGCTCTCCTCTCTCCTTGCAGCTTTCCTCAGACATCCAAGGTCCTGGATTCTGCAAACTTCTGGGTCTCCACTGCACCTTTGGCTTCACACTCACAGCTTCACACACTGCCCCTCAGGGGCACAGTGCCTGGCCTCCCAGACCTTCTTCTGAAATGTGGGTGCAAGCCTTCCTGACCCCACAACTCCTGCATTCTGCATGTGCCTAAAACCAGCACCATGTAGATGATGTGAAGGTCTACTGCCAGCTGGAGCAGTAGCCAGGCTTCCTTCTCTCTTGGCTGTACAGTGCCTATAAACCAAATCCTGAGGAACAACTTCCCTAGGCCACCGGGATTCTGGAACATGGTGCTCTGGGGCTGTCTTCTCAAAGCAACCTCTCATACTTTTGCAATTTTGAGGCTGCGCAGGGTGGAGTCCTGCTGCTTCTTGTGATGCCTCAGGCCATCTTTTCTATTCTTCTCCTTCTCAGCAGTCAAGTTCCCCTCTGCTCTATCTTTCAGACTATAAGTTTACTGGAGGTTCCTTTCTGGCCAAACTCAAAACATTTTAAATTATTCTGCTGGGTTCTTTGCTCTTGATTCTCAACATAAATCTGGCTAAAAGTCCCCAAGAGCAGCCATGCCACCACCTCAACATTAGACTGCCTTGAAATATCTTCTGCCAGACTAATTAGTCTGCCGCCCTTAATTTCAGTCTCAGGCAAAGTCTCTGGACACTCGCAAAATGCAGACAAACTTTCTGCCAAGGTATAACATACATCATGTGGAGTCCAAAGGCCAGTGCAGTCCTTCTGAGCTCTGATCAGAATCTCCCATCAAGTACCACCTAAGGTGTTCCAGCTCTGCTTTTTCAGCTCGCATCTTAGAACCTTTCCAAACTCTGCCCAAAAGCCATTCCCAAAGGCTCCTGAACCACTTGCTCAAGTATAGTCACAGCAATGACCCCACTTCTCTGGTACCAAATTCTGTCTTAGTTATTACTTTCCTCTTGTTGCTGAGACAAAATGCCAGATAACCAAAGTGAAAAGGGGAAAAGTTTACTTAGCTCACAGTTTGTAGGGGTTTTAGTCCATAATTGGCTGGCTCCAAATCAGAGTGGTGAGGGGCCACAGTTCATGGTGGACAAATGGTAGCAAAGCAACAAGGAAACCTTAACATCATCTTTCTGCCCCTTTTATCTTATCCAGACTACTGGGATTAGGGCAGTTCCAAATCAATCAGTGTACTGATTTAGTAACCACACGCCCTCAGTTCCAGCATCACACACTCTAGATTCAGCCTCCTCTGAAAAAGCCACCTATGACCACATGAGGCTTTGGGGGGACACCTAGACCCAAACCATAACAACACATAATCTCATGTTTTTGGTAATAGAGACAGTCAGAAAATAAGGGCTTTTATTGTATGAGATATAAGTATCACATTTTCACACTGCCTGAGTATATAGTATAGTTCAAACAAAAGATCTGATACCTTAGATATTCTCTGTAGCCTCATCATAGGTTCATGTGGCTCTCATTAATCATTTTGAAATGCTGAAAATATGGATAAGAGCCTTTCAATAATAATCCTTTCTTAGGAAAGAAGGGAATGGAATTAATATGAGAAAATGAAAAAATGGAAACAAAGTCTTTGTAAATAGGGAGGGATGGAGGGGTTGAAGGGAGGGCAGGGGAAGGGGAAAAACTAAGAGCCAAGAGAGATTATGTAAAGGTGCAAATTTCCTATGATGACTGTTATTATATTGTATACCTAAAATGTACTAATGATTAAAATGAATAATTGATAACAGGAAATAGGAAGAAAAGGTCCAAAGGGGTAGGGGTAGCAGGAGGGGTAGGGGAAAGGGAAGAAGGGAAAGGAAAAATTATGAGAAATGGAAAAAAATGGAAACAAAGTCTTTGTAAATAGGGAAGAGTAGAGGGGGTGAAGGGAGGGCAGGGAGTGGGGACAAAATAAGAACCAAGATGCAACATGTAAAGGTACAAGTTCCCAATGAGAAATGTAAATGTATCGTATACCTAAGATGTACCAATAAAAGAATTTAAGGAAAAAGCATAATAATAATCCTTTCTTGTATTTCAAGGAGTTTAAGGTTTCCAGATACCAATAAACAACAAATTATGGAAATCAAATTTCCAAGTAAGATAATGAATATTTGGTGGATGTTCTTGCCTAAAACTGACCAAAAATTAATATTCTTGGGATGAATATTTGGGAACTTGCATCAAATCATATATAATGCTCACATATTTTCAACATTTTGACAATTGTCTACCATTTGACAAAAGGTAAAGAATTTGTATGAGCTCCAAATGAGACACCTGTGAACACTTGGCCAGGAACAGTTACCTGTTATGAGCATAAGGATCTAGGTTGAAATTTTTAATGCTGATAATTTCTAATAACAGTCAGCGTAGAAGTAAATTGACAGATCATGCTCAGGTTGGAACATCACACAAAGTTGGAGGGTAGCAAAGCACTAATATACTGGATAATTACGTTTTAACTTGATAGTATCAGTAATCAGTCATAATCAGAAGCAAGGTATCAGTATTAAAAGTGGCCATTTTTTCACATGAAATAAAATTATCCAATTATGCTTTCTCACTTCTATTTTCATGTCTCTATTTGTGCTTCTCTTCTATCTTGAAGCATTTCAATTCTCACAAAACTTATCAATAATCACTTTTCTCCTGCCCTCACTCCTTCGGTGTATAAGGAAAGTTTATTGACAAAAGGGTAACTGTACACTTTAACCAGGTCAAATCTCAACATCCTTGTAATTTTCCCTTTCCCTTTAATATTCTCTTAGCAAAATATCTAATGATGGCATTTATAAGTAAAAGTTCTATTAAAATAAACTGCATACCATCGCATCCAGATTTCTGTGTGGTGAAATTATAAATATTAAGATTTTGAAAATCATCCAAAGTATTTTTCTTTCATAACAGTTTAGAGTGTAAATTTCACACAAAATTTGTCAGAGTCTAAATTTCTCCACATTCTTTATAACATGAATGACCTCTTGTTTTCTTTTTGGGTTTGTCTTAGTTTTTTCTTTTTAAGTCATCCTGATAGTTGTGAAGAAGTATTAATTTGAATTTTCAAGTTGATTGATTTTCTGTATTGATTTTGAAGCAGTTTTGAACTGAATTGTCTTGATGACAAACTATGTTTAGCAACTTTTCATATATTTATTGATCAGTTAGTTTCCTTGTAGAAATATCTATTCAAATCCTCTATCTACTTACAAATTGGATTATTTCCTTTTATTGACAATACATATTTTGCATATACTATATTATATTATAGTAGACATTAGAATTGTAATTATCTATATTCTAAATATAAGGCACTTATTGGTTGTAGAATTTAAAATTTTTTCTCCCAATCTATATGCTGTCGTTCATTATTTCAACGGTGTCTTCCATAACACAAAGCTGTTCAAATTTAATGACATCAAGTATATGTTTGTCACTTGTCCACTTAAGTGTTATATACAGCAAACTACTGACTAATTCAAGTTTAGGAAGGTTTAGCTCTTTGTTTTAAAAGCTTCATAGTACTAGCTCTTAATTTTATGATCGGTTTTTCATTACTTTCATGTATGAAATAAGACAGGACTTCACTGTTTTGCATGTGGGTATTCAGATGTTCCAGCACTGTTCATGTAAAGCCTATTTTATTCACCACTGAACTGCCTTGGAATGTGTACTGAAAACCAGATGATCATAAAGGTGAAGACTAGTTTCTGAAATTTAAGGCTAACTTCATTGATCTGTCCCACCCCTCACTGTATCACATGGTTTTATTTAATGTAACGTGACTGTAAGTTTTGAAATGAAATGTTATTCCTCCAACTACATCCCTTAAATTAACATGTGAACTTCAAGATCAGTTTGTCAATTTCTGAAAATAAACTACAGCTTATATTTTGATAGAAATTGTATTAAAAATGCAGATTAAATTGGGGAATACTGCTTCTTTACAAGAGTAAGTCTTCTAATTTAGGAAAACAATATCCTTCTATTTGGGAGGTCTTCAATTTCTTTCAAAGATATTTTGTTGGTTTAAGTGTATGAATCATGTACTTTTAAGGATATTAGCATGTATTTTATTTTTATAGCAAGAAAGGTATGAACAGTGAAAAGGGCCATATAAACTTTGGGAAGGGTATTGAGGATTGAGCCCAGAGCCCAGAGCCTACAATTGAGCTACATCCCTATCCCTTTTTATTTATTTTAAGAAGCAAAGTCATTAAATTTCCAGGCTGGACTCAGACTTGGGCTCCTCCTGCCCAGCCTCCCACAATGCTGGGATTATAGGTCTAAGCCACCCTGGCTGGCTCCATATAAACATTTTCAAAGAAATCAATTTAACATCCAATGAATAACTACTTAGATACCACATTGAAAGCATTTTTCAGTGAGACAGACAAATTTGGAATATCATTTTAATAATATATTAATTAAAATACATTTTAAAAATAAATTTATAAATGGTACTTATTTGGAACCCAGTGATAAAGTCCCAGTGAATAACCAGAATTCTCCAAGCAACATATCTATATGTTAAATAAAGCATTCATCCCCTAATCTTTTATTTTGGTAAAGGTATACTGCACTGAAAGACAGCAGAGGATTTAAATTTCTCCTAATTTTTTTTATATACCATGATTGAAAATTCAATTATTCTAGATTTTTTAATCATATTTTTACATAAATAATAATATATTAATCTTATGTTAGGTTTAAAACAATTGCATCAGTAATAATTATCATTGGACTTATTTCCCTTCACTGTAAACTATATCCTCAAAATCATGAAGGAAATAATGTGTAATTTTCTGAGGACTCCTTCAGATTTTCAATAAACAAGATCAATTTGTTTGAAAATAAGAGACAATATTACTTCTTTCTTTTCAGTATAGATGCACTTTATTTCTCTTTATTGCCTAGTCACCCTGCTAGAACTTTGAAGAAAGGTGATGAAAATAGATATTGTTTGTGATCATAAAAATATTCAGGCTTTAATGATTAAATATAATGTTAGTTCTAGATTGTTTTATATGTTTATAGATGCCCTTCTCAAGTTGAGGAATTTCACAGCTATTTCTAAATTGTTAAATACTTTAGATTTTTCAAATTCTTTTCTGTGCATATTAAAATGATCATACTGTTCTTTTTCATGTAGTGATAGATATTTAGATGGTGAATCAATCTTTATCATGAATAAATCCCACTGGTAATGCTGTATATTCTTTTATATAAGTGGTTGAGATTTGTTGATTCTTTTTCATCTACATTTGTAAGAAATACTGTTAGTTTTCTTGGTAAAATCTTGGCTTTAGAATGAGTTGGGAAGTATTTCCTACATTTTTGGAAGAATTTGTGAAGGGATGTTATTAATTGTCACTTAATAGTTTCGTGATATTCATTTGTTAAGCCATATATGCTCAAGCTTTTCTTTGTGGGAAGTTAAAAATGCTCTCCAAAGGTAAAACAATTTTTCTGTTTCCATTTGACTGAGTTGCAGCAGTCTGTGTCTTTCTACGTTTTGTCTATTTCATTTTGGTTATCTCATTTCTTTGCATATGCTGCTCATTTTTTTTTGTTGGTAGACAGAATAACGGTTCTCTAAAGATGTGCATGTCTTAATCCTCAGAAACTGAAAATATCTTACCTTGTATGGCAAAAGGGAATCAAAGTAGCAAGTAGAAATAAAATTGCTAATCAGTTTACCTTAAAATATGAATAGTATCTTTCTTGTCCTTGCTTTGGGTTTATTCTGTGCTTTTTGTTGCTGCTTGTTTCTTTGTTTTTGCTTCTCGTGGTGAAATTAGATTACTGATGTGAGAAAAAGTTTTATAATAATTATTTTTAGATTTTCAGCTGTAAGTTCCCCTGTCAGTGCTGCATAAACAGTAGCCAGTAAGTTCTGGTATGTTAAACCTTCATTAAACTCCTAGTAATTATAACTTCCTTTTTAACTTCTCTTTTGATTTTTTATCTTTGATTGGAGTCCTCAATTTGGATTTAATATAATTACTGAAAAGATCTGTCATTCATTTGTAACTGTCATGTATTTTTTGTGCTTTTATTCATTGATTACTACACCTTTTGTGGGTCAAATAGTTACTATCTTGTATAACATTTTAATTATCTTAATGTTCTTTAAACATGTTTTTTGAATACTTTCCTTAGTAGTAGTTTCCTTATGGTATTTTTTTTTTGATACCAGGGATCGAACTCAGGACCTTGCGCTTGTGAGGCAGGCGCCAGAACCACTGAGCTAAATCCCTGGCCTACTTATAGTATTTTAAGAACTTATAATAAAATGATTAGGATTGAGATCATAATATAGAAAAACTTTGCCCCAATATAGCTCTGTTTATCCTGTCCCATTTGTGCTATTATTTATATACAAATTACACCTGTCTGTATTACTGATCCACCAGTCAAGTTTTTAAACTATGAAGTTGCTTTTAAAATGAGCTGAAAGAGTTACAAATAGAAATATGTTCATAATAGATGCAAAAATCCTTAATAAGATACTGGCAAACAGAATGCAGAAGATCATCAAGAAGATCATACACCCT
>NW_004624731.1:21026543-21069112 GCF_000247695.1 Heterocephalus glaber | reverse complement strand
AAAATAAGAACCAAGATGCATTATGTAAAGGTACAATTCCCAATGAGAAATGTAATTGTGTTGTATACCTACAAAGTACCAATAAAAGAATTTAATCCAAAAAAAGAAAATAAAGAAATATGTTCATACTATCTTTTAGAAGCAAGATTATTTTTATTTGTGCTCTTTATTTCTTTATTTCATGTGGATCTGGCTCACTCTCCAGTGCTCTTTCATCATAGCCTGAAAGACTTTTTTGTTCTGTTTTGTTATAGTAATGTAGAGAATTGATAACTTCTATCAATTTGTCTGAGAATTTCTTAATTTCTTTTATTTATAAAAAAATAGTTTGGCAGGATGTAGAATTCTCTCAGCCAATCCTTTTCTTTCAGCACACTGTGAATCACCACTCATTCTGGCCTCCATGTTTCCTGATGAAGTGGGTTGCTGACCTTATTGAGAATCTCTGGCATGTCATGCAGTGATTTTTCTTCCTATGTTTAAGATTCTCTCTTTGTTTTTTGGCAATCTGACTATGCTGTGTTCAGGCAAGGATTTTTGTGAACTCTTCCTTCACGGAGTTCACTGATTTCCATGGATATCTAGATTAAGGATTTTCATCAAATTTGGAAAGTTTTGGCCATTATTTCTTCAAATATTCTTATTTCCACTTTCTTTTTCTCCTCTCATTATGAGACTCTCATTCTGTGTATCTTGGACCACTTTTGGGTGTCTCATCTCCCAGTCTCTAAGGTTCTATTCATTTTTCTTTTTCAATTCTTAAGACTGGATATTCCCAATAAACCTGTATTTGTTAGCACATTATTTCTTTTGCCAGCTCAAATTTGTAGAACCCCTTATTGAACTTTTCATCAAATATTACATTTTCATCTTCAGACTGTCTAGTTGGCTAATGGAAAGTTTTATATCTCTATTAATATTCCCTATTTTGTAACACAGTATCCTTGTATTTTCTTTTAGTTTTTCAGACATGACTTCTTTCAGTTTAGTGAATATAATTTTAATAGTCATATGAAGTCATTCTTTAAATAAGCCTGTCATCTGTCATTCCTCATGAATGGTTTCTTTTGACTATTTTTTAAACTTGTGTATGAGCAATACCTTCTGTTCCTTTGTATATAATATTTAGTGGTTGATGTTGTTGCTGAAAACTAGACAATTTAAAAAAATCGATGTCCTACCTCTACAGTTTGTTGCTGTTGTTAGTTTAATGACTCTGCTAGACTAATCCTGAAAGCTTATTCTTTCTCATGTACGATCATTAAAGTCTCTGCTTAGTGATCACAGTGAATTGCAGAGGATAAGACAGAAATTTCCTAAAATGCTGTGGGTCAATACATTTCTCAAGCTGGTAAGAGGAACTCTATGTGAGTGCTGGAGAAAGATCTTCAAACTCCAGCACATTAAAATGCTTTGTTAGGCTTCACTACTTTGTCCAGAGCTTACAGTTCAGCCAGAGTTGCACTGCTTTCTGGGCTTATCCACAGTGCTCCATAAGCCTGTGGCATCTACATCCCTAGGACTATGCAGAAATGTTTATATTTCCTATGGACTTCTGATTTCTGAGATTTTCTTTTTTGGTATCTTGACTGCCACATACTATGTGGCCCAATTGTTATGACTACTTCAGATAGATGGAATGTTTTAATGCTGACAATTGCAGCTGAGGTGTTTTCTCTTTTTCTCTCCCTCCTCCCAACAATTTCCTTGGTGGCAGGACTTTCCTTACCGGGTAAGCTCTGTGTTGGGTCAAAGACAGGTCCTATGAATGGAGATTTCCAAGTATACATCAAAGAGTGACAGTTCACTGAAGCTTTTCAAGGGGCTCCAAATTTCTTTGGTCAGCAGTGGCCGATTAGCTAATGATTTCCAAAGGTACTGTAAGCATGGAGCTGATGGCTTGCATAGCTACTGTGGAGCTAGAAAAGAGGGAAGACTGGGCGGGGGCGGGAAGAAACATCACAGAGCTCTGTTTGTAATTCAGAGTCTTCTCAAATAAACACTCCTTGGATTATTGCAACTCTGACTTTTTTTCCAAAATTCTAATTCAGGTTATATTGATGGATTTTCCCAGTACTTTCATTTTCTTTCTAAATACAACAATGTTTTTTTGGAGATTCTTATGTTACCATTACAGGATACAAGTGTTTCTATCATGATGATTGATACTTAATAATCCAGAGTCAACAGTTTTCAGTAATTCCCATCGCTGACCATAAAATACTTCCTTTAGGCTTCTGTTTGTTTTTTATTTAAGGCATTGGTAATTTTATTGCTCTTTGCTTTTGGTTACTCCTGTGTTCTCCCCACCATCTGCCAAAATCATATGTTGAAGCCCAACATAATGAAATGCAGAGCAGGGGCCCATAAAGCTATAATGAGACCCGGGTGATGCCCCAAGCTAATAGGACTGCAGTTCTCATAAGCCCAGCAGCCCCACTGCCCTGGCCACCACCCCACCCACCACATGCATTCACAAAGGACCATCTGTTACACAGAGAGAAGGCTGCTGCCTAAAGCCCGGAAGACAGCCCTCTCTAGAAGCTGACCATGCTGGCACCCTGATCGATCAGTCTCTCATTTCTGATGTCCAGAACTGGGCAGAAATAAAATTTTATATCGACTAAGCCACTGTATCTCTGGTATTTTGTTACACCAGCCCAATATGACACATATAGTGACTGTCTCGTCAATCTGCTTCTCAGGTCCTAAGCTGATTTGCTAGTTTTCCACATACATTTTTTACTTTCTTGATGTCCTTCCGGCCTTATAGTCTCAACATGTTCCTACTAGAATGCACAGCTATAAATCACCACCCCTCCAGACTTTCCTAATTTGACCAATAATTCACATCCCAGGTGCTCAGGGTCATCTTCTACTTAACCTGATTTTATGAAAAGTTTTTGAAACATTTGCAAACAAAGAATTAAAAGGTATATGGCATTTTCTTTTCTGTACTAATGAATTCTTTGTAAATAACATTATTTTAGTCACTCATGCCTATGGCAATAGACTGTACAATATCAAGCCACCTCAATATGTTGATATTCTTCTGCTTTCTTCAGAATCAGTAGCATTAAGCATACAAAAGTAATATGGGGGCCGGGATTTAGTTCAGTGGCTCTGCCACCTGTCTCACAAGCACAAGGTCCTGAGTTTGATCCCCAATACAAAAAAAAAAAGTCATACTCTATAAACAGGAAATTACTATCACAGCTGCTGATACCTCAAGAAATGTGCACATGAGCTTAACTCTGTATCTATTACACATCTATTTTTTTTTTTTTTTTTTTTCGTACCGGTGATCGAACTCGGGACCTTAGGCTTCAGAGGCCGGCACCAAAACCACACATCTAAACAAACCACCGGGAGCCTAGATATTTGGTGAAGGAAAAACAAAACCACAGTAATTCTCAGATGGTACATAAGTCAATATATGATTCATTCATTGAATTTTTTTTCTTAAATTCTTTTACTGGTACATTTTAGGTATACAATACGTTTACATTTATCATTGGGTACTTGTACCTGTACATGATGTATCTTGGCTCTTATTTTTTCCCCAGTCCCCTGCCCTCCCTTCAACCCCTCCACCCTTCCCTATTTACAAAGACTTTGTTTCCATTTTTTCCATTTCTCATAATTTTTCGTTTCCCTTCTTTCCTTTCCCCTTCCCCTTCCACTTCCCCAACCCCTCTGGACCTTTTCTTCCTATTTCAAATTATCAATTATTCATTTTAATCACTTTAAACCTTATTTACACTTTCAGTTACTCACACTAGAGAAACTACTTGAGAGACTTTTTAATTCACTGCCCTGAAACAAAATAAGGCCAAATTATTACCTCGCCACATCCTTGAGGAAACTGTTTTTATAAATAGACACCATCCCTGCATCAAGTAGTAAAGCAGAGTCTTAGAATTACAAGAGCATTGGCCAAAAGGGACAACAGTTTTGCCTCTGTAACAAGTTATATCCGGTAATCTTATTTTTGACTACCAGGTAAGATATCAATAAGACACTGCTTCATTGGATTCAAAGCTCAGAGTTTGATCCAAGGTCTATACTGACAACAGCAGTGCCTCTCTCAGAATCATTATACTGCCCAAGACAAGTCGTGACTACCATGCTGGACTGATTCCTGAGGAACAGCATGGGGAAAAGAAAGCAGTATAACTTTTTAGCAGAGATAAAGTCTCATTCATTAGGCTTCTAAAGTGTTTTCAGAAAGGCTGAAGTCCTCATTGGAGTGAGAAAATTCATGTTTAATGTTAATCAACTAAAATATATACATTTGCAGTGTCGTGGAAAGATACAAATCAAGCTTCTAAACAAATTAGGCACAATATATTACCTTCCAAACTAAACTAAAACTGTAATTAATACTTGCCTAGTATAATTAAGAAAGGGATATTTGCTGTTGATTAAGAAACTACTTTAAAACTTACATAGTTCTAAAGTCTGTCTCCACACCTTAGGAGGGTAGTCTTTCTTTTGCCTTTTATCACACACCATCCTTTAACTTATTAACGTCATTTCTGATTACCAGCTCAGAAATCACGGCACCTGCTCTTTGCCTGGGGAAAAACACTTTTGCTTTCTATGCTTTTCTGTTCTATCAAAACATCTTACTGCATGCAGCTTATACTTCAGGGTAAATATTGCGACATTTGCAGTTTCACATCACACTTAGGTGTGTACATATAGCTTCTGTGGGTCTCCAGGAAACATCCTAGTGGCATTTTAACACATGGTGTCTCTGGCATTCGACTGCAATTATTTTGCCTCTTCTCCTAATCTTATCTCTTATTAATCTCCAATGAAAAGTCTCTGCAGTACCAGAATTTTCCGTATTCTACAACCTTGCATCACCCAAGACTTTAAGACAAAATAAACAGTAGCAGAAGCAGACCTACAGCCCAGTCTTCCAACATATCATTTGTCCATGTCAAGTCCTTGACATACTGACAAACAGAACAAGCTCAAAATAATCTGTAAGCACATTTCTAAAAATTTGTAATTTTTCACAAAATGTTTGACATACAAATCAACTCCAACTTGTCCCTTCCCAACATAGCCTATCTTTATTGTCTTTGGAGTAAGAGATAATTATGTGACTGAAGAAGAGGAGAAACAGCAAAACAAATAAGATCAACAATATTAGCGCTTACAAAAGGAAGAAAGTTTTTTTTTCTGCTTCTCAGCAGGAGAGTATTCTTCATTCTGAGAAACTAATGGTCATTTGAGGTTTAATTTAAAATTAGGCTAGAAACAATTAGTTCAAGACATTCACTTTTCTGTCTCACTCTTCTTCCCTTGTCAGTCCTTGTTAGTCTCGTTAGCCTTTGTCTCCATGCAGTGATCCTACACATTGTAACACTCCCAAGGTCAGCCTTTGGCCTTCATTTCTACTACAGAAGCAGCACTCATCTTTCCAGAGATTCTACCATGAGCCATAGCTTTAAATACCACCTCAGGGCAACTACTTCCAGGTCCTTCTCGGGCCTCAAAACTCTCCTGTGAATTACAGACTATATAACAGTCTGCTCAGTGACCCTACCTGGATTTTAAATGAGAATTTCCAAATCAATAAAACCGGATTCAAATAACCAAGAAAAAGAAAAAAAACCCAAATAAACAGACCCCACAAAGTTCCATCACAGCTAATCCTCCCTCAGTAACTGACAACTGCATGATTTCTATTGTTCAAGAAAATATTCAGGTAATTCCTGACTCTTCTTTTTCTCATACAACAGCATCCCATTGCTCCTATTTAGTATAATGTCATCACATCTCCTATTCCCACCCCTTCCACATTGGCCCAAGCCATCATCAATCTTTCACCCTCACTCCCCGTTCCAATAATTTCCTAACTGGTCTTCATTGTCTACTGGTATTTTTTTTAAGTAAGAAAAGTCACTCCTTTGGTCAAAACCCACTGTCCAATTTTTCACAAAAGTTTACAAATCATTATACGATATCTTGCTACTTCTAACCTTGCCATATTATACTGACTGCATTTGAGTCCTTTGTAAGCTTCAAACACACCAACCAAGTGCTTGCCTCAGGACCACTGTACTTCCTTCCTCCTTCGCCCACTACCTGTCCTCAGTCAGCTGTCAGCTGGCTCCTTCACTTTGGGCCCCTTTTGCTTCCACGCTACTTTCTCAGGAAGTCCTCTTATCACCTTTGAAAGTGAAGCCTGGCACACTGTGCCACTTCCCTGCATCATCTGTATTCTTACCCTTATTTAATGAACTACATATTTTTGGTATATTATCATTATCTAATTCTCCTTCAGAACGTGAACGTCATGATGGTAAAGGATCCCGTGTATTTTTTTATTGCTTCTTGGCAATAAGAAAAGTATTTCTTGGCACATACTTTAACTATAGTGGTGAGACTTGCAGACAGCTGATATCAACTATACATTATGGTCAGCTCCTCACAACCCCTGCTAGGTATTCAGTAACTTCAATCATTATCTGATAGAAATGATTAACTCATTAAGGAATACACAAAATGTGTGGTACCTTTATTATCTTTTCAAAATTTCAAGTAGATCTTTTTTTCAAACATCTGGTCATTTGAAAGTTCTTGGAAAATACTGAAAGATAAACAGAAGATGTCACCTCTATCTCCAGGTTCTGGTATTTGGAAAAATTTATTTTTTTGTTATTTTCTTATGCAGACATTCACGTATGCATGTGTGGGTATACTGTGTATATGTACATATCTGTGTACATGTATATATATACTTATATATATATATATACTATAGGATATAATTCACAGCAAAAATATCAAATTATACATACTTTATAATGCCATTAACTACCAAAACCATTGTAATGGTGTTATTATAATACATTAATGCACATAAATTTACTTAGGAAATTTCATATTACCGGAATTTAAGTTATCTGAAGGTCCAACTCGAGTATCTTTCACATAATTTTGTCAACAGTCCAATTCCACCTTGACCTTTCTCCACTTGCTCAGAATCACTTATCACAGCATTCTCAGAATTATAATGTCCCTGGCTAGGGCATAAGGACGTACACTGTACTATACTTTATTACATTTGTAGAACCACTTGTATTCCCTACATGTTAGGTGTGCACTAAATATTTATTATTATCAAGATAAAACACAGTATGTTTAACTTTCCTAATAGCAAAGTCACACATGCAATTAAGCTGAGCATTCTGTTTGTTTTTCAGGAGTAGAAATGGCAGTTCCATATACTTTTGAGTCTTGTTTTAACCCTTCCTCGTTTTCTCTGCTATCATTTAATAAATCCATTTACTTTCAAGGAGTGTTCGGTTGCTGAAATCGCTCTCCATTACAGAAGAGCAGTTCTCTGGATGCCTGTGTGCTGGCTTTGGACCTGGGAGTTCCATTACAGGTATGATTGATTTGGGCTACGCTCCCTTCTCAGAGCTGCAGTCTACATCTGCCATCTGACTGTCTGATGATGAGTATATCGCATGCCTAATAGTTTGTTTGTATTTTACTTCACAGGAAAACAAATATGTGTATAGAAATTATGCTGCTAGGAAAAAAAACTTGAAAATTATTTTTTAAAATACATGTTTCGTTTTTTTCACTACGGCTGTAGGGAAGGACAGAAATATATACTTACAAGAATGAAGAAATCTTGAAAATTCACCATGCCTTCATAAACCACATTAGAACTAAACTATCCCAGATAAATGAAGATGAGCACATACAGGTCTAGCAGATGGCCAAGAAGTTCGAGATTCTAAGAGAACGTTTCCAAAGAACAGGCTAACGTTAAGGACACGTACTTTTTAATAAGTTTTTTAGATTTCTCTAAGTGTATTCATGATGAAGAATATTTTTAATGTTAGGTATTTTGTTTCAATTGTGAGCTCACACAATCTTCTGATTTTATACGCACTGGAGGAAGGATAGGCTCTTTAATAAATGGTGCTGAGAAAACTGACTCTCCACAAGCAGAAGAATCTAGACTGATATCTCTCACCATGTACTAAACTAAAATCAAAATGGATCAAAGAACTAAATATTAAAACAGAAACACATAATTTGCTGGAGGATGAAATAGGTACAATTCTTTTTTTTTTTTTTTTGTACCGGGGATTGAATCCGGGTCCTTGCGCTTGTACAGCAGGCAGCGAAACCACTGAGCTAAATCTCCAGCCTAGGTACAATTCTTGAAGGCATAGGTGTAGGCAGGGACCTTCTAAACAGAACCTGAGTTGCACAAGAAATAGTACAAAGAATCAACAAATGGAATTCTACCAAATTGAAAAGCACAGCAAAGAAACAATAAACAGAGTGAGAAGACAACCTTCTGAATAAGAAAAAAATATGCCAGCTACTCCACGATGCCCAAAATATATAAAAACTCAAAAAATTAGACCCTCTAAATAAAAGACCCAATCAAAAATGAGCAAGTGAAATGAATGCACATTTCTCAGAGGAAGTACAAATGGCCAATAAATACAATAAATACATGGCCAATAAATACAAAGTGCAACATTGCTGGCTATTAGAGAAATGCAAATTAAAACATCAGTGAAATTCAGCAGAAAGAATGACCATCATCAAGAAAAAGGTACAAATTCCCAATGATGAATGTCATCATATTGTATACATAAAATGTACCAATAAACTTAATGAAAAAAAATCAAACCATAAAAAATGCTGGCAAGACTTGGGGGGGGCACCTGTTCATTGGTGGCGGGAATGTAAACTAATACAACCACTATGGAACTCGGCATGCAGATTTTCAGAAAACTGAAAATTTCATTTCACTGAGCTATCTTCCCCCAAAAGTTAAAGGCATCAGATTACAGTGATACATACACACCCCTGTCTGCAGCAGCACAACTCACAACAGCCAAATCTTGGAAGCCACCTATATGTCCAACAACAGATGCATGGATAAAGAAAATGAGGTATTTATACACAATAGACTACTACTCTGCCATAAAGAAAAACTTGAGTCATTTGTAGGAAAACGGTTGCACCTTGAGACCATAATGCTGAGTGAAATAAATCAGACACACAAGTTTAAATAATGCATGGCTTCTCTTATATGAGTAACTCAAATTATAAATAAAGATCAAAATAAAAGATATATAATAGGAAGTACTAAGATAGATCTTTCACAAATGGAAAGGGGATCAACAGATGGAGGAAGCAGGGAGAGAGGGAAGGGAAAGGAGATGAAAAAAAGGAACTGAGATGTGTTACATACATGTACCAACTCCACACCAGAATATAAATAGTTCTGTACTCCATACACGTACTATTAACATTTAAAAAGATAAAGATGTTAGTTTTCTATTTTAGATGGGAATCAGTGGTTGAGACTGAATTCTTTCCATCCTAATCTACTACCTCTACAATATGGTTAAATTAAATGCAGAGTCTCAGAAGTATTCATTTCAAGTGGACTTGGTAATCATTTTTTTCATTCTCTTGGTTTTATTGATATGGAAACTGAGACCACAAGTTATGTGCCACAAATTGTTAAGGTACAATTTCATCCTTTATTTTCCTCTTCCCCATATTTCTCTTTTCTGATTTTCTCCAGAGGAGTTACAGAATAAACCCAAATCTACACAAATAGGTTCAACTGAGTCAAACACAACATTTTGAATACTGAGTTCTCTCCTATAAAATTTATGGGAAAGGAAATTATTAGAACAGAATGGTTACTTTCATCAAAGTACAAGCCAGCACCAAGCGATGGGCTTCATACTTCATATGTTCTCCCTAGATTTAAAACAAAAAACAATGGGGCCAGGGATTTAGCTCAGTGGTTTCGCAGCCTGCCCCGCAAGCTCAAGGATGCGAGTTCAATCCTTTGTACCAAAAAAAAAAAAAAAAATGCATTGCCAGTGTTCCCTCTGACCTAATTTAGCAAGGTGAAAGCAAGAATCTGAGTGATATTTTTAACCCAGGTCATATGCTAGCGAGCCAGAGCACTAGAATAAGAACCCAGAAAATGTGACCTTTCACGGCTTTGCATTCATCAACACCACAGCATTCTTGATCACTGGAGACTGGGACAGGAGAGTGGCCTGGAGAGAGTTTTCGAGCTGGCTCTGAGATGGAGGAGATTCATTTTCTTCTGACCACTAGGTAAGGTGGAGAAACTTACAGCTGCCAAACTCAGCATTGGCATAATGTTGCCCTGAATGTCCAACTTTAAGTTATAACCATCCCATATTCTGAGAAGAAAAACTCGTGGGGCGGAGTATAACTAAAACTTCAACATAATCATGTTTTGAGAAGTTGTAAAAATTATTTAAGAAGCATTTTTTCCAGAAAAGAGCATAATAAAGACCAGAGTCACTATCGCTTTTCTTCCACAATACAAGAAATCATTTGGTAAATATTACTAGCTTCCTCTTTAAACCATTTTTCTCCACTTTCTTTTACCTTGTATCCTTGAGTCACATCGGGTTTCTTTATTAATTATAATGGTACATTTAAGTTATAAAATATAATGACATTCTTCATCGGAAATTTGCACCTTTACATAATCCATCTTGGTTCTTATTTTTTTCCCCATTCCCGATCTCCATTCAACCCGTCCACCCCTCCCTACCTACAAAGACTTTGTTTCCATTTTTATTTATTTCATATTGGTTTTTTACAAACATAATTCTATCATACACCCTCCTTTTCATATCATTCTGATGTGCAAACCCTGAGGAAATGCCTCCATCACCCCACTCATTGTTGAGAACAAAAAGTGCTTTACCAAACAAGCTGCAAGTCAACAAATCAGCTGCTTAGGTATCCAGTTTCCTCTGCCACACATCTTGGCATTTCGGAATATAAGGCCTATTTTTTTGGGGGGGGGGTACTGGGGATCAAACTCGGGTCCTTGCGCTTGCGAGGCAGGTGGCGGAACCACTGAGCTAAATCTCCGGCCCCTATAAGGCCTATCTTGATCAAACTCAGGTTCTCACAACTTTTCTCATAGAAGGATTTTCTTCCAGATACCTGACCCGGTTGTGGCTTCTCTCAGGCTGCCTTCAGGAGGGTAGTTTTCCTCGAGTAGCCCTGTTTCAGGCCTTAGGTTGGGCCCTAATTCCAGCTTTGAATCTGGTTCTGTCACTGTAAGTGACTCACACCAGTAGTTATGGGACCCTGTTGCCCATTAAATCAAATTTAAACTCCGTCCCCTGGCATTTAAGACTCCACGATCTGATCTAACCCTACTATCAGAATCTATAACTCATCTAGCTCTTCATTTCTTTTGCAAAACTGTACACACCTCATTTCAAACCCTGCCCCACGCTTCCCCAGCCCTAAAGTTTTGCTCGCTGACTTCCCTGACTTGAGAAGGCTCTTGGCAGAATTCCACCTTAACTTGTTTGAATTCTACACTTCCCTGGAGTACATTTTAAAGTCCCATTCTTCCAGATTAGCCCCAGAGGCAAACTCTCATTTTCTAAAATTTTATGGCCATAAGCTCAACAGAGGAGCTAGACATCCTGGGTTTGAATCCCACTTGTCCAACTGGCACATGCTGGCCTGGTTCATTGCTTGAACCTCTGCCCTTTCTGCAGAAAGCAGATCATAATAGTTACAACATCAGAGAGTTATTGGGATGTTAACCGGAGTTTAATAAAATGAAAAGTGCCTGGCATGTAACAGATGTTCGATAAATACATTTGATATTATATCACATTTCTATGGTACTTTCTACAATAAATAATACAGCATTTAATATATATGAGTGTTTGATACTTCTCTCTTTTTTAAGGATTTCTGGGACACTTCATAATTGTATACGGTATTTTATAGTTTGCTAAATTTTCTTTATTTAAAAAATTTAATCTAAACAATTGTGTAACATGGAAATTATCCTCACTGAAACAATAAAAACTAAAACCAGGAGCTTAAGTGACTGTTCCAAAGATATGCATGACCAGTAAATATCAAACTCTTCCACATCACCCTTAATCCACTCTGCGCAAGGGGGCGGCTTTGGTGGGAGAGGAAAGTTACGCTTTAAGAATCTTTCCATTCCCTAGAGCATACAGTTCATTGCTTTTACAGTGTAAAAACATCATATACATATAATGAATTATTATTCAGCAGTAAAATAGAACTTTTCCCAGGATGCCTATGATACCTGTACCAATTTAACCAAAGAAGTAAAAAGTGCATCACAATGGATGTAGATTTACAAATCAAGAGGAAGTAAAATTTACAAAATTTTGAGGATAGGCACATATTAGTACTTAACTGATTACAAATACCCTAACAATATCAGGGACATTTTAGACATTAGTTCATCATCTCCTGCATGTGTAACAAGTCAAATAAAATAAATAGGTTTGGTTTTAGTGTCTGCTATTTCAAGTCTTAGAGCTATAAAACTTTCTGCTAGTTTAGGGTCACAAATCAATTGTGACAAAAGATCTCTCTATGACATGTCTTCAGGAACCACAGAGGAACAGATGACATTTATAATGCTTCAGTAGTCTGTGGAAGGACAAAAGTCAGGGTCAAAAGCTTGAGTCAACATCCAAAAGTGCAAATTAAAGACAAATTTCACCAACGTTATGGTGGGTCAAACTAGTTCCGTGTCCTCATTCATTCAACCAAGTTTTACTAAATACCTATCTGTGCCATGTTCTGTATCAGGCATTATAGATACTATCATGAAGATCTGATGGTTAGATAGTAGTACTCTTAACCCTGCATCCACAACTCCTCTGCGTGTGTGTGTACCTGTGTGTTAGCTGGAATTACAAGTGATTTCTAACAAAGGTTTGATTTTTAGCTTATATATGCATAACCTCTCCACTTTCTCATACAAAAGTTTACCTACAGATCCATAAGGCATGAAAAGTAATTTTTAGATTAGCTGTATTTTTCATTAAAATTCTTTTCACTTATATAATTGAAGTCTGAATTATCAGTCTGAATGGTTTACTTTATAAAGAATATGAATCACTAAGAATCAAAAAGAAAGAAAATCCTATGCAATCGTCAACAGTGGAAGTGAAAGTCAGTGGGAAGCAGTGGCACGGAGAAGGCATGACCAATGGTGAATGAGACCAGGATTTATGCCTGTAGATGAAAATGTAGTGCTTTCTAGAAATAGCATGAATCTTGAAAGAACCTCCAATCTTGGTAGGGACAGGCAGGGCAAAAAACATAAACAAATGGGAGGGAAGGAAGGAAGGAAGGAGATGGAAAGAGAGAGAGAAAGAGAAAGAAAGAAAGAGAGAGAGGGAGGGAGGGAGGGAGAGAGAGGAAGAAAGGAAGGAAGGAAGAAAGAAAGAAAGAAAGAAAGAAAGAAAGAAAGAAAGAAAGAAAGAAAGAAAGAAAGAAAGAAAGAAAGAAAGAAAGAAAGAAAGGGAGGAAAGGCAGAGGAGGGGAGGGGGAGGGGGAGGAGGGGAGAGGGAAGGAGAAGAAGGAAGAAAGGGAGAGAAAGAAGAAGGGACGGAGGGACTGAGGGAGAGAAGGGGAAGTTAGTGCACTTTGTTAACCTAGAGAAATGTTAAGGCTAGTAGAGTGAGTACAATGCCAGTTTTTTGTTATGGTACTGGGGAATGAACCCTGGACCCTGCACATGACCACAATGCCAGTTTTGAGTTTAACTGGGCATCTGCAGGAAGTTTTATGTTCAACATAAATGTGATGTTACTGAAAATGATGAACTCATCATGCAGTTTTTCTAGAAGAGTCTTATGTCATGGTTACCTAAGCAAAATAAAGAAAAACTGTCAAAATTCCAAAAATAATGGGTAAACATTTCTGCATTTCAGGAAAAAATTAATGATCTGAATTAACAAAAGAATGCAGACTGTCAAGAGGTGAATTTTATAACTGGTCTCTATTTTAAGTGAGAATACTTTCGACAAGTTTTCTGGCATTATTATAACTGGTGCCTGGTAGTGAATGAGAATATGCTTGCCTTCTTTTAGGTGTACATAATTTAAATAATTCCCTAAGGGCAGGTAAGAAATATATGATGACACTAATAAGCAAATCTGGGTGGATTTATAATGATAAATGATTATTTTTAACAACGGAACTTTTCACAATTAGGGAATTTTTTAACTATCAGTCCTGCCTGAGATAGTCTTTTCTTAAGGAATTAAACTAAGGTGCTATAATCTGTAAATTTTACATTTTCTTAAATATATGTACATTTATGTTACATATGTTTATAGGCGTGTTTGGTTTTGGAATAATTTTACATGAAGTTGAAGATTTATGTAGGATTCTTAAGCCCTTTAAAACATGAATGAATAATATTATAGATAAAAAGTTAAACTAAAATATTATCAGAATAATTAAAACGCTATCTATCCAGACACACAACACATACAATGATCTGCCATGCGTTTTCCTTACAGAATCTGTGCCAAACGAGGCCTGTAATACAATGAGGAATAACCGAATGATAGAATGAGAAAGTCAACTTCAGTTACTAAAGCTCCAATGAGATCTGATTCGACAAAGAGACACCCACTGGCATATTATCACAGAGATGCTAAGTGTTCAAACACAAACTCTAGCAATCAGTCCACGCTCGCATGCTCAGGCAGCAGTACTCTTCATCAAGAAGCTAAATCTCTTCCATTTTCTGAGCCCAACCCAACCGTGACTGGAAACCACCATGGGCAAAACACTGCTAGGCGAAGTGTTAGAAAGCATCACCTTGTGAAATCCAGTGTCTTCAGTGTTTGTGACAGTATCACGTTTGCCTTTGAGGTAGCTGCAATATTGTCATTTGCTTGACCTGGAGAATCCCCTGGCTTCAACTCCACTTCCCTAACACCTCTGCTCTTACTGTGCCAAGAGGCTTGATCTAAGAATATTCTGCTAAACTAACACCTCAACACTATGCCTGTTTTTAAATATCCACCGCACCAAAATAAAAAAGGTCATGATTGTATGTACTGAATTTCTATGAGTGGCTGAAATGCTGCTATAAATTGTTACATTGTCTAAAACCTTTTATTCCTTTTGCTTGATGTCAAGTTCCAAATAACCAGATACTGTTTTTGAACTTTCCTGGCTACTTTACTATTAGCTCCCCCTATAAAGAGCCAGCTCTGCATTCATTTCCACAGACTCCCATTTTCTTTCTTTTCTTCAACAGTCAGTACAGCTATTATAATCCATAATAGTATGGATTATGTTCCAGCCTCCCTGAGTTATGACACAAGCAAGGTTATTAAAGTTAAAAGTTTTAAAAATCACATGTGGATTTTATGGGCTTCATGCTGTCTATATAGACGGAAGTCATCAGCCAACTGCTGCTTTGGGGATTTTACTCCTGTACAAGGAAGAGTCTGAAGGCTGCTCAGCTTCCTTTATTCCAGTCAGCTTAAAACATTTCACAGGAGTTGGGTTTTTTTTTTTAATTTTAAAATAAAACATAAAACAAAGTGAAACATTCCAATTTAACAAAATGTAATTATTCTGGAATTTGTTTTCATGACTACATGTAAGTATTGATGGTGATGATATGGGATATAAATAAGTAGTTTTAACAAAAACTTACAACCATAAAATGATAAATTCATGGTACAGAAAAAAACTTCAAAGTATATCTTTGAAGAAGGTGGCCTATGATTCAACCACTGAAATTGTATTTAATTGGTCATATCATGGAAATATCATAGAAATTGCCCCGAACACTATAAACTTATACTGTCTGGAGAGACTAAATATAAAGATAAAGACAGGTTGTACAATTTCTGTTTTAAAATTTTTCATTGACTGGTCAAACCATTTTTCTAGCCATAGGTACAGTATATTTGGCATATCTGAAATTGTTACTGGAGTCAAAATAAATTTTAAATACAGGGTTTCTATGTGATAAAGTTAAGATAGTATTTACCATAAAATATATATTTAAAAAATATACTCACTATAAAATATATAATTTCAATTTTTAAAGTTATCCTCATGTCCATGAACTAAGCCTGTATTTGGAGATTTTTTTACTTTCATTTTATAGTTAATTTCTTCCTTCGCATTTAACTAAAACATAAGATCATTTTGTCATTGAGATATGAAATTGGCTGCTTACTGAAATAAACAATAAATCTCATTTTTGGTTCCTTTTGTTTCTAATGCCTTTATTTGATTTTCAAAGTAAGTCTCTCTGACAATTTAAAGATCTTATATGATAACTAGGGTTGAGAATAATAATAGTACTGGATTATAAAATACATATTTATAGAATTTAGGGCCAAAATCTAATAGTCATTTTCCTCTTTTTAATCCAAAATTTGTTTATACATCTTTGCATCTCTGCCTGCAGGAGATGGCTCTGAAGTACGTGCTGCTAATCAAGGTGTGACATTATCAGGGCACAGCTGTTAATCCAGACCAGTCTGATTACAGAGAGACTGATGTGTCATGGATGGGGTTAGGTTCTTCTGCCCACACCAGATACAACCATACAGAAGTCTAGGCCATACTCTCAGCCACCACAATGAAGAAAATGTACACCAAATACTACACAGTAGTGAGGTCGCAGGACTCTGATGCTATGGTCCAGTCAACAGTCAATTCTTGAGCAATAAAAAATCCTAGAGATAAGAAATCCCCTTGCCCCTTAGCTCCATTTTGTGAAAATTTTCATTACTTACAGCTCACACCACCCTAATGGATTCAGTACACTAAAGGAATAGTTTGCGTGAGACCTCAAACAAGTGTATTTCAGATACCAATCGCTCTCTCTTGTGGTCTAGTCGACCACTGAAGTACAAGTAATAAATTCTAAGGTGTTAGTTTCAAAAAGGTCACTTTTAAGAAAAGATTTATCACAACCATGAGAAAGTGTAAAGGTGCTTTTAAGGATATATAGTTATATTCACAAAGCAAAACTATTAATGAAGTACTGAATGAAATGTTCAGGCAAAACGAATCTCATTATTGATGAAGATAGTGAAATGTCTAAAATGGAATCAAATCTAATTCTATGCACTGATCAAATGCAGTGAATAAGGAAAAATGTTTATTTATCCATAAACATCACCATAATGTGTCCTAAGATCTTAACCATAAAAATGATTTCCATGTCACTATACTTTCCACATAAGGACACAATAGACGCTAGCAATCAGACCTCTAAATTTATTATTTTCAAATCTTAACTGACAATATGATGTTTGAGTAAGCACAGATTTGAGAGTTTAAGATACGTGTTCAACCCCGGCATTCCTTAGCTTCTCTAATCTTATATTCATGCAAAATGGTAATAGTAATATCCCTATTATGAAATGGTCAGATGAGATGGCATACAACAGTATAAGTGACCAGATATACTCTGTCTTTTCATTTCAAAATTTCAACCAAGAGTATGTTTTCTCTTAAAAATATACAGCACACACCAAGTCACGCACATATATACCACGACACACCTGGATAGCATGTGTTCTTAAGCATGCGCATGCACACACACGCACACACACACACACACACACACACTTTTCTCATGTGGTAAAGAAAAGTAAATGGAGCAAGAACGGAAAATCTGGTTTTGGACCTCTATCATTTACTTTTGTTATTCCATCTGCACAGCTTACCTTCCATCTCTGTCCTACTTTAGGAAGAATTTCCAGAGAATCCTAGGCTAACCAATTCCATTCCTTCCTCCAAATTCTTACATTGGATATGACATTTATGATTTCTTGCATTACTAGTTTTCTTCAAAAGGTGTGTTTATATACAGTTACTATGAATAATTCTGCTTTGTGTGTACTATTCATATTATTTTGTAAAAATCAATAATATATTTTTAATATCTGTATAAACTCTACATAAAATTTTGGTCATATTTCACACATTGGAATCTTCATAATTCCTAGTCATATATCTTGCTTTAATTATAAATATTTTGTATCATATTATTTATTACAATTATATGAACTTGATTAAAATTAAACTTTTAATGGATAAATTTTTTAAATTATGATCTGATTTAAGCATAAAACTCAATCATGAAAGATGTTCACATGATGAACTGGTAGTATACTATGGTTTTTCTAGAATTGACTTACAAAGATTCTAATCTTTCAGGTCAAGATTCTACTAAAACACACAGTAGACAACATATCTCTTATTTAAGTCTCACAGGACTGAGATCTCCACACCTCCATTGTTTGTAAAAAGATAGGCAGTCGAATTCCTGGAAAAGAGAAGGAACTGGAGTATAGACTACAGAAGCAGCAAAAGTTTTTGCTTCATTGGAAAATTTATCGGCTCATATAAAAGCATAACCAGAAATTCTTCCCAGGCAGCCTTACTCCACAGTATAAACCAATCAGTCATTTCAACCTCATAGAATGAATTGACTCAACCTGCATCTTCATACAAATGCTCATTTTCTTATTATTTTCATACTTTATCTGTAGCTCAGTGCAAAGCAATAATTAACAGGCAGAAATTATGCTGAGATTCAATTTAATTCATTTACCATTTTTATTTATTATTTTGAGCAAGTCTCTATGAAGTTATACAAATGACCAATCCTTCTGTAACTACTTATTTCTTTAATTTAATACACAATTCAGTAACCAAATTAAGATATTTGCATCTCTGCTTCATTTCATATCTCTGGAAACATTAATAGACATCAATGTCACCAAATTATCAATGAAAATGAGACTTGATTAAGATAGTAAATCTAAAGAAATGAGCACTACTCTTGGGGGAGAGAGATCTTCCAAGAAGATAAAGAATCCAACATGACATAAATTGACTATTTCTAACTCAGAAAGGTAGCTTCTAAACAGTCACATTTTGACCCTCTGAATGATACAGGCAGATACATTATTCCAATTCTGATTGCCACAGCCCCAACTACACCAAGTATTTTTTTTTAAACCCCAATGTTCAGCTTACTTGGACCTTCATTCAACCTTTAGAATTTAGTAGAAAACATATCTTTCTTATGCTCAGTTTCCTTATCTGTGAAATGGGGGGAAAGTAATAATTACCTAATGTGCTTGGGTGTTCTGTGGTTTAACTAATTAGAAGTTGTAAAGCCTGATAAAGCACCAACTGCTATTAGTTATCTGTACAGCCTGAATTTACTGGCCAACTTGTACTCCAGCTGCTTAAACACAGCTGCTCTTAATAAGCAGGAGAAAATCAGCTAAAAGCATATCAAGAGCTGATTGGAGGAAATGACACAGAAGGAGTGTTTTACAACTCGTGAATTTGTTAACCTTGTTTTAAAAATTAAGAAGTGATTCCATTGTGGGATGTTGCTGTCTGTATGCTGGAAAGGTGAAACAATACAGTATAAAAGCTTTGAAAGTGACAGGAAGAAAACACTTTGAACTGAATGGACTGCACTAAAAGTGCCTTTGAATCAAACCTGACTTTGCCCCCACTATTCTCTTTGTTCTGCTGATAGAAATCTGATGACACATTCAAATGAAAGGAGAAACACTAGGTTGTCAGTAGAGAGTTCTCATGGAGAAGAAAAGAGGTTCTATACACTACAGGTTGTGTTTTCAAGCTAGAGTCAGAGCAAGGCAGAGAGAAGGTTAAACCTCAGTAGATAAGAGGCAACTCAAGGACAGTTGTCCCTTCTGATGGCTGGCATCTTGGAATCTACTCATTGTCCTAAGTTACGATGCTTTACACTCCCCATATATTGTTTCTTGCTGAGCTCTTTGCTCAGGCCCTCAAGCTTGAATCCTATTCATAAACTGACTTCACAAAACTACTCTCCCTTTCCTAGGTTCTGAACCTTGGTTCAACAAGAACATTTCATTTTTCCCTGGATTCTCAGCCTATGTCATCTACTCCTATATTCCAACTCTGAATTTCTTACTCCAGTTTTATGGCATGAAGAAAATATCCAAAGATTCTTTTTATTAAACAATTTGTGGTTTTCTTATCCATGAAGTACCTCAATTCTAGTTTAGTAATATGATCTTTTCCTTTTAAAACAAGATGTTGTTTGCCTTCATTTCTAGTACTACTATTATTAATTCAAGAAATAAAAGTAATAGCTAAATTCATTCATTGCTTGTTCTGGATGAGAAACTTTACAGTTGTTTACATATACTAGTTATTTAATCTGCACACCAACGCTCTGAAGTAATACCTATAGCTGCACCCTCCTATGGATGAGGAAACTGAGGAGCTGAAGGGTAAATAAACTGCCCAAAGATATGCAGCCAACAAAGAAAGCTGGAATTGAGCCCAAAAAGGCTGGCCCAAGATGTTCTCCTCACCCCTTCATCCCAGCTGCTATGAGGCACTGAGCTCCTCAATCCCTCCTTCCTAGCGCTCACTGCAGAAGGAAGTGTGCATGTACATACGCGGGGGCTGTATAAAGCTGGCAGTCCTCTCCTGCTAAACACCCATGCCCTCTGACTTAGTACAGGTGGCTTCTGAGTTTACGGTTCCAAGTTGCTTTCCCAAGTACAGTAAGTCCCTGACTTAGGAAGGATTTCCATTGTGGAGAACGTTCAAAAACTGAATTTGTTCATAAGTCTGACAGAGTGAGTCTTATACACCTCTGACACAAGTGTACAACATATATTGCTTTGCATTTCCTAGCAGTCCCCTCCACGTCACTGCTGCTTTTCCTCTTGCTTCCAGACATTCTCACTGAGCACTGCGCTACTGCACACTACCGCACTGACAGTGAACACACAGCAGCACAACCGTGACAGTGTCCCGCAGACATGTGAGCTACTCCTGTGATTTGTTCACATCTATGAGTGTGCATAATGCAAGGTCCGATGGTGTCTGTGAAAGTTTGCAACTCGAATATTCTTAAATCGAAGGCTTACTAGAGGTCAGGATGATTTCTAACTACCACATCCTTTCACCAAATGCAGTCAATATATTAACTTTGTAGAGGGCATGAATATGGTACATGAAAGGATAGAGAGAATATTTTATTAAATAACTAAGAAAAATAATAAAAAGCAAACCTCGGTATCACACCAAAAAGCTATTCTTCTTAAAATACTCATGATATGATCTGAGGATTTAGCTCAGTGGTTCTGCTGCCTGCCTCACAAGTGCAAGGTCCTGAGTTCAATTCCCAGTACCAAAAAATAAAAATTAAAATAAAAAAATAAAATACTCATGATACGATTTCTATTGTTTAAATGAACAGCTTTCATATAAAATAGCAAAGAACAAAAATATATGACCCAATTATCTACATATTCAAATAAGTAATAAGACTTTCATTTTAATTTCATCAAAAGTAAAAATATTACTTTTTTGGCAAATAACCAAAATTATCTGGTTGACACTGAATACTACACCAATCTGGGATATTCCACCAGATCACAGGGAACCTCTACTCAACAAGAAGAATGTTGTGACTGCTAGTAAAAGTGGTATTTTCAGGAAGAACTACTGGTTATGCCAACCTCATAAGTCATCATCAAAAAAAAAATCTTGGGATTAAAGAAAGGAAATGAAGAAGTCTAATTGTCATTATTTGCAGATGACATGATTCTCTATATAGAAGACCCCAAGAACTCCACCAAAAGTCTTCTAGACTTAACCAAATTCTTTAGAGTAGCTGGATACAAGGTAAACACACAAAATATAATAGCTTTCCTCTATACGAACAACAGACTCACTGAGACAGAAATAGGACAAACAATTCCTTTCACAATAGCATCCAAAAAACTGAAATACTTAGGAATCAACCTAACAAAAGAAATCAAAGAACTCTTCTCTCAAAATTATAGCACTCTGAAAAGAGAGGTTGAAGACGATATCAGAAAATGGAAAGACATCCCCTATTCCTGTGTAAGAAGGATCAACATAGTGAAAATGGCCATACTTTCAAAACGGCTATACAGATTCAATGCACTCCCAATTGAAATCCCAGGAGCATACTTCATGGACCTTGAGAAAACAATCCAAAAATTCATTTGGAACAAGAAAAGATACAGAATAGCAAAAGCAATTCTAGGTAACAGAGACATGCCAGGGGGTATCATAACACCCAACTTGAAACTATACTACAAAGCCACGGTGATAAAAACGGCATGCTACTGGGAAAGAAACAGACCAGTGGAACAGATTAGAAGATGCAGAAACAACTCCAGACTCACACAGCCATCTTGCCTTCCATAAAGGAGCCAAACACCCTCACTGGAGGAAAGATAGCCTCTTTAATAAATGGTGCTGGAAAAATTGGGCTTCAACTTGCCAAAGATTAAAACTAGACCTACATCTCTCAATATGCACTAAACTAAAATTGAAATGGATTGAAGATGTAAATATTAAAATAGAAACACTGAACTGGCTGGAACAGAGATTAGGGAGAAATCTTGAAGACATAGGTGTAGGAAAAGATTTTATGAACAAAAGCTCATTTGCCCGTGAACTAGCACAAACAATCATCAAGTAAGATCTCTTCTTATTAAAAAACTTCTGCACAGCAAGAGAAGCCACCAGCAGTGTAAAGAGACAACCCACAATGTGGGAAAAAATCTTCACCTGCTGTTCCTCAGACAAAGGTCTACTATCTAGAATCTATAAACAACTTTAAAAAATCAGACCTCCCAAATTTAAAGACCCAATCCAAAAATGGGCATCTGAAATGAACAGACATTTCTCAAACAAAGAAGTAGAAATAGCAAATAAACACATGAAAAAATGTTCAACATCACTGGTCATTCGAGAGATCTAAATGAAAACAACACCGAGATTCCGCCTCACTCCACAAAGAACAGCTGCTATCATGAAATCAGCCAATAACAAATGCTGGCAGGGCTGGCAGGAAAGAGGAACCCTGCTCCAGTGCTGGTGGGAGTGCAGACTGGTGCAACCACCATGGAAATAAGTATGGAGATACCTAAAAGAATTAGCACTGGAAGTCCCATTTGACCCGGCTATTCCCCTGCTGGTTATCTTCCCCAAAGAATTAAAAGAATCATACCACAGTTATATATGTGCACCCATGTTCATAGCAGCACAATTTGTAATAGCTAAAACTTGGAAACAGCCCATTTGCCCTTCAACTGGAGACTGGATAAAGAAAAAGTGTTTTTTTTATAAAATGGAGTACTGCTCAGCCATAAAAAATGAGAAATTAGAGACATTTATAGCTAAATGGATGCACATTGAGGCGATCCTCTTAAGTGAAATAAACAGGACACACATGTGTAAATACCGAATAGTTTCTCTGGTGTGAGAAACTGAAAGTGTAAATACGGACTAAAAGGTATAACAGATAATGTGAAATAGGAAGAAAAGGGGCAAAGGGGAAGGGGAAGTGGGAGGGGTAGGAGAAAGGAAAGAAAGGAATGGAATTAATATGAGAAAATGAAAAAATGGAAACAAAGTCTTTGTAAATAGGGAGGGATGGAGGGGTCGAAGGGAGGGCAGGGGAAGGGGGAAAAATAAGAACCAAGAGAGATTATGTAAAGGTGCAAATTTCCAATGATGAATGTCATTATATTGTATACCTAAAATGTACCAATAAAATAAAATTTAAAATAAATAAATAAAATAAAATCTTAGATATTCTGCCACCTTGTCAAGGACAAGAAGTGACATTTAGAGGAATGTTTTTTTTAAACTATTCTTTCCTCTTGATACTTTAACTTGTACTGGAGATCACAGCTACTATAAGAATATGAATTTGAATTACATTCCATTTACCCAACACAAAAACAATTTTAGTCATTTTAAATTTCTGTCCCTAATCTTAAAACTCAAATATATATATGTATGAAATTGATATGGATATATAAAAATATTAATTAGGACTCTTTATATTATATGAATTTATACCTAGAACATAATTCACATGACGCAGTTTGGAATTTAGTGCCAAAGAAGTGTGGGTCTCCTCTAAAGAACTAGCATAAATATACACATATATATATATATACACATATATACATATATATGTATATATATACATATATACGTATATATTTACATATATATGTATATATATACATATATACACATATATTTCCTTTTCCTTTTCAATATTATACAATATAATTATAGTCTGTTTGCTTTTTTCCTTAACAGAAACTCCAGCTTTCTGGAAGCTAGGAGCCAAATTTGAATGTTAATAATAGATACTGTTTATCTGTGTGCTTAAAATTTGACATCTCTATATTTGAACAGATTTTTCTAATTCAATTCATCTTTTACTATTACATTACAGACTACTTTTTTAACAAGTATCAAAGACCTTATGAATTAGGCTTGTTGCAAATATTCAGCTTGCTGTAAAAATAACTTAACATATCTCTCTAGAGTACAGATTGATACTTCGAAAACTGATGCCATAATCTATTTTAATGGGAATATTAATATAATCTTAAGAATGACTAAAATAGAGAGATTCTTCTTCTTTACATCTCTGGCTCTCCATTTCCCTATTTTTGTCTTATCACAAAATCAAATTATGCTTTATAGTGCAACTATCAAACCAAACATTATAAATGCAAAGAGTTGTATTTCTCCAGTCTGTCAAAACCCAAAGTAAATATGGCAACATTGAAAGAGTGAAAAAAACCAAAAAGAACCAGTGTGAAGCAAATGTAAGAAAGAACCTTGCAGAAATACCCTAGCTTGTTATTATGGGGCATGAAGAAATTGTTAGCATCAATAATAACCATACGAATAGCTTACTGCAGATCAAACACTCATTTGACTGATAAGTAATTCATTAGGCATTTCCTCAAAAATGTGTAATGCATTTACTAGCTCAAATCTTCTGCCAGTGTGTCTCCTTTAGCCCTTTCAACTTTGTAGTTTTAAAGAGTATGCATGTCACACGGAGGAGTCCGCACCCCACAAGCTCCGTATTTTGCAAATGCAAGGTAGGGAGTATTATTAAGTCCAGGGGGAGAAAGTTAAAAAGATTTTACAAGGTCAAGAAAAAAAATCCCAGATACCAACTCAAGAATATTTTCCAGTCTTTAGTTGATTTCATCGGCATTGGTAGTTTTCCCTTTCCTTACAAATGAAATTTCACCAATACACTCCCCAAGTTCCCTCGTGAAGTCAGTCTCTGTAACCTTGGACTTGGTTTATGTAGAGTGCAGATTGTAAAAATGCTAACACAAGCCCATTACCTGCTATGCCCTTTCCTAACAAAAATAGAAGGAAAAAAAGAGAAAAAGAAAAGCCCAGACCCATTTTTCATAGTAACCTAGTCATACCACCATCATAATTCTCACTTATTTAAACTTTATCACAGAGTGACATATCCCAATAAAGCTGCACTATCTAGCCCAACAGCTTCAAGTAATAACAAGGTGGTTCACTGTAAAGATGTCATTCTGCTAAGTGTGTTGGTGTGTATGTTTGATAAGGCCAAGGAACTATTTTGTAGGACCCAAATCT
Source organism: Heterocephalus glaber (assembly GCF_000247695.1). The sequence continues at coordinate 21,043,759 of NW_004624731.1, read as the reverse complement.
GGGAATGGAAACCTTATCAATGCTAATTTTTCTTCACCCAGTAGCCTGTTGTACAATGCTGGATTAGACAAATAATTAATGATACATCTTCAAAGTTTTGTCACTTGTACAAGGTGGCCATCAGCTTTATAGATAACTGTATGAGTGGTTCCAATCGAAGAGAATAGCTTACACAACAGGCAATGGTTCTCAGCCTCCTTGCTTTTCTGTAGTGTAGAACAATGTACAGAACATGCATCTTCCCCCCAGTAGACCGGAGTTGGAATTCCGGTAACAAACACTGTGACCTTGAACATACAACATTTTCTAGCCTACATTAAAACATGGATAGAATACATACTTTAAAGATTTTAGTGAAATTATTATAAATTTTATCACCGTGAGGGGCACATTGCAGGTACTTAGGAAATCTCAGTTTTCTTTCAATCCTTCCTTTGTCTCAAGATATATTTTTTTTATTACACGAGGTTTGTTCTCACACAAGCATTTAAAGACATTCAATCTAAGAAATATTTTTCTGGATTTATCAAAAGTCCTATACGAACTTGGAAGCCATGCCTGCTTTCAGGAATCTTATGGCCTAATTTGAAAGGGGAAAACAGGTCATAATACATCACTGATCATCAAATGGAAATTTTTTGCTTCTCCAATGTAGGACAAATCTCTTGACTCTTTGAAGCTCTACTTTCCCACCTAGCCAGAGTATTCTTGAAGAAAGGCAGTAATGGGGATCTTGTTGTTCAGCAGCTTTGTGGGAAAGAGGAAGTTAAATGAACTAAGAGAAATGAACAAGAGAAATAACTTGCTTAGCAAAATGACTTCTCAGTGTTCCAAAACCATGCTAATGTACACCTTATTCTGTAGGAGTTATGAAAATCTCAGCTTATCCCCCTACCAAGAAATTATGTTAGTAATACATGACCAATGTAGGCCAGATTTAAGCCTAGCTAATTTTAATAATTTGCTTTCTTCTTGATATTGAAATACAGTATGGTTGTTTTTCTTTTTAACTGGTATATATCAAAATAACTACAAAAATTGTACCTCCTTTAAAAATATTCTTTAGTATGCTATTGTTTTCAGTCAATTATTTACATTAGATTGGTGATAAGAATTTAACCATTTAAAACAACCTATCTTAAATAAATTTTGGTGTACAAATATTCCAAATGATATTCTTTTATCAAAATAGGCTAGGTCAAGTTTTCATAGTAATGTATTACATAATGAAATCCTTCCAGATGAAGACTAATGAGGTGACGATGTTATATTTATTTTTGTCCATAAAATATATTATTTTCTACTTACTCTTGATTTTGAGAAAATACTCCAAGAATATCACAGCCTGAAGATACATGTTCTCACACTTCTTATATAATAGCAGAAATGTCACCAAAGTATAGAGTGCCACTGTCTTGTATTATTTGCCTTATGATTCATTTAATAATTATGAAATCTCTATTTTTAGTCTTTATAATGGTTAAAATTAATGATGAATAAGAAAATAATTGCTATGATTATAAAATATTAAATTGTTTCAAGATATGAGAAAAAAAATCACTAAAATCCTATAACATATCTTAAATTTATAAAAGGGTCCAGTGGTCAATATAATAACTAAAAGTTACATTAAATTTTATTTTAATTTTTTAAAAGTAATATATATTATCTGTGTCTACTGGATGACCTCTAAAAACAATAAAATTCTTTATACATCTTACACTGTTAGATCTATTTTCAAAAGACATGAAAATCTACAATTATATCCATAAGACAAAGATGGTAAAATAAAGGGGAGATAGGTCTTGCTACATGTCCATATTTCAGTTAATTTTTTTAAAAAGAAAATTGCTAAAAATGATTGAGAACTTATTACCATATGTCATATTATGTGTATAAGTACACATAGGTGAAATTTATAATTATATCTCATTTACACGGTAAATCCAAAAAAAGAGGATTTATAATTCCCACATTACAGAAGAGGAATCAGATCCAAAGAGACTGTTTTTTCTTCTATAAAATTCACATTACAATTACATTAGAGCAAGAATTCAAACTCATCAGCATTTTACATTCACCATAATTGAGGCCTTCACATGCAAGTTTGTGTCTTAACCGATTTTGGTCCATTTGGGCTGCTATCACAGACTACCTTAGACACAGACTACCTTACTTCATAAACACCATAAATTAATCATGCACAGTCCTGGAGGCCAGGACACCCTGGACTGAGGGAGGAATGGACTCTGTGTTTGATGAGAGCCCATCCGCCCGATTGTGCCCTAAGTGTCTTCACATGGCAGAGGGCAAAACGTCCTCCAGGGCTCTTTTACAAAGCCACTAATCCCATTTGTAAGGGCAGCGCTCCTATGATCTAATCAGCTCTGGAAAACTCCACCTCTTCATATTATGACATTGGACATTAAATTTCAACACATGAATTCTGGAGCAATTCAAATATTAAGGCCATAACAGTTAATATTTATAAAATGTATCTGCATGAATAAGATTCTCCCCAAGCCATTATCATAAGACATGTTAATAAAAGACCTGAGATTGTGAGAAGACACAATTAGAGAAATATTCCATCTGCCAAGTAATCTCTGAAAAGATAAGTACATGGGGTTTCTTCTATACATTTGAAAGCACAAGAAAAAAACTGCCAGCAGGCCTCTCGGAAACCATGAGTTTTCTTTGAAACAATATGTTTTTGCATTTTCCTGAGGTTTAAAGTCAGAATAAGGCCTGGGTGTTCTTACCCCACTGTTTGCAATTATGGGAAATAATGCCTTGCAGTGCACCATGCTGCATGTTGCCTCACAGCCAACCTGGTGACAGCGGCCTTCTCCACAGGCCACACATCAAAGGACTCACACCAACAGTGGTTTCCCAGCTTAGCATGCTTCCCTAAATTGCATTGTTTTACAAAGGAAAAATGATTGCTAATAAGTTTAAACTGTGATAGTTCAAGCGCTGGGTAAAGCAAAATTTTAATCATGTGAAATCAAGAAGCACTTACAAGTTCTCACAATGCCTCGTGTTTCTTCAGCAATTTGCTTTGAACGCTTGTATCCCTTTATTTAGCTTTTAAGTGCATGAAAGCCATAAATGTGGATTTTCATAGTCATATAGGAAAGAAAATGCTCCTCTAACTCCTCCTATGTGTCTCCCTTCATCTGGGCCCAGTCCCTGGCAAGATTCTCAGGAATGCAGTTCTCAGCAGGACTGGGGAATGAGAGTAAGATATCAAGCCACCCAAGCCCTGCTGGAGAATGACTATTCTGATTACTTGAGTTTATGAGAACAGGGAGCAACCAAATTTTCAAGGTAATATGTTCGAGCAGAGGCTTTAAAAAGGAATCAGCAAATCAATGGCTCCACTTTAAAATTAATTTAGCTGGGGGCCGGGGATTTGGCTCAGTGGTTTAGCCGCCTGCTGCACAAGCGCAAGGACAGGAATTCGATCCCCGGTACCAAAAAAAAAAATAAAAATAAAAATAAATTAATTTAGCTGAGAGAGATGGGTGGAGCGCAGAAGGTCCCACCATTTCCAATACAGTGCCTAATGGCACTACCAGTCCTCACTTTGGGGGTAGAGTACACTTCCCTGCTCCAACGAGTTTGGATTTGCTCCAATGACTTGTGTTGATCATTGCAATAGGAGCAGAAATGACAGTTTGTCTGTTCAGACCCAAGGGTTCCACTGATAGAACACTCATCTGCTTCTTCATTGGAGGAGAATGGTCTAAGTAGCCACTGGTCCCAAATGCAAATAAAAGGGAAGCAGCTTCACTTTATGAGGAAAAGTAAATGTTTGCTAATATGCCTCTGAAATTTTGAATCTGTTCTTAGAGCTCCTTAGTATATGAGCATACTTCACACTATATTCTAAGAGTTATTTTCCGTAACTATTTCCCTCACTCTGCCTACAGATGCATTCATTATTTTATGGAAAGCAATGGCCATTTAATATGCAAGCTCTGAAATAAGACGGACCTTCATTAAATTAACTTCTGTACATTTAGTAGTAAAATGAACATAATACAGTGGACTCCTAGAATTTGCAGTGGTTACTTTTAGGAGCACCTGTGAATTGTGAGAATATGGTCAGAAAAGTCCCTATAAATGCCTATTAATATAGTTTAAACCTAAATATACTGTCTCCCAAAGGTAAGTAATTTAATTTAATAAAATACTATATTAATAAAACCTTAGAAGGTGCAGGGCATTTTGGCAGCATCTTAGGGATCTTAGGGCTTTAAGAAAATAGAACACTCAAGACAGCTACATATGGTATAAGAATATTGGTGCATCTGCCAGTGATGGGCTACAAGGCAGCAGACAATCAACAGCAAGGAGAAGTGAATAACGCTCTCAGATTGGTTACTTCCAAACCTCCCTGCCAAAAAAAATAATAATAATAATTGCGGAGGACACTTTCGGTTTCCACGAAATTCTGGGGGATTAGGCAAACAGTTATTAGTTAGATCCTAAGGAAAACTCCGTGAACAACTGAGGCAGTGAACTGTGAACCATGACTTCACGGGGGTATACTGAAATCCTATCTATCTCAGATTATTACTATGAGGATAAAATAAGAAAACAGACTTAAAATCCTTGCTCCAGTGTTTCTTATAACAGTAAGCATTCACTAAATGTCAGACATGGTATAGCTGCTTTTTCTTTACCTATGCCTTAATTACTGACACAGAATCATAGTACAGGCTGCTGCTAAGGGTCTCAGTAGAAAAATGGGAAGTGAGAGTAGAAAAAAGAAATGGAATCATCTTCTGGTAACCAATCTATATCAGTGTCACAAAAACAACACACCTCCACCTTTAATTGAAGATTTTCCATCTAAAAATTGCTACAGAAAGCATAGAATTATAATAAATTCATTAACTGTGATGCTGAGAATGGTTTGTATGTGTGACTGAGGATGAATTCTTTCACATGGGTATTATTTAAAATCTAAATGACGGAAATGTTTCTAGCTTATATGTTAAAATTTGTTCTTAGGTATATAGATTTTCTTTAGAAATGTCTTGATGACTCTTTGTTATAGGGCAGACCTAAAATGTTGCACAAAAGTCATCTGTGTTCAGAGGTGGAGCTTTCGGCAGGCCATTGGATCACAGGGCCACTACAACCACCAATGGATTAGTCTGCTGATGAGCTCATAGGTAAACCTTTAGGAAGTCGGGCCCTATTGGAGGATGTGGGTCAGTGGAGACATGAATTGGAAGTACACACTCACATTCTTGTCCCCACCCCACCAGCATCTCTTGGTTTCCTGACTCCCATGGGTTGGGCAGCTGTCCTTCATCAGGCTCTTCCACAAGGCCATTTCTGCCTTCAAACTAGTCGACTATGGATGATCCTTCTGAAATCCTGAGTCAAAGCTTACTGCTCCTCTTTAGGTTACCAATGTAAGGTATTTGGTTCCAATATACTCTATGTCTTAGTTTTCTATTTTTCATTAATTATAATACTTTCCATTTTTGATAAGAATTAGAGGCATCAGTACTGATTCTACAGGAGAAAAAATTGCAATTTATGTTCCCAAGTGCAGTCATACATGATATTTTCCTGTTTAGCTTAAATTACAGTAGTACAGTGCAGCACGTGCAGTGCCAGGCTTATATGAAATAACCTTTAATCTACTCAAAAGAACTGTAAATAAAACAAAATTTTCTCTGAAGTAATTTGATGTTCTAAATGAAATCATACTTTACATAGAAGTATCCTTTATTATAGCATTATTCAAAAATATCATCTCCTAATTCAGAATTAATCATCAGTTCAACATCTTTGTCAGGTTCAACTCAGTCTGCCACTTGCATACACTTCGAACTCTGGCAGGTGAGCAAATGTGCACCTTTTTGTGCTTGCTACACACAGCATTCACTTTGGTGAGAAATAAGCTCTTCTTGTGAAAACTTAAAATATTTCATCTAGGTCTGGGGATGTAGCTCAGTGGCACCCCGCCTGCCTGGCAAGCACAAGATCCAGAGTTCGATCCCCTGTACCGAGGAAGAAAAAAAGATATTTACTCTAAAGACAATCGAAATTGTGTCTTATCCATAGCTTATTAGTTCATTAAAGCATTACTGAGAACCCACAATGCACTGGTTTTGTCAATGTAGAGAGACAGGTAAGCAGAACAGATAAGCTGTGCTCTGGCAGAACTTGGAGGAAACAGATCATGTAAAAGTAAATAAGTGAGTAAATATTGTGTGATACAGAGGTTAAGACAGAATGATGTGAGAGAGAACAGCTAGTTTATGCTGCATGATCAGGGAAAAAATCTCTCTCAGGAGATGAGATTTAAGCCGAGCTCTGAATGACAAGCAGCAGTGAGCCAGCGAGAACAGAGGGCTTTGCATTCTTAGTTTAAATGGGAATTTGAGACTTCCATTCATCTTTCCAATTCCCTTTAAAGCTACTTAATTGAATTCTAATTTTATTTTCAGAGACTTTAGGGTACCATACTTTGGGGTGTTGAATAATCAAGATTTTATTGAAATATATTTTAATTCATATGTTGAGTTCTCTTAAGCTCAAAAAGTTAATGAATTTTTAAATCCCATCAACCAAATAATTTGCCATTAACTTGAAGTAGGATAGAGAAAACAGTGGGTTATAAATATACCTGTTTATTAATAACTACCTGTTCTTTATTTAAATCCCTGTGTTTGGATCTTGGATTAAAATAATCTAAACCTGCATTTATCTTCAAGCCAAAATATGATCCCTAAATAATATGTGATTACTCTCTCAGACAAATTTTTTATTAGCCATCTTTAGAAGTTGAAATGATTACCTTGTGTATAAATAACATTTTCTCTGAAGAGCTTAATCATCCCTTTAGACTTTTATATTTTTAATTACTTTAAACCAACGTAATCCTCAACCCATTTTAGTATTGTAAGAGGAAGACAACCTTGTTCTTACCATGCTAATGGGTAAACTGAGGCCATGGGCAATTAACTTACCTATTCCTGATTACTCTATTCCCTGTATTTTTATCAAAAAATCTGGAAAAATATATATAGTGATCTCCTTGCAACCAAAAGAGTGGATATTTGAGAAATATATAGATGCTTATTTAAATAATAAAATGATCCATTTTATAAAACCTTTCATTACTGTTGTTATTCTTCATTACTTTATATCCTGTATTTTATGATTTCAACTGTATCTAGAAATGTTCCTGAGGCCAAAAGCATATGTTTGAGAAACATATTGATATTTATTTAAATAATAAAACAATCCACTTTGATAAACTTGTCACTATTTTAATTCAGTGGTCCCATGAAATGTGTTAATCTCTCATTCGACCAAGCCTTTATTGTGTACCTCCATTTCCCAGAGACTGCCGGCACTGAGAACCCAAATGTGATCTTTTCTGAGAAAGAAGTCAGATTTTTTAATACCATTTATTAAACCAGGTAGAAATGACTCCACCTGTGAATAATCACTTTATTATAATTAGCCTTTAACCTAAGCACATGATGCTTTTTCAATCAACATTTGCTGACTGATAAAACTTTAATATGTAGATATAATCAAATTGCAAGAACCTTAAATAACACAAAGCTTTGTTTATAGCCTGTATATGGAGAAAAGCACCATTCTAATGTTGGGTAGAAAATTAAATTTCATATCTTTAAAATTCCTTAGCAACTCTCACAACAATCCCTCTCCATCCCTTCTGCTGTAACCTTGGTTCAGGAATTTAGAGCCTCCTCGATCATCTAAATCTGCTAAATCTCCCGTCTTGTTTAAGTCAACATCGCCTTCCATTTTTTCAACTCTATCTCCTTGTGTGTCATCCCTATGAATGACTATTTCTTCCAGACTGAGAAAGTGTGAATGTTTTAGATGCTCACACAAGTTCACTGCCTGCATCCCGTCAATACCACACAACTAAGCCAAGCTGAACTTGCAGTTTCACAGCATGCACCCTGCTTTACGGCTTCATGCCTTTGCCACTTGCTTCGTCTTCTTGGAAAGCGTGGCTCTTCCACATTTATTTGTATCAAGACTCCACTCAATGCAGCTTTTATTTAATCCCACCATCAACTTTACATATAGGTAAAAATGTATTTCCTCAATGGCCCAACAAAGGTTAATATATATTTAAATAGCAATCCCACATGGTAGCCTATTTCCAGAAATATACACAGACGTATCAATTCCTGGTTGAATACAGTCCACTGCAGGTTTATAATCTTTGCTTTCTATCTCAAATGGGTACTTTGATACTCAATGCATATATATTGAGTGACTATTTGGGAGACACCCTACATGTCTTACTGGAAACAAAAATGTGTGTGAGATGTGATGGCTGCCTCTTCCCCAAATCTCCAGAGACCGTATTTGTCCACCACCCTCCCTGAAGCATAAGCAGCACTCAGCTTCCAGAAAGGTGCTGGGTTATCTGGGTCTTCATGCTTACGATCCTGCTTCCCCACTGATAAAAGCTACCTAAACTTGACCCAAATTGCTTAACTCTCATCTATAAAATGAGCATTATGACAACACACATCTTGCAAAGCTGCTATAAGGGCTAATGAGAATACAAACACAATGTTTAGGAGAAAGACTGGCCCACAGTAAGAGCTCATTAAAGACATGTATTTGATATATAAGACTCTCAGATGTAAGGAGTAGAGCTACTGTCAGTCAACTGGATTAAAAAGAAGTGTTCTATTGGCTTCCAGAACCACAAAATACAGTATATAAGAGGCTGTCAAAATTCATTGATTCTCCTTCACTTTTAGACTTATTCTTTCTCTTTTCCTTTCATTTTTCCTCTTCCATATCTCTATATGCACCATTTCAACTTTTTAAATGACACATAAAATTGTACATATGTGGTACTATGCATTTTTTAAATACATGTAATGGTCAAATCAAGGTAGGAATATCTATCTCTTCAAACATTTATTATCTGTGATAAAACATTCAATAGCCTTTCTTCTATTTTTTAAAAATATACAGTATACTATCGTTATTTATAGTTACCCTAGTATGCAATAGTGTACTGGAATTGTCTATAGCCTTCCTCAATGCACTCATTCCAAGTTGCATCATTTATTCTTTTTTTTTTTTTCTGGTACCAGGAATTGAACTTGGGACCTTGCGCTTGCGAGGGAGGCACCAGAACCACTGAGCTAAATCCCTAGCCCATGCATCATTTATTCTTAATTCAACCCACTTGGTAAAACAAGGGGCAAGAAACATTCCCTTTGTTAGCCCCAGCATGTACAATCTCTGGAAGACCTGGTCAGCCAGGAACCAATCTCTTAGTTCACAGGAGAGACTGCTACAACTTGTCCAACCTAGGTAACATGGTCAGTCTTTCATTCCGGAAGGTGAGGTCGGTTACCAGAAGAGGGAAAGGGACAAAATGGACAGATGTAATCCACAGCTATTACATTACCCTTCTTAATACTTGGTCCTGCCAGGGATTTAGCTCAGTGGTTCCACCACCTGCCTTGCAAGCACAAGGTCCCGAGTTCAATCTCTGGCACAAAAAAAACCTTGGTCTTAGCAAAACTAAGCTTATTTTGATTTTTCCTTTGAAATACTACTCTCTAAAGAAGTGGTGTCTAGTGTGATGTATGAGCACCACAGCTACTTAGTTCTACTTCTGCCATGGCATGGGCCGATGACACACTACTTCACGGTGTACTCTGGCCACTTGTGTTAGACACTGATTACTGAGTCACTGAGAGTTTATCAATCTTATTGCTGCCCAATTTCATAACTCAGTCCCCATTTCACAGGTGTCTAAAACTGTTTCACTTTCCAGATTCAGGTCCAAAATACAAGGATTTGATTACAAATGTTTCTGTGACATAATCTTACACAGCACCAGTATGGAACATGAAAGCAAAAGTAGAAAAGAGGAGCAACACAGTTTGGTGTCATTAAGAACAGTTCTTTGCTATCGTTTTTCTTGCAGGCATCAGGGACTTGAATCCACTGAGCACCCCCGTGAGATGATCTTGGATACTTCTCAGAGTTGTCACTCCCAAAGACTGAAAAGTTCGGAATAGTTATATCCTTCAATATCCATTTGTCAGTGGGCAGGGCAGCTCCAGGTCATGCCCATCCCCCCTAATGCCCTCCCACAAAAGATGAAAGAAAACCTTTCCAACCAAAAATCAGAGAAAATTGCAGGAAAAATCAATGTGAAGTTGATGAGAAACAAGAAAGAATAGGCTGGGTCACTGACAGTCTTCTTGTAAGCATTCTCTCGTGTGACTGTTAGCCTGTGTTCTGTCCTGTGGAATAACCTTTCTTAATGACGATCTTGTCCCCAACGCCTATGTTTCAAACTTCCTTAGTATTCATTGTTTATACTAGCCTGTTTTTCTCTTGAAGGTCATTATCTTATTCTTGACTATGATGCATGATTCTTGAATTCCTATTTTTGATTACAAACTGTATCTAAACTACTGTATGCTTCTGCAACAGTAATAAGAGTATAGCTGGTTGTATTGGTTGACCTTGTTGCTCCTACGCATTCAACTGCCAACTCTATCAACACTGTCTCACAAAATTACAGTCCTTGCCATCAAGGAATTCACTGGCTTCAGGAAAATATAAAATGAGCAAACAAACTATGTCCCAACTTCGATATCTCTACAAAGAAGCCTTCCCTTACACCTAGAATTATGTCGGGGTAACACTCTAGGTTATGGAAGCACTTTAACTTTTCCTCTCAGAGTATTTATTACCCTTTTTAAATTTTATTTTCATATTTTAGTAACAGCTTTCTTGAGATACATACTTCACATAACTTTTTGTGTTCACGTCAGTGTTCAGTACAGTACATTCGCAGAATTCGTATCAATTGCCACAATCTAATTCTGTTAACATTTTATCATCCCCAAAGAAACCCCACACTCAGTACAGACACCTCAGGAATTCCAATATAATTTCTTTTTCTGTGAATTTGCCTTTTGAAGACATTTTATAGGAATGGAATCACATAAGATGTGGCTTACACCTGTGTTCTTTTACTTAGCATATGTGCAAGCCTCATCATGCTGTGAAATGAATTATTTCATTTCCTTTATTCCTGAATAATACTCCATTGTATGATGGCTATATCACATGCTACTCGTGTATTTATAAGTTAATGAAATTTGGATGTTTCTACACTAAGGGTATGCTTCTATGAAGAATGATGCACAAGTTTTTGGGTAAACCATGTTTTCAATTATACAGAGTATATACCAAGAAATAAAACTGGTGGATCTTAAGGAAATTCTGTGTGTTGTTTGCATTTTCATCAACTTCCAGTTTCTTATATTCTCACCAACACTGCTGCTGCCATCTATCTTATCAATTCTACTGGTAGTGAAGTGCTCTCTCATTGTGGTTTTTCATTGCATCTCTTGAATGACTAATGATATTGAGCATCTTTTCATAGGATTATTGACAACTAGCATGTCTTTCTTTCAGATATTTTTCCCATTGTAAATTGTGTTGTTTTCTTTGTCCTGAGTTTTCAAATAGCTCATACTTTTTAGGTGTAAGTTCCTCATCAGACATACAATTTTCAATTATTTTCTCCTATTTTGGGAGTTGTCCTTTCAATTACTTGTTGTCTTTTAGAGCATAAATGATTTGATTTTAGTAAATTTTAATGTAACTATACATTAGGTTCTGTTGTTGCCATAACAAATGACCATGAATTTACTGGCTGAAATCAATACAATATTATATTACTGTTCACGACATCAAAAATAAGTCTCCTGGGTTTTGGTCAAGACTGCACTATTTCTGGATGCTCTAGACTCTGTTTTCTTGACTATCAGTTTGTAGAAGCTCCACATATTTATTGGCTTGTGGCTTCAAATCATTCCATCTTCTGCTTCTATCTTCATCTTTTCTTTTGAATCTCTCCTTTTTTCTCATCCTAGAAAATCTTACTACAACTTAATTACATGTAGGATTATTTCTTCATGTTGAGATAAATAATTTAGTCACATCTGAAAAGTCCCTGTTAACAACATGTAAGATAACTACAGATTTTGGAGATGAAAATGGATACATCTTTGTAGAGCAGTTATTCTGCCTACTATAATCTAGTCTTCCTTTAATCCCTTGTGCTTTTAGTGTTATTTCTAAGAAATGACTGAGATCATGAATATTGAGGCCTGTTTTCTTCTAAAAGTTTTATAGTTTTGGTGCTTACATCAAAATCTCCAATTTATTGTGTTTATTTGGTATTACTTGTTATATATGACATGGGAGAGAAGTATAACACTATTCTTCTCCATGTACATATCCAGTCATCCCAAAACTATTAGTTCAAACCATTATTCTTTTCCCATATAATGGCCCTAGAGCCCAAAAGTTGTCAAAATTAAATTAGCATAAATATGCAAGTTTGAGGGCATCAATCTATGCCAAAGATCATATCACATTGTTTTGATTACTATAGCTTTGTAGTAAGTCTTGGTATCAAGTAGTATGAGTCCTCCAAATTTGTTCTTTTTCAAGATTGTTAAACTATTCTTGGTCCTCTCAATTTCCTTTTGGGATTTTGAATCAGTCTGTCAATTTCTGGAAAAAAAAAAAAAAAAAAGGAGGCAGTGGAAGTTTTTAAATGGACTGTGCTGAATATGTAGACCAATTATAAATTTTGCAATTCATGAGACATCTTTTGATCTATTTTGGTCTTTAATTTGCTTCAAAAATATTGTGTAGTACTCAGTATACAAATATTACACTCTTTTTAGTAGATTTATTCCTAAAGATATTTTGATGGCATTATAAATGGAATCACTTTCTTAGCTTCATTTTGGATTCTTCATTGCCAATATATAGAAACACGATTGACTTTTTTGTGCTGATTTATTCTACCACCTTGCAGAATCAGTTTACTAGTTCTGTATGTGTGTGTATGTGCGCCCATGTACATGCATGTGCACGGCCCTTGTGTGGGGGGTATGTGCATGTATATTTCTTAGGGTTTTTCTATAAACAAAATCATGTCACTGGCAAACAGATATTTTTATTTCTTTCTTTCAAATGTAGATGTTCTTTTAGCTCCACTTGCTGGATATGAAAGGATGAGTTGGAGGTAAACAAAGTAAGATAGATTCCTGGAAGATTAAAAAGTGTGAACAAAAACATGACCCGTAATTGTGGATACTAGGTATATCCATAACTGAACTTCTTCACAGAACAGAGAAAGTGGAAGTATACCCTCATTTAACTCATTTAACTCGTCACCCTGAGTTAAATTACCAAAATATGAAGAAGATAATACAGATCAGTTAAACCAAGAACCATTCATAAGTATTTATCATAGCATGACTGTAATAATACTGCATTGAATTACATTCTGTAATACATTAAGTCACTATCAAAAGTTGGGAAGCACAAGATCCTGAGTTCAATCCCCAGAACCAAAAAAAAAAAAAAGTTGGAACAAGGAAATTTTTCCATTGACTTCATAAAGTAATATTTTTAAAATATGATGACTAATCAACCAATAATGATGAATTGTTGGGAAAAAATGTCTATTTAACCCAATTACATCCTAAATTTGGAACAAAACAGGGCATTTAATCCTTATTCTGTCAATAAATAAAACTTTAATAATTACAAGAAATGACTTTATTCTATGGAATCATACTGAATTGTAGTAACAGTTTGATGAGAAGATATTTTTAAGTTTGTCTTTATGGCACAGGAAAACTGCTGACCTCTGATATGACGATTCCCATGTTTGGCTGCTGAGACTGGATATCTGCCATTCATGCTCTCCCACTTATTTGTTAAAGTTTGGCAGGAATCAAACAATTTGAAAAGCTCGGGCTGGGGATTTAGCTCAGTGGTTCTGGTGCCTGCCTCGCAAGCGCAAGGTCCTGAGTTCAATCCGCGGTACCCCAAAAAAAGCATTCTGAAAAGATCAGTGCCATGCAAAGCCAGCAGTCTAGTTAAGACTCTGCTTGATTACTGGTGAGTTTAGTTTCTGTAAAGAATGTCTTAAAGAGAGATTTTTGCCAATGACTTGTGTATCTTAAACAATTCAGATTTAAATATAATTAAACCAAAGTTAATGAAATTATAAAAGTGTAAGAATTTTTAAATAAAACTAAAAAGATTATTCAAAGTAAAGCAATCATGTATTTCCTCACTCAGAAAGGTGTTCAGATTCAATATGCATTGGGGAAAACAGTCCACGGATAAAGTATAATTAATCCCTGTTTTAAGGATTGCTCCTTGGCAAGGGGTTCATATTAGATTAGGTAGTTATGCTTTTAAAAAGGACAAAGTGAAGAGATGGAGCTCATTTTAATTCTCTATTTTACCTTATTCTCTCCTATCTCTCTACTATAACGTTCTGGTTTTGATGACTGATTCCATTCTGATTATATTATCAACTAGGAGAGCACATCCTATCTTCAAAGCCTGTGAACGTGTACAACATTCTCATGAAAGGACAGATTCTTTTAAAGATTCCCTTGAAAACCCATAAAGTTAGTTTCAATTGACAGGTATAAATTAACAGAAGCACAAAGTTTTGGTTTGAACAAAAGAGAGTCTCAGTCGTCTTTGAGTTCAGTGTTCTGCAGAGCTTAGAGCAACAGATCTCAAGTGATCCTTGCATTTTCAGGACTCACATGCAACTGTGTTCACTATTTGCACAAGATCATGGTTAACTGTGTAGGTACAGTCAGTCCAGAGCCACTTCCCACTTGGCCCAGCTCTGGCCACGAGGTTCTTACATCTCTTAAGGTTTTAAACTAATATTCGTTGAGTATCTTCCGTGTCTAGACCTGCACTCAGTGCTGAGGACAGAGTGGAGGAAAAGAGCACCTCCCTTCTCAAGTTGCTTCTCAAGTGAAAATGTCCCCACATTTCTCACAACTGGCATCTTACTCTCAAGGTCTAGCTAAATCCACAAACAATCACAAATCCCATTCTCACATATACATTATTCTCTAAAACAGAGCCCATAGCTTAAGTTTCTCTTCCATCAGTGAAAATGACTAACAGGAAATTGTGCATATTGTAAAGGTCTGATCATTTTAGGCACACCAAGGGCCTAATGTGATGACTGATTGATAAGTTCCAAGTGAAACCATTTAATACTGTAAACCATGTTTTTGCTGATCCCCAGAAACAGAGAAAAATATTTTTAAAAACCCTACATACTCTGAGGAATAAAAAGAACAGCAACCCACAAAACATATTCTTCTATATTTTTAGTTGAATCCAAGTGAAGAATTCACTCAAGGACATGACAGCCCTCAGAAGTGAAAGACGTTAATTAAACTCTCTGAAGAAGCCACCCTCAGCTATGCATCTTAAATGTTTATCACCTGAAGTGAGTCACTGAGGCAGTACCCACGCTAGTCAAAAATATGTAGGCATGTAGTGATCTCTGCCCCATTACTCCCCGATATAACTTGGTGACTTCCAAAGGCCTCACTGAAGAGACTGGTAGTCTGCACAACATAGACTGCTTTTTTTCTATAGAATCAATCCTGACTTTACTAGCATTCCCTGTAAATCAAGTAAGCCAAGTGAAATGAATGCACCCTATATGATTCAATTTATCTAAAACTTGAGAATACAAAAAACTAATCCATAAGGGCAAAAAGAAGACAAGTTGTTGTGTGTGACTAGGGTGGGAGGATTGACTATAAAGGTGAGCTATGAGGTTTGAGGGTGTCAAGGAAGTAGTCCACATTTTGATTGTGGAAGATGTTATTCAGGTCTATACATTTCTCAAAACTTACTCATGTCCACCTCACACACACATATATATATATTACTGCATGTGAATTATGCCTCCATAAAAATTACTTAACAGTTAAAGAATCCCCAAAGACATCCAATTTTGTACTACTAATCCTATAGAGAAGAAGAGACTTACAAGAGAATTAACATAATTTAAACCACTGATTCTAAGAATTGCAACCTGAAAAGAGATAACAGCTTAGCTCATCATCTTCGGCTTACTCACACTGGAAAGTCAATTTTACTGGCTCATGTCCTTATTTACGATTCTCCTTGATGTTCCTATGTTTAGGGACTCTGAAAAAGAGTTTTGTTTTGACTGCCATCCAGCTCCACTGTGGGCATCATCTTCCAATCTGTCCCTTTTCAGAAAACCCATTCTGTTCTCTGGCTGTTTAGCAGGGCTACTCTATTACAAATGCAGAGAAACTACACTTTTCTCTCTTCCTCTTCTCCTCATACTCCTACCAGAAATTAAAATCAATATCATTAACACATAAATAATTCCTAAACATGTACTGTTTCCCAGGAATTCTGCAAAAAGGAATCACTTATTTAATCTTCAAAAGGTTCACCGACACCAATATTTTGTAATTCCCCATTTTACAGATGGAAAAAATTAGTCCTGGAGAGATTAGGTAACTTCCCTGACTTCTAAAAATTAGTAACTCATAGAGTTCTGATTCATGTACAAATCAGGACCTGGTACACATAACCAGTATGTTCTGGTCCCTAAGCCAATGCTATGTGGAGCCTTGCTTTGCACTAAGCGACAGCTAAATGCAGGATTCATGCCAATGTGTGACTCATTGTGTCACAACACTGAGACCACACACTTAAAATCCCTTCAGAGCCTTCTTCCCACAGAAGACAAGTGCACTTACTTGTGAAAAAGAACTGCTCAACTAGTCATGAGGCACTGTCATTACAATCTAAGGTCATAAAAATGTCCTCTTTAAAGTTAAAATATGTAGGTAATAATCAAGAAAAATCTAAGAGAGTCACCAACAGAAATTCAGGAAGACTACACATGTTCACCTGTTTATTAAGACTGTGTTTTGTAGGAGGTGAGCCACTCCCAGCACACAAGAGGAGGCTTCCAGGAGGCCATACCACCCCCACCAGCACACAGGTGGTGAGCCACGTGGGCACCAGCAGCACCACCAACCCCTCACCCTTGTTGAAATGAGAAGACACGTAAACAAGCCTCAAAACCAGACTTCCAGATCACCTACAGCAACCCCAAAGGAAAACGACATGGGAACACTCTGATACTCAACCAACTGGACTTCCTGAACTGGCAACAAAAGAGGATCTGGAAAAAATGAAATCAGCAATAAATTCTCAAATAACAGCAGAGATTGTGCCCATAGTGCAAGACATGATTAATAAATCTAGAGAGGAGCTCAGGAACATGATGGAATCCCAACATA
>NW_004624731.1:20882738-21023417 GCF_000247695.1 Heterocephalus glaber | reverse complement strand
GAAGGGGGGGCAGGGGAAGGGGAAAAAAATAAGAACCAAGATACTCGTATAATGGTACAAGATCCCAATGATGAATGTAAGTGTATTTTATACCTAAAATGTACCAATAAATTTAATGGGAAAAATTTTTTTTTAAAAAAGGCTGTACTTTGACACTCAAGAAATTATATCTATGAAGTAGTCCGTTTTAAAATAAACTGAATATTTTAATTAAAGGAATTATTATTTTTCCATAAAACCTATGTCAGTTGGGAAAATATCCTATATGGAATTTCCGCACAATCTTTGTTTTCCTAAAAAATTCAATAGCCTTTTCCAGCAATGAAGATAATACATTATTATTGGTAATATATACAAAATATAATTTGACTACTCTTTGAGGTATACTAGAATTTGTTTCCTCATCTTGCATCTCTGAAAATAAAAAAAGAAAATAACTTCATATTTCCATTTTCATGAGATTGTTTATCAATACACATGAAACAAGTTAGTCATTTGAGTCGCATGACCTGTGCTCAAAAACCTCCCCTTATCATCATTAATTAATACAATAGCTTGAAAACACTTGCACACATCTTTTCTAGAATCAATGGCTGCTACACTGCCTTCCATTAGGCAAATGTAGTCAATTAAAATTTATTATAGGTAGGGTTAAATATATGATAGATTTCTTAAGAAGATATGGACACATACACACACAGAGTCTGGCCTTACTGCCTCCAAATATAATCATCCAATTCTGGAGAAAGGGCAAATATTGACTTAGTAGAGCAGTAAAGAGTGTGTAAAGTTTGCCAGGAAAAAAAACCAAATAAAGAAATAAACACATAATACTTTTTAATATACATTCAAATTTTTAAAAAATAGCTGCTATAGACACAAGAAAAGGCTCACAACATCATCAGTCATTTGGCAAATACAAATAAGACCCACAGTGAAAATGATTAAAGTACATTATATGCATGTACAAATATTCCTAAATGAAACTCAGTATTCTCTGTAACTAATACTTACTAATAAAAATGCTTGGAAAAAAGAACTACAATGTGATATGATTTCATACCTTCACACTTACTGTGAAGGTTATAATAAAATCATATAGAGCCAGGCATGGTGGTACACATCTGTAATTCCTGCATTCTGGGAGGCTGAAGAAGGAGGGTTGAAATTTTAAGTTCAGCCTGGACAACATAGCAACTGAGAAAGACCCTGTCTTGAAACAAAAATTAAAAAGGGTTAGGGCTGTAGCGCAGTGAGAAGATACTAGCTTCAATCCCCCAAAAGAAAACAAAAAGAAAAAAGAAAGAAAATAACAATCATAAGAATATATTGGAAAATTGTAATCCCTATGCACTGCTAGTGAAAATATAAAATCTTGAAACTGCTATGGTAATCCTTCAAAATGTTAAACACAGAAATACTATATGACCCATTTACATCTAAAACTGAAAGCAGCAATCCAAACATATTTGTACACCAGTGTTCACAGCAGCAATAGCCACAAAAGCCAAAATGCATCAACAAAAAGTGCCAATCAAGAGATGAATGGATAAAGAAAAGGTTGTATTTCCATACAGCAAAGTATTATTCAGCTATAAAGAATGGAATTTGGATATATGCCACAACATGGATAGACCTTAAAGACATATTTAGTGAAATACAGCAAAAACAAAAGTACAGATATTATATATTTTCACTTACATGAATTATGTACAACAGGCAAACTCAAACTAGGATGCAATAACCACGAGTTAGGAGGAAAAGAAGGGAGATACTGTTCAATGGATATTGAATGTCAAAGATGATTTTAAAAGTTTTGGGTGTAGATATCATGAATGTTACACATTTTAAATGTATTTGATGCCACTAAATTTTTCTATTTACAAATGGTTAAAACAATAAACAGTATGCAATGTATGTCTTATCACAATAAAAAAAAGAGAGCTGCAATCATCTCTAGAGTCTTCCCCACCTAAAGATTGTTCAGATCCTTTCTCCATAGAAACAAGAACTGGGAGAACTAACTGCTATGAGGTATATTGTAACAAAGGATTTTTTTAAGACAAAATATAGTTCAGTAGGAAGAATCTGGACACAAATTGTGAAGCTGAGGTGCCACCTCAAGAGTGTGTCATTCTCTATTTGTTTCCCATCAGTTTAATTCATATCCCAAACTTCATGAATAAGATCGTTTTGGAAAAGCATCATGGCTGTCCTTTTCTCGTATGCCTCACAATATCCTTATGCACAATTAGGATATTCCATAACTGAGTCAGTCATCTTAACTTACACACAATCTGTCAAGCTACTCCCTCTGAAACATAACTAGACAAAATCTGGTGGCAGGAAAGAATGAAGTCAGTGAGAAAGCGCCAACTGCTGGATTTTTCCATTTTATTCAAATAGCAGCAAATGAGATTAGGATAATTGCTGACATATACTTAGACACACACACAAAGTGAATCCATGGAACTCAAAGCACTTAAACACAGCTGAGTATTTTCCTGCATTCAATATTTTATTTCTTCCAAGAAGTAGTAGAAAGAGGCATGTGCTTGGAAGGAGTCACCATTTTTTCATTTAACCCCATCGATGAAGTTACCCCTCACCAAAGAATCTGAGTTCCCTACCTACAATACCTCCTCCATACATGGCACAAATGTATGGTGCAAGTTTTATTAATGTAGAACTGGAGTAATTTTTTAAATAAGCTTTCCGTCACCTCCTCCTTTCACAGATAAGTCAGGCCAGGACAGTGTTAATTACTTTCTCAAAGTCACCCCTCTGGTTAATGCTAAAGCCTGACTGGGATTCGAGTCTGCTGATGGATTAGTCTGTGTCATTATAACCTTAACTTGCTGCGTTGTGAAACAAAGAACAGGTCTGTTTGAAATATATAAAATATAAACTATGAGCATAAAGATTTAATAGAGGGGCTGGGGATTTAGCTCAGTGGTTTCGCCGCCTGCTGCGCAAGCACAAGAACCCGAGTTCGATCCCCGGTACCGAAAAAAAAAAATGTAATAGAGATTTAGGTAGATAACCCATTGTATATTCTGTATATCCTCAGTAATGTCACTGCCTCAGAGGGAAAAGAAGAACTGACTTGTCAGCTTATAGTGTAAAGGATAAAGAACTCTAATTTAGGCTGGCTGGGAAATTTTATCTATGTGATATGTGGACATCCAGCCTGCATGACTACAATGGCATTCCTCCTCTGTCACACTGTACGCATTTATCTCAGCAGGATATTCTAATACTTTACCTAATTCTTACTGAATTAATGGCTACACAGTTACTCTTGATATCAAAAAGTCTGTCCACACCTTCTCCAGGGTGAAGAGCCTCCCCTCTCTAGTCCCAGGCTGCTGAGGTCACAGAAATGCATCTACTACACCCACAGGTCCCCAGCTTTCTAGGCACCTGTCATCCTTGGACAGTACACGGCATCAGACATGTGGATCTGCCTATCAGATCACAAAAAAAAGAGCAGAGTGATTTAAATCAGTATAAATCCATCTTTGCCACTAAAAGGCAGCCTTCAATGAAGTGTCTATCTGAAAGTTGAATAAAAGCCATTTTCAAATGTTGGAAAAAGTTGTTAGCTAGCAAGTGTTCCTCAACTTAATGGGCAACTTCAACAAGAATTTCAAATTTAGTGATGCCAAAATTATATGCTATTAGTAGCACTTTGTAACAACACACAGAGGCATGTGCCACAAAGTATCTTTTAAAAGATTGTAAGACTACAGAGCTATACAGGGTAATAATACATGTCTGTCTTCACAAAAAGAGTACAGACTGAGGAACACTTGATATCAAATCAAGTAGGATTACAAAGCATCTTAATTTAACAAATATTTTTGAGCACCAACTGTATTGTGTATTGATTGCTACGTTGTATACTTTCTTTTGCTCTGTGGAATCAAGCTTAGTTGATGCCATCACTTAGATAAGAGGGTCAAGTAGAAGGTGTGAAGCAGGTAGTGAAGGTCTTTTGTGCGTACAGAAAGTAATAGGAGAGGCTGTTTAGAACAAGTATGATTACAGGGAAAGACTAAGGATCCATTTGGGGTGACAGTCCATAAAAGACTCTTGTGCCAGAAAATAATATGTATGTGACTTTCTCTAACTGTCCTCTACATGCTGGATCTAGAAGCCAAAAACATAAAAAAATTAAAAAATAAGCTCAAGAATTGGGTTATTTAGGGCAGTTCTTTTTCTAGAAAGTGACAAAGTACTAGGGAGCAAAAATTTAATGTATGGCCTTAAAACTATAAAAGATATTTACATATAGATCTATTCTGAATTCTTTGCCTAGGGATAAACCAGCTGTATTAATTTTCTTTTGTACTAGTCAACATTCTTTCTTTCAAATAACAATGACAGTACTCTGTGAGGTTTAGGTACATAGCTGGGACTCAAATTTTCTTCTTGAAAAGTGGACTGGAAGACTTTTTCTGGCTCCAGATTCGGGCTTCTGAGAGAAGGTCAGTGGGTCAGCTTAACCAGTGAATGCTGCTGACATGTGTGAGCCCATTGTATGTGTAGCTCTGGGAATGAAAGCAGGACTCTGTATGTATAGAACTGTACTAGGAGGTATTTTTCTTCAAACTCCAACTTGTCTCAAATACAAGAAATGCTCCTGAATCTGTACAAGGATGTTTTCTTACAAACTGTATTCTCTCCCCCAGCTTTGGAGTTTTGGTTTAGGCTCATTTTCCTGGGGTCACTCTGCACTATTTTAGATATGACCAGCTTGGGAAATGCACTCATTCAGAATGAGAAGGAACCTACAATATGGCGAGGTAATTAACTAAGGAAAGTCCTCTCAGAACCTTGGAAATCTGTCTGAACTGAAAGTGGTTTTTGAAAAATAAGTAGCACCTGTTTTGCTTCAATCCTACACCATCAATTTACCATTTCTATGCAATGATGGTGTTTAACAACCAACCAACTAGTGGACAGCCCCAATCACAAAGGTGCCAGGAGTGCCAGTCTTTCTGAAATATGAGAGGAGGCCCAGCACAGAACGAGTGCATCAGAAGCTCTCATTAGCGCCTGCTTTTACATCAGCAAATGCCAAGGGATGAGCAGCGTTAACTCTGATCAGATGAATCATTCATTAAACAGGAGGATAATTTCATTTTATTTTTAGAAGATGTTTACAGAGCTCTTGAGCATGATAAAATAAAAACAATTTCAATTCCCCTAAAATTAGGAGGAAAAGGAGCACACCTAACATTTCTTCCCTTACTAGGTTAAAACCTGCATATGTTTAGTTTCCTAGCCTGTCTCTATAGAAAACTATCTCTGGGAAAGACTAATCTGAATAGGAATTTCTCTATGCCTCTCTGAGAAACAGGAGTGAAGGAGAAAAATGTCAGACTTTTCCACCAGATCTGCAATGACAGGAAAACACTATCAATTTGCCTGCAGCATGCAAACGTGATGAAAGAGCTTCACCTGCCTAACACTCCTGTTTCCTTTGTTCAAGGCTCAGAGACTGGGAAATAGGCAGTGTTGGGTAACAGCGGCTCCACAGTGCAGAATAGGGTGAATACCGGATGACACGTTTGAATTCTGTTGTGATCAAATGCGCCAAGAGTCCAAGTGAGATGCTTTGTCAGTCTGAAAGCTTCAAGTTATTAATAAGAAGTGAAACAACATGGGCCGGAAGTCATACATGAAAGGGACTAGGCATCAGAATTGTACCCAGTGGTTGCCAGCAAAAAAATCACAAGAAGGTGCTTGTCTTAGCAACTTCATTTAGCCAAGTTAGGGATTTAGACCGATGACTCCAACTCTACACAATCTACCCCAACAGAAATCAAGACTACAGATCTGTCAGTAATACCATTGCCGGCCAAAGTGCAGAGACACGTAGTATTTTTACTCTTTGCACCTTCAATAATTTAAACAAAGGGATTGTGATTTTTCTAGTGTCTCACTGCTGTTTTTGCTTTTACAACCCTTTCCCAGCCATTAATGAAATTATCAGATTTCATTTGAATGCTTTATTAGACTAATACATCAGTGTGTAGCATTCCACACAGGGAAGTGTTAGTCCAAAGCATCAGAGTATGTCCTCGAATTAAGTACAGTAGATATAAGATCATCACTTCAAAGAAGTAGTTTCAAAGGGATACTATTTGACGTCACACTGAAAACTGCTTCTTCGCCAGAACACTCTTCTGAACTGAGAAGAGATCTGTATTCTGCATTGTGCTGATTAGCAAACGCTTTGCTTTTGTGCAATGACTAGCTAAAATCAGAATGTGGATTTATTTCCAGTTCTCCCACTCATCCCAATCTCTTTCTCTTTCTCTCCCTCCTCCTGCTTCCTCTATGTTCTTCATTTTCTTCTTCTGACCAATGTCCACAGTCTCAATCCTGGGAAGATTCTGCTGAACATACCTGTCACTAGATGACATTCCCCAAACCAAATCAGGATAAAAGCGGAAGGACTGATTTCAGTCTTCACTTTGGTATTTCAAGTGTCACTTTTCTCACTTTCTTCCCTCCTCCTCCTCCTTCCACCTCCTTCTCCACTTTCCCTTCCCCACCCTCATCCTCTGTTCCTTCTTGCTCTGTCATTCTGATCTTAATCCAAATCTCTCAGACTGAAAATTACACTTCATTCTTTGCAGCCCCTCCCATTAAAAAGAGGAATCTGTTTCTCAATTTGATGAATCTGGAAAAGCCTTATGACATTCAGTGTACATGACATCTTACAATTTCCTAGAAGGCCTCATTCTCACCCTCTTGATACCTGAAATGCTCTGAAGAATCCTGATCTGCTCCTTGAGGCTGAATAACCACATTAAGGGAGGGAGAGAACGCAAGCCAAACCAGCCAAATCACAACATCACCTGCAAAACAACTAGTAATAAGTCATATTTAAGCTACTAAATTTGGGCATGGTTTGTTACGTTGTGGTTTTGCCAGTCCCGGGGATCAAACTCAGGACCTTGTGCTTCCACAGGCGCGGTGCTACTGAGCTAAATCCCCAGCCCTGGCATGGTGTGGTATGAAGAAACACACAACTGATCCACTCAAGTTTTCAATCTCTCATTCTCTACCCTTCTTTCTCACTTTTTTTCTGTGCATTTTAAAGTCTCTTGTGCGTGTACTTTATCTTTCCATGAAACACAATTTGGAATCGCTTCCTTTTTTCTATCAAAACCAATAGTTGGAAAAGAAAGCTACATTTTTATGTGAGACTAATGAACTAATTTTTAAATGTTACATATTGAAAGAAAAAATTTAAACACAATGGTAAATATATATTCTATACGTTTTAAATGTATTTTATTAATCACTGTGTGGGGGCATGAGACAGATCCTCTCTTTGTCCCTAAGGAGAGGTAGCTGAATCTTGCCTGTATATAATGATCCTAAAGCCTCGACGTCCAGTAAAAATCTTACATCTGAGGCTACATACCAGAGACACCGCTTGCCTTGTGTCAGCAGAACCACCCACCTCACTTTGAAATTCACCACCCTTCCCTGCAGCACGCAGTACACTTCCCAAGATGTATGATTTGATTTGTTTCCCACTGGGAACAAATGGTTTGTGGGACAAAAAAGAGTCACTATGAGCAAGTCAGAAAGCATGTTCTTGTACAAAACCGAAATACCTTGTTTCGTGAACCCCGGGGAATGCTTTTTTCAAAAAAATAATAATAATAATTCATCAGTTTTCTCTACCCCTTTAACTTTAGCATTTTGTTGGCAGTTTAACAAAAAATAAGGAAGACTGTCCGTGTTGAGAGAGATTACACCATAAAGATGTCTCAACAAAGAAACAATGCTTGCAGTAGTATAACCAAATAGTTGAAATTTTAATTGGTACAGGAAGAATGGAAACAATTTTGAGATCTTGTTGTCATTAAAAATTATTTGAGTAATGACTAGCAAGGGTTAAAATTAAATTTAAGATTTGCTATACAACTACATGCTCAGAAAAACATACTTCTCTCATAATGCGTATTTCAGTAGAAAACAATTAGCCTCACATTTAATTTCAGATAAATCTTGTTTTGAGATATGTGTGCCTTCTTTATTCTCTTGATCACAGTGGAAAGACAAAAGTATATATTTAAGGCAGTAAGAATTTCAGTGTTATGTACAGAATAGGGGATACTATAAGTAATAAATGAATTTTGTCCATATCCTTTTTTGCCTTTCTCAAGTTTTACCAGAGCTAAAAGAAAAATACCACAAAGTTATTTTATTTGCTATGTATTAACTATTTCTTGGCAAAATATAAAACTTAAATATAATCTTCCATGCCTTTAATTTTAAGACAAGTATGTTTGTTTACACAGGAAATGTTCAAGTCACTGTGTGATGGAAGAGTGGAGATCATGGAAGGCAAATTTGGTGAACAGGCTGAATGTACAGGGAATAGAGCATTCTTGTCAGTCATAGACTGGTTAAATTATTGGGATCAACAAACAAAGCAGGAAAGACTGTATCAAGAATAAGCACTTGGACTTCATCTTGTAGCCAGAAGGAATATGGGATTTGTATTTTAGAAAATTGGTTAAGAAGCAAACTTAATTCAGTACATTCAAATAAGTAGTCGATAGCTATTCAATTACTTCAAACAGGATAATGGTCTTATGTATATAAGAAATGGCATAATCTGTCCCCGTGGGAAAACTGTTTATAAAGTGATAAGACCAAGTAGTCAAGCAACACTGGACTGCGTCACTGCCATTTTTTTTCTGCATTGATTGCTTCTTCCCAGCGATTAAAAAAAATACAAAAAAATCTAAAGGGCTTCCTATTATCCAAATTACCATGACTTTCGTCTACAATCCCAAGACCACAATGACACTGGTAATGGCTTGAGAGATTTGATGCAAGTGCAATCAAATAAACATTTTAATGTCCAGCATCAATGTCTGCAACTTGTTTGGGGGAAGGCATCACTGAGTGGGGCACAGCACATAGTGCTGCTCCTGGACTCTAGCTCTACACACACAGAGTCAGTAGTTCCTAGGAAGCAGCGGGACTGGCCTTCTCTCATTAAGACCAGTTGCTATGACTTGTGTCTCTATGTCCCCCCTTAAAAACAGCTTCATGTGGTCATAGGTGGGGCTTTTTGGAGGTGGCTGGATCTAGAGTGTGTGATGCTGGAATCAAGGGTGTGTGATTACTAAATCAGTCCACTGATTGGTTTGGCACAGTTCTAGGTAGGATTAAGGCTGCTCCATGCTGGATGTGAGTGCTACTTGCCTCTGAATCAGTAGGCTGGATAAGATATAAGGAAAAGAAAGAGGGTTGATGCTGGTTGCTTGTTGCTTGTTTGCTTGCTGCTTTCTGCCTGCCTTGCTTTGCCATGAACTGGTTTTCCTCTCTGACGCCCCTCTGCCATGCCACCCTGCCTTGGAGCCAGCAGACTATGGACTGAAACCTCTACAAACTCTGAGCTAAACAAACCTTTCCTCCCTCAACTTGTGGTTGTTGGATATTTTGTCTCAGAAAGGAGAAAATAAAGATAGCTATCTACCTTCCTCTCAACAGGTTGGTTAGAAAAAAAAAAAATCATCCTAATTTTGTAAGATGAATACTTGCAGGCCGGGGATTTAGCTGAGTGGTTTTGCCACCTGCTGTACAAGCACAAGAACCCGAGTTCGATCCCCGATACCAAAAAAAAAAAAAAGAAAAGCTGAGTACTTGCTTAAACAGCACATATACTAAAATTTTGTAAGACAGACAGCAGTAAGGCAAATCATGTGCCACTTTTTGTGTAGATCCCACCACATTCATGCATTCAAGCAAAAAAAATTGAGAACATCGAACATATACTGCTCATGAGAAAATTCTAAGCACAGATGACAGTGAACAGAATCTGCAAAAATACCTGCTTTCATGGACAACAAATGAGGAGGAGAATAAAGAGAACGTACTCAATGGTGATAATTAAAACAAGAACAGAGGGACCATGCATTAATGGGAATTCAGGAGCATGCACTGTGCAACAGAGTGGTCAGAAAGACCATGGCATGCAGACTTGGGTAGGTACCAGCAAGGCTATTTATTAGGAAAGGACATTCCAAACACAGAAGATCAAACACAAAGGCTGTGAAGTGGGCCAGTGCATGTCCACATATCAATACCAGCATCTCCCAAGTCCACATGGCTAGAAGGCATTGTAAGAGGTAATTTAGAGAGGCAACAGGGACCTGAGTTTGTAGAAAGTGGCACACTGTTATAAAGATTAGAGTGAGATAGGAGCCCTGCAATGTTCTGAGTAGAAGATGTCAAATATAAGTTTTAAAAGAATCGCTCTGGCTGCTGTATTGAATATGTACTGAAAGAAGGAAGCTGATCAACCGGTACAAAAGCTATCAGCAAATAGGAAGAATAAGTGCTAGTATTTATTGCACAGGAGGGTGACTATAAGTAATACAGTTATATATTGCAATAGCTAGGAATGATACATGTAAGACATGATGGATGTTAATTACCCTCATTTTCTCATTACATAGTATAAATTATCATTTATAATTTACCACACTTTAACACATAAAATGTACAATTATTATGTGTCAAATTTTTTTAAAAATTAACCATAGGGACACAAAGAGCAGAAGTGGGGAAGTAGGAGCTATGATTCAGTTGACAGGTGAAGACATATAAGTGGGATGAGGGTAGTAGCAGGGAAATGGGCTGGATTCTGGCTCTATTCAGAAGTAGGGCTATGTTCACAGATTGAAGTTTAGTCTGGGGAGCAAAATAGGGAGTCATGGTTTTTGCCCTCAGCAACTGGAAGAAAGAAGCTGCCATTTACTAAGAAGGGAAGGACGCCTACAACAGCAGGTCCACTGAGAGAAAATCAGTCCTCGGGGCTGATGCTAAGTGGTGTTTCATTTCTCAGGCAGTTGGAAATCCATGAGCTAACCAATGCACAGGGGTGCTCAGGGAAGCAGCAAGATTGTGGGACACAGCTGACATTGACTAGGTTGTTATTGGGCAAGAGCGCAACATAGAACGTAGGAAAAACAACAGGGGACTCGCTTCCGGGAGCAGCACTTGCCCAGTAAGGAGAGAAGCACCACAACCGGTTGCTACCAAGAACAGGAAGACGTGTTCAGCAAAGCACGGGCAGCAGCACAGATCTGCCGGTGTAAACAAATGCGTGGGGATTTCCTTGGAGCGGGGGGGGGAGTACCAGGGATCCAATGCAGGCCTCCTCATTGAGCTGTGCCCTCATTCCTTTCATAATTTTTCTTTAGACAGTTCTAAGTCACTAAATTGCCCAGGTGGCCCCAAACATCCACTCCTCCTGTCTCAGCCTCCTGGAGTGCTGATATTACCGTGTGTGCCACTACACCTAGCTTCATCTGGGGATCTTGAGCATAATACTGAGAGGAAAAAAAAACTAGTTCTCTTATTTGGAAACATTTCTCACATTTCAAGAGTAATACTTAATCCAAGAAATATGGTTTCCCTCATCTGTGCCCCAGTTCTACTTCATCATGGCACCTATCTCATTTTACTTTATATTTTACGGATATGGTTGTCCCTCTGTCTTCGGCACATTATTAAATACTAGTAGCTGGCATGAAGCATCACACCCAGAAGGTGTAACATACAGCCTTACTCCACAGAATCCACGGAAGTAATGTAGGAGACCACACACTGTTGGGAGCAATGCTACATAATTTTAAGGAAAACTCTTTTGGTTAGCTTGGTTCTTCTGCCTACAACCCAGCTATGGAATTCCGAGACGTAATTCCCTTTTGGCCTCCGGTCACAACTGAGACCTCAATGCTGTGATTCTCCAGGACAAGAAACATCCTGGGAGCTGAAAACATCCTGGGAGGAACAAACATCTACTCAGGTCCTCATTGTTCTTGGATTGTTACATCTTGTTTATGCAGGATGTACTGAACTCTCTGCAAGTCATTTGTTACATTTGTTTCTCCCAATGTACTGAATAAAAGGTGCAGTAAGCTGAGGGCTTTCGTCTTTGTTGCCCAGAGCAGCACTGATCAGACCCAAAGCTCAGCTTCTTCTCAGTCTCATTTTTCTACCTTTCCTGTAATTTGCTGAGTGCTGCCGAGGCTCGCAGGAGACAAGGACTCACTGCAGAGGTTCTGGTAACGTCCCCTTTCCCCTACAACACACTCTCAAAGAAAGACCGTGGTATAAGCGAACTATTTGTTGCGTTATACTTATGAATACTTTAAATGGATGTTTATCAAATATAAGCTTTAACCAAACCAATAAAAATTGAGTATTATGACTTTCTTAAATTTCTATGCTCTACATACCTAACACTAGAACTGCGTCACTAGATTTTAAAAGTGAATTGTCCTGAACCTTCTTAAATAGCACTTATAATTTATTTTTTCACTACTGGCTATGAAAACTGAGGTGTGCTTCTATTTGAAACATGTTGAGCCTCCTTCACATAATGTACTGTTGTGTATGCTCCTGAAACATTGCCTGTATATTTTTCCCACATGAAGTGCTAAAACAGCATTGTTAGAAAAAATGTTATGCACAATATGTATACTGCAAATATATTCTACTTTCACAAGTAAATGGACACAAATATTCATATCTACTTTAAAATAGTGTTGACTGAGGCAAATGTACTCTTCAATATGACCATACCCAAAAACAGATCAAGTTTATCTAGCAGACCTCACACTTACTCTTTTTGGTTCTCTAGCAATTCAGCATCCTCTGGAGACCTAGTGATTTCATGTTTTCTTTCTCTTATAGCCTCTTACTGAAAAATGAAGTCAGCAAAGAATCTCAGACATTCACAGGGAGTTTTAAGCACCTTCCATATGCCAGCTACTGTGACAACTGATAGTTTTCTCATTTGTCTTTCACGCCAACTCTGTAACTATTGTTATCTTATTTTCCTGAAGAGCTGAGGACTGTAGAGTACTTGCCTAGGGGCACTCAATCAGGGCTGGCAAGGGTCAACCCCACTCTTAAGAGCCAAAGAGCCCTGTTTGTCATTGTATGAAAAACTGCCTAAAGCACATCTATCTAAATATTTTTTGCATCTGAAGCTATTAACAAGACTTAAAGAAATAAACCATACTGCATGGTGGTTTCAGACATTCACCAGGAGATAGGAATACATATTTGGAGCACAAGGTTTTGAATACATACACTGCTGAAAATTCTACTTCAAATACTGTATCCAACCCTTTTTCCCCAATACACACACTTAAAAAAGCAAATCCAGGGCTGGAGATTTAGCTCAGTGGTTCCAGCGCCTGCCTTTCAAGCGCAAGGTCCCAAGTTTGATTTCTGGTACCAAAAAAAAAACCAAAGCACATCCTATGCTTTTTACTACATTATCATAAAAGAGAGATTGTGATTTCAAATTGTGAGCTATGAGGTCTAATAATATCCAAAATATGGATTTATATGTTATCTGAAAATGCATTTATATGTAGCTCTTTTGATTTCCCCGGTGAATAATACACATCTGTCATGGCAACATTCATTACATGAGATGACAATATAATTTTCATTACCAGTAAAATATTTTGTGAATTTAACTTCCCATGTCAAAACACAAAAAGAAAAAATTGAACAAAGAGCCTGATTCACTTACAGTTTTTTTCCTTGTATGTTTACAGGAAATTTGTTTAGTTTCTTTCATCATATATTATTGCATGTTAAACACCTTTGAAATATTTGGGTTGTGTTCAACGTGGCTTCTAAACTACACTGGAGGGACAGACAGATGACAGAATTTGTTCCATCCTGGAGGAAATCTATACGCGTTATTTGAAAGGTATACTAAACTTTCCCCCTATGAAAAACCATTTTTTCTCACAAAAAAATTCTTTGGTCATATTTTCCCAGAAGTATGTTATACATTTTTTAAGTCAATGTTTTCACTCACCTGTATTCTAGTCAATTTGGTACCTCATACTAATAACAATACTGGTGCATATACACACAAACCTACATATTCACTTTCTTTTCATACTCATTGTACTAAAAGTAATTACAGATGAACCTCATATTCTCTCGTGAATCCTTGTTACTTAGAAGGGTTCACCTTTGAGTGAGTTTTAGAGACGGCTATGGGAGAAAAATGTTTTCTAATTTAGAACTGTCCAATAGGAGAGGGATCTAAAATGCTATTAGATAAGATCAAACCTCTGCTGACTCTGTTTTAACTGGATGAAAATAAGAAGGAAAAAAACCCAAAATGTGTAGCAATTTTTAAAATGTATTCCAGAAACAAACTATTTCCACATCAACAGTTGTCAGGATGTATATATAGCCCTGTTTCCTGATGATATATCTCCCTTGCATCTTACTCTCTTTTACAAATGGTGCCACCAGTAGAATCCACTTCCGGTGGGTGTAGATTTAAAAAAATGATATTATTACAGATTCAGCCCTACATCTGGTACATCTGGTATATAATGAATCTCCCAAAATTACTATTATTATTATTACTAGTAGTTTTATTTAGCAGTCACAAAGTGGATTCTCCAATTGGGGGGCTCATTAAAGACCTATTTGTTTTAATTTTTCTTGGGAACAAATAATTTAAGAAATACCCTTTGGCAAGTTTGATCAGTCTTCCTCATGTGTTGTGATTTTATTTTTGTTTGTGTTTTTTAGATTATCTCCCATGGATGTATGGCCATCAAAAAGACAACCACATTTATTTTATTCATTATGATCGCCTCAACAATAGTTACTGAATCAAAATAAAATGATACCGTTCAGAATATAAAAAATAACATTTGATTTACTGGTCCTTTTAATTCCTACCAAAGTTAACAATTTCAGTGATTGTATAATAAGGTATATTTATTAAGAATTAATATGAGATTTGAAACTCATGAACATTTTAAGCCCAATTCCAGCTATTCAGATTAAAGGCTATATTAAGTTTTCAGGGAGCCAAGAGGAAAACCACAACATGTATGATTCTAGCCAAAGCCAACACACAAGACATCTCATGGTGTCACAGGGTGGTGTAGTGACAGTGCAAAAAGTGGGATGTGCAAGTCTATGCTAAGCAAAATCTTAACTGGGTCTCTCCACCATCAAGGCAAGTTCTCAATGGGGCGCTTCTGGGTTTGTTGTGGGGTGAGGTCAGTTGGAGAGATATTATGATGAGGACAAATGTACTCTGAGAAAGCTCCCCTGGAGATTCGAATGAAATATCTCAAAGCCTCCATCTCATTTGTCATCAACTCAGGTGAGAACGATTAGATTTCAAAAGTGTGTAATCAATAACAACTCTCTTCCTGACTTGAGTTCTAAACAACTGGGACATAAGACCAGAACTTCGCCTTTCCTACTGAGAAAGCTGAAGCTGTGAAGTGTGGCTGGCAGGTGTGACCAAGTGGAATTCCTGATACGACTCCAGACCTGAATGGACTGAGGGTGCCCACTTCACACAGATACACTGGGACAATCTGAGCCCGCACCCTGTACACAAAGCTCAGGCACTAGTGGGGTGGAGCTGGACACCCTAAAGAGTAGATGTCGATTTTGCTTCCGTGCTCACCCAGCAGCAAAGTGATTCCAACTACCCTGGAACAAATGAGTGGGATGTGAGGCAGCAAGGAGCAACTAAGATTACTGAAACAGTGTAAGACAAATAAGCACCATCCTTGTTTCTGAATTTTTAAGCAGACAGTGAAATGTGAAGGGGCATTATTGTCAAATTTGACAGAAAAAAAGAAAGTGAATATCTGCACGTCTGCCCTTTTTGATGTGCTGCTAACATTCCCACACTACTTTGCTCCTGGCAGTAGAGGGTGTATGTTAACGTGGTCTGCTGCTGCATGCATGCTACAGCACAGATATAATTTTGTGATCGAACAGGTGATTTGCTGCTATGATCAGTACTGAGCCAATGTGACCCAAAAAAACCTCAATCGTATAATGCTGTTAAATTCTTCTTTACTCACCTGTCAGCAGTTTTGAGGCAAATACTTATTTCAAAACCCTTTCTCTTGAGGCAAATGTGAATTTCCAGCCACCCTTCTCTATGCTTCTCATGCTAACTCCTGGATCTACTACATGCAAAATGTAATGGGCCAAGTGGTAAATTTGGTCACTTAGGAGTTGTCACACAAATGGGAGAACTAAACCCCAATGATTTCTAAAATATGTGCCTAAGTGACCATAGAATAAAAAATACACACTTTTTTAGAGAAAGGACTATTAATGTAAGTTTTTCCTACAGTTGTACAAGTTCACAGATAGAACCTTCCCAAAACATCTGACCTAAAACATCAGAGATACGACTCGAGCTATCATTGAAGACTGCAGTATTAATTGCTTATGACTAATTACACTAATTACATATGACTATTTAAAACAAAACAAAAACTGAATATTCACCGCTTCATTCTCACTCGATTCATTTAATGTGCTTGAGAAACAAATGTGGTAGCAACTGCCTGGTGGACAGAATATCTCCGTCATCCAAGTAAGTTCCACTGGATGGCACTGATTTTATAGCAACACTGTTGGAACAGCCTTATTGTTAAATAAAGTACATTAAGAAGTTCAATGCACATGCCTCCAAAGGCATTTTTACAAGTAGTGAACAGTGACTATAATCTGAAAAACGGGGTAAATAATAACACATTTCTATGATTATCTAAATTTCATTAGTCCTGATTAAAAGAGGACTTACTGAACTTGCATGCTGCTATCAGTAATCACTAGAGTCTTAAAGTGATTCCTGTGCTACATCTACCAGCCTACTACATTTCTTGGACCTCATGTATACTCAGGTCTTTGTTCAGTCTTTCATAAGATAACTTCTCTGTGGGTGACTTAAAAAGTATAAATGTTACTGGGTGGTGTGATGCAACATAACTTGTAGTTACTATTTGTTTTTAGGTCAGCTATGTATTATTTATATACTTTTATACAGGATATTTTGTGTACACTAAATATGTAGTACAAATAGACAAAGATCAAGATAGAAATAGCTCAAGAAAGAATAATGTAATTGGAGAATGGAAGATAATTTCATATTCATTGCACAAAAATGAGTGAATGAGCAAAATTTTTCCATCAAAATGATGTCAGGAACTGGAAAGAACTCTCAAAATATTAACTGTGAAAAGATTTTACTATAAGCTGATTCTTAGATCCTGAATTAAGCTAAGAACTCATTCTTAGTTAATTCCCATCTCTCTTCAATAAAGGTGAAAACAGCAAAACCCAGAGCACTTTTGACAAAACAGTAGCTTTTACTGTTGCTTCCAAAAGGGAGACAAGGACAAACACATGCATAAATACACATAATAGTACTAGCTTGAGATGTCTTGTTCTAATCAATCAAAATTAAGTTGTATCACAGGGATTCTTAAGTATCATTCTCATCATTAAGTAGTGGAGACCCATTTTGTACCCATTTTTGCACATGAAAAAATTTAAAATGAAAGTTACATGAATTTTCCAAAATTTAGTCTGCACCCTCAGCAATGTGTCTCCATTTTCAATGCTCTGCTACTTCTGCTAATTGCCCATCCGTGTTTCCACAATATCAAAAGCCTACTCTTACATCCACGTTCATGTGATGTCTCTCAGGAAGTTTCCATCAACTGCAATCCTTCAAAGTGCTCATCCTTCTCAGGACTCTCAAATTCTTCATCTATATCTTGTTAGTGTAACACACACTCACTAAAGACTGTAAATCTGTTACAATCAGGCACTCCACCTTGTTTTTGCTTATTTCTGAATATCTACTACGATGTTCTATTTTATTTACCTTGAATTCTTTTCATTTAGTTTGCTATTACGGCTGGTCCAGTATTTTTAACTGGCTGCAAAATTGAAAAAGATCTCAACTCAGAGCATGAACAGAACTATCTTGAATTTAAAAACACACAAAAAAAATTATCAATAGTAAGGAAAAATACAGCTTTGGATTCATGCAGGCATGACTTGAAATTCCAGTTCCATAATTAGTGGCTTCCAAGCTTTTCAAACTTTGTATTGATGGCATTCATAGAGAAGACCACAGGTATAAGGCCTCCTGCAAGGAACACAAAGCCTTTCATTTTCGTATAACCCACCAGGGCTCCAGCCTCCTCGGGCCTCCCTTTTCCAGGTCCAAAGTTTAAGAGAATCAAGATCTTGGTCACACAGTCCTGAAGCAAAAATCTCTAGGTTACACTGCCTTACAAACACTGAGGTAACAGCATCTCTGAGCTTCTGTTTCTTAATATTAAAAATATATAACTATACATTCTCTACCAACCCACTGACAAGACCGCAAACTATATACAAAGCACCGATCATTATGTTACATAATAAGCAGACACTGATACACTACTTAATAATTTTAGTTCCTAATAAAAATATTCCAAATATAAACCAAGTCAATAAAAACTCTGTCAAATGGTCAGCTACATCATCATCAGGCAGCCTACTAACAGAGGAATGGTTGATTGATTTTTGGAATGAATAAGCAAACAGCCTTAGACATATTAAAACTAATAATTTCATATGTAAATCAAAGGCATATCTAAAACCACACATCAAGTGAAGGATGGCAGTGGCCATGATACAGGACTGTGTGTTCAGTGGGATCAGGATGGGGGAGGTAGACCGAGGGCGCAGTGAAACACCACCCTTGCCGGCAGAAGCCAATGGCGAATCTTTGAATGACCAACGCCCTCAAGAGACAACACAGGACTCTCAGAGGAGTAGGTACTTTTCCTGTACTCACAGGTCAACCACAAGGGGAGCTAAACTGCTCTTTTTATGCCTGGTCCTGACATTTAACAAGTCTGTGGATTTTGTGGTTTGTCTCCTTGCACAAATTCAGTCATCCACTTGGACTTTTTTGTTTCACCACATATTCAATGTTTGAACAGGTTTTCAATGCTGAGCCTAAATATGATTGCAATTTAACCTATGACCTGGTTAGCTGCAGCTGCTCCAATACCAACCGTGGGACCTGACTGACCCACAGGTTGATATGTTGCTGTCTTCATCAGAGCACACAGCCATCACCTAATTCTCATGACCCACACCCTCCCTCACATCTCTGTTACAGAAACAGCTGCAGCACAAGTCCACAGGAAGTCTGGGTGACAGGTACACACAACCTGTGGCTTAATGATGGTATTTAAGAGATCTAGAATTAAACACTGGTGGATGGAAACTGCAATCAAACAGTGCACATACCACGAATAAGGCACCAAATAGATGCCGAGGTTTAGAAATAAATGAATCATCAAGAAGCTAATAGCAATGTACTATTTTATCACATTATTAATCAGTTTCTGATTCAAGAGAATATTAATAACTCAAAGAACTAGGACTGGAAGTCCCAGTTTACCCAGCTATTCCCCTGCTGGGTATCTTCCCCAGAGGATTAAAAGAATCATACCACAGTGATATACATGCACCCATGTTCACAACAGCACAATTTGTAATAACTAAAACTTGGAAACAGCCCAAATGCCCATCAACTGAAGACTGGATAAAGAAAACGTGGTTTTTTTATAAAATGGAGTACTACTCAGCCATAAAAAATGAGAAATTAGAGACATTTATAGCTAAATGGACACACATTGAGGCAATACTATTAAGGGAAATATAAATAGGACACACATGTGTATATACCAAATAGTTTCTCTAGTGTGAGAAACTGAAAGTGTAAATAAGGACTAAAAGGTATAATAAATAATGTGAAATAGGAAGAAAAGGGGCAAAGGGGAAGGTGAAGTGGGAGGGGTAGGGGAAAGGAAAGAAGGGAATGGAATTAATATGAGAAAATTTTAAAAAGGAAACAAAGTCTTTGTAAATAGGGAGGGATGGAGGGGTTGAAGGGAGGGCAGGGGAAGGGGGAAAAAATAAGAACCAAGAGAGATTATGTAAAGGTGCAAATTTCCAATGATGAATATCATATTATACACCTAAAATGTACCAATAAAAGGATATACAAAAAAAAATAATACTGGTGCAGGAACTAATGTGGGAAACAAGATGGGCCATGAGTTGGTTATAGCTGAAAACAAAGAATGAGTATACAAGGATTATATTACTTTATCTACTTATGTATATGTTGCAAATTCTCTATAATAAAAATATTTTAAATGCTAAAAAAACTAAGCTTTTAAATTAAAACAATAACTAGCAGTCAAGATACTATGGCTTATTCAAAGATATGTGGAACAAAATGACACATATAGTGAACACCACAGAGATGGTAACAAAAATGCACCAAGAAAATTGGGGGTGGGGACATTTAGCAAATACAAATTGAATTGTCTCATTAAATTAAAGGCTCAAAATTTTAAAGACAACATATTTAATTCTTATTTTCCCAATATATCATATAACAGTCTCAAAAGAAAGGGAAAGTATTATTGAGTCTACATAAATGATAAAAAGTTTCAATTTTATTGAATTTGAATTCCACATTCTTAAATCACAAAGGTATGATAATATCTAAGTGCCTATCATTGCGTAGTCTTTTTTTGGAGGTTTCCAGGGATCAAACCCAGGACCTTGCGCTTGAGAGGCAGGCACGGTACCAGAGCTAAATCCCTGGCCCCCACGTTGTGTATTCTTATGCATATAATGTCCTTCAAATAATGAGAAAGCAAAACATAATCACTGCTTGCCTATTGTGCCACAAATTTTGCCTCAATTTTTTTTTGCATATGTATGTTTCTCAAGTGTGAAATTAGCTTATACATGAGTCTTAAAACTGTCAAAAAATATCATAAGGAAATAATAATCTGGTGGCCACCTTATGGCTTGCATGCAGGATAACACATTGAGGTAAGAAGAATTAAAGGCAGCAGCTTTCACTCTTTGGGAAAAACAGGCTGTGCATGACCTGACATTTGTGTCCACTGTCACAGGGTTGGGTTGGCTGAGGCTCAACATCACTCTAATCATGGCACTAAAGCATGAGGTGTCAAAGCCATCCACTACGAGTTGCCCGAAACACAACTGCAGTTGTAATCATGGAGCATTCCCAAAGCTGACAGCTGGATTCAGTCATTCGCTTCTAAAACTTTAATACAACAAATACTTGAAGATTACTTAAACAGATAAAATCCTCTGACGTATTTTTCACTTTCCTACTACTTAACAATGGAATGATCTTTGTTTCTGAATACATACATTTGGCATAAGTGACCACACTCATTAATTTCCAATCTCCATTCCCACCACTCCTATTCTTTGTTTTTTCTTTGCTTTGCTTTGTTTTGTTTTGTTTTGTTTTTTGAGACAGGGTCTCACTTTGTAGTTCAGGCTGGCCCTGAACTCACTATGTAGCCCCAGGCTGGCCTCGAACTCAAAGCGAGCCTCCTGCCTCAGACTCCTGAGTGCTGGGACTATAAACATGCACCACCGTGCCCAGCTTCCACCACTCCTATTCTTGGATGATAGAACTTTACTGGCCTTTTATTCAGTCTCAAGTCTCTTCACAAATACATAAACTCTATTAAACACAACAAAGATATGGTCCTTCTTTCATCCCATTTTTCTCAGTACTCAGACACCTATGGGTGATCCTTCTCACCCTTACATGAATCATTATCTCTTTTCATGTAATTCTTTTGACCATATACCCACAGCCAATGGCATTTATTTATACATCCAACACACAAAAACCCAGGCATCAGGGACTGATCATGTATATTCTTTGGCCAATGCAATGAGAGGAGAAATTATATATATTCCTAAGAGGCAACAAATGGCTCTACCACTTCTCTCTTTTCTGTCTGCCTCAAGAGCTATTATCAGAATGTTGGTGTCATCACAAATGGACTAAGTAAGACACATCTCACGGAGGGAGTGCTCCTCTACTTAGTTTCTCCAGTCAAGAGGCCATAGGGAACGGTCACGGAACAACCATAGCCAACATATATTGTGAGAAATTAAGCTATTACTGTTGTAAGCCACTAAAAATCTGGATTGATGGTTACACAGCATAACCCAGAGAAAATGTATTACTTATGTTTATAACACTGAATAAATGAGAACTGTGTGTGGTGGTCAACCCTGTGCTAGTCAAGCAATAAATATTCAATACATGTAAGATACTATTCCACAGGTATCAGTTTAATTTTTTCATATCCTTTTAAGAAGAGAATTATGTGTTTTCTAAATAGCCATTCTCATGTCAAGAATGGTATGTGCTTAAAAACATGAATTACATAAACTAAAAAGAAAAGGCAACAAGGTATCTGAGGAGAAGTACAGCAGAGAATAAGATCTGGGGAGAGAAGGGGAGGTGGAATGGCATCACTCTTTAATTTCATAAATAGTTACTGGATAGTTAACTATGAATCAGAGATGTGGATAAGCATAGAATGACAGATATGGATAAGGCAAACCTGCTTTATTAATATGCAAAAATAATGAAAAGTAAGAAACAATTACAAGGACTGGATAGGGGTCCTCCGGTGGAGAAAAGTGTAGTGACTTCAAGGCACTTTGGAGCGGTCAATGAAGTTTTCTTCAGGTTGTGTCCTCAAGAATAAATGAGAGGTGAGTAGATGAAGGAGAAAATATGTAGATATAGACAGAATGTTTCAGGCAAAGAAAACAGTTGATGGTGATTATTTCCCATTGAAAACAAATAAATTTGTCGTAGTCAGTGAAAGGGTTGGACTGGGGGGAGGGTACAGTTCATCTTTAGGGAGGTTAAATGTAGCCATTACACAAAAAGGAACAACATTGAGTGGAAAATGAAAAAGTTTTCTAGATGCCATTACTAGCCTAATGGCAAGCTTGGTGGCATGAATTTTCAGAGTCACGTTATTTTTCTTCATACTGAGTAGGAGCCATTAACAGAGTAGCTTCAGGTTCCAGACAGTTGTACTGAAGACTAGAAGAGATTGGAAATATGAGTATTGGTGGTGACTCCAGACTATCATGTCAAGGTCAGGAAAATGAAAGGGATGGCAGAGGGACCACTCCTGAAAGATACAACAAAAACAGAGGTTTCAAGAGACTAGTGGTTTCAATGAAGCTAAATATAGATGTGTGTGTGTGTGTGTGTCATACGCTATTTCATGTAGTTACTTTCTTCCTATATCATCAAGATAAACACTGCTTTGGACCACTAAAACACAGGCCTGATTATATGTATCATAACAATTCCTTTCATTTCAAATATTTTCCTATTTATTGACAATACTCCATTTGCCACTACATTTTTTTTAATTATGGAAAACCAGTATTAATATCTTAATTTTATCTTGGGAAAAAATGAAATTTGAGAAAATTTTAAAACTTGCCTAAGATCCTAAAATGAGTTTGTGAAGGATTATAACAAGAACACAAACTATTATTCTTTTGATGCCTGCATCTTAAGCAATCTAAGCAGAAAACTCAGAAACAGAAATAGATTACCCATACAGCAAAATGCTAGTACATACTGAAATAATGCATCATTTCAAATAAGTTACTGTGTTTGATCCCCAAACCATAGCCCAGTGGCTGGCTTATTTGACCGTTCCAGGTGGAAATGTGTCTAGCTACATTAAACTCTCAGGCGATGTCAGCCTTCACATGCCCTCTTCTTTATTTTGATGCATTGATTGTTCTTTAATGGCTACTGGTGTGTTATCAATACTGTTTTAATTTAATCATTGTAAACTGTAAAGAATGTACTTACAATTTGGTAAGGGTGAAGGTCCTTGTCCCTTTTGAGAAATGTTTTATTTGCCCTTGAGAAAAAAAATCTATACATTTTATCAAATTATAAAGCTATATATAGAGCCAAGGGTTTGGTTCCAAGACCTGAAAATAAATGAATATTCTTACATACAATCACTAAAACAAAAAAATACTTCTCCAGGCTATGAGATAAATGGTAAACAATCTCCTTATGTGCTTCTAATTTTAAATTAAAATTGAGGTCACATTGAACTAGTGAAGTCAAAACCAATTTAGTTCTTTTGAGCTCAACAAGGGGAACATACACTTAGCTTATTTTCATTGTACAAAATAAATGCTTTTCAGATAAAATAAAGACTGTACTACAAATAAAAAAGGTATTATATAGAAAATAGCCAAAAAACTGTCTTCAAATGCAAGATATGTCAATTTTGTACAGATGTTTTTACCTTTACCTACATGAACATTTCTGTTAGAATTATAATTAAGTAGTACTTTCATTTAGACCAAGTTCCACCACTGATGTGTGAATCTTTTTAAAAAATCACTCAAACTCCCATTTTTAGAATTTCCTGTTTATAGAATCGGTGTGGTTCTTTCCGACAGTTCATTCGCCCTAAAAATTAAATATTTTGCCAAAAATATTGTGG
This sequence comes from Heterocephalus glaber, assembly GCF_000247695.1. Next base: position 20,999,130 of record NW_004624731.1, on the reverse strand, counting down.
CCAGGAAGAAGGAGCCACAAAGCTTTAAGACAAATCTACTGAAATTATGTCTCCTTTTCTGAAACTAGTTTTTACTTATTTTAGAATGACTTCTTTTGGAGTACTATTATAGTCTTAAATCTGGTCACATTTCTTATATTTGCAGCAAGAAATAAAGAACACAGATGTTCCTAAATGGTCTGTAAAACAAAAGAGAATCATTTCATTTAACTTCAGAGTACAAGATTCCTTGCCTCACTGAAAGATTTGTATAACAATGTTTTACTTAGTCTCCTCTTAAAACTTGTATTATATTATTCCTCCTAATCATATACCAATTCTGATGTTCATAATATCCCCTAAGAATAATCTTATATGAGATTTATACTGAATTTTCGGTTCTTAGAGTAACTCATTTTATGATTTTTCGTTATTAAAACTGGTAATTGAAAACAGACATATAGATTTATAACAACATTTCCATGTTCTGTTCCTTCATCTTCATTTTTCAATGCCTTGAAATAAGCCTTCCTCATTTATTACCTGCACTGCTGAAATGTCACTCTGAATATTTCCCTGTCTCTAATCTTATCACTTTCCAGTCTTTATTCCACATGACCGAGTCATCTCTATAATATGCTCATTAGACTAACTTCATTTTTCTGCTTTCTGGACTTCACAGTTTTGAGGGTAAAAGTCCCTTACGTCCACCTCACGCCTCCTATGACTTCAGGTCTGCCCTCTCTTTAGCTTCAGGCTCCTCTGCTGTCCTTACAAAGTTCATTCCAGCTAAGTAGAACCCAGGACAGGAGATAGAGCTTCCAGTAAATTCCAATATCCTGCTGCCTTCCCTTAGGATCTTTTCTTTCCCCTCTTTGGTACAATTGAGTTCATTCATACATGAGTTTTTGCTCCAGCATTACCGTACCCCTGACTAGACAGATGCTGTCCTATGTGTTCTCATTACATCTGTCTGTAATTTATGCTGAAATCCATTTTCTGCATGACAGCTTGGATATTTTTTTAAAGAATGTAAGCCTAATAATTTCACTTTAAGAAGTCAAGACTTGCCTCTTGAATCCTGGACCCTAACATCCACAGGCCCTTCCTGAGCTTGTCTAGCTTAAGTCTCCAACCTTATCTTCTTGGGATTATCACTCTTCTTATACAGTATGCCACCTGTCTTAGCCTATTTTATTATCATTTTTTGGTGGTGGGAAGAAGCAAACTTGAACTCTTTCTCAGATTTAACAATTCTCTTTATTCGGTCTCCACTTCCTTCGTAATACTTCATCTGAGAGTCATTCTCACCTAGTTTTAAGCAAATTTCCTGAGGGCATATTTCACTTTTGTTTTGTAGCACTTATTAAAAATGTATAATTTTGGGGCCAGGGATTTAGCTCAGTGGCACTGAGCCTGTCTTACAAGTGAAAGGTCCCGAGTTCGATCCCCAGTACAAAAAAAAAATTGTATAATTTTGTACTTGTTTGCATGACTTTAATTTCTGTCTCTACATCTTCCATAAGTTATATGAGGTCCAAGGCCATGAGGGTCTTGTTCCTCATCACTCTAAATACATGTCTAGCACAGGTAGTGGTACAGTATTCTACTCAGAAATATGTGTTGGATAATGAAGTCTCTTTCACTATTGCACTTTTCTTGAAGAATTATGATTTTTATGACATTCTAACCCTGAAGAATTATGCAATAAAGAATTCCTCATAGCACATTCCCACTAAATATTAGATCAACAAATGGACAATTTTCAAAAATGAACCAAAATTCGGAACATTCAAATTAGGCTTAACAGCATTAACCTTCCTTTTCTAGACATACCCAAGGATATGAATTGCTTTAGAATTACATCGTAAGGGAAATATGATGAATGCTGTGATAGACCACTCATATTCCCCTTCAGAAATAGATTTACCCCAACCCTCATGCTGGTGGGCACGTTGCAGAGAATGACCCTCCCAGGAAGCTCACTTGGTACATTCCTTCAGCTGAAGAAAACCATTGCTTCACACAGGGGCATTCATCCTTAGGAGTGTAAAGGTCCAGCCCCCTCAGCCTACCTTGGGACAAGGCTGAAGAGCTATCCTACCTCAAGGCCTCTCCATGGAGTCTCCCAAAGTCATTGTGGCCACTGTATCATCGCTCAACTTCTCCCTTCTCCCATTCCTGCTTCTTCCTTTCATTTCCAAACACCATGTCCTAGATGGTAAAATTCATCTCAAGGGCTGCTTCACTGCAAATCTCTCTGGATGAGGAAAAACTGTTAGAGTTGTATGTAAATAAAAACAGCAGATAAAGAACTTCTGGCACCTCGGTACTGTGGAGATATATATATTATTATCAGATAATCATGGAAACTATTAGAGGAGAGCCATTATGTTAATAGCAATTCTGATAAATGCATGTTTACAGGTATATTAGTATTTCTGGCATAGGTTTTCTAAAACTATTATTAAGCATTATATCATATTTGCTTGAAGGAAATACATATACTGTTGAAGAGGATCTTTTATCAAAAAAAGGAAACGATGAAAGGCAAGTGTGTGTATTTATGCCATGCCACAGCCATTTCTGTTTGTTTACCCTAAAAGAAAAAGGGATATATCTCTATAAACGCACTGGTTCAGACAGTAAGTGTTGTAGGATAAAGATGTAAGTAGTTCAGAGTGAGAAGGAATGTCTCACAATGAGAAAACATAGATGTTTGTTACTAGTATAAAGGAATTACCCAGCTGACTTTGGCAGTTGTTTTTCAGCAAGCTCGCTGAAACTTAACAGTTACTACTTTATTCCTTGTACCTTAATTATGCATAGTTTGTAGTTAAGCAATTAAAATTAGGCACATACCTTTTTCTAAAGGAATGAAAATTCTCCTTAGAAGCTCATTAGAAAATGTCTACCAGGAAAGAACGGGTTTCCCTTGAGGTGCCCCGGCTTCTCAAACTTAACTGTGAACACAAATCACCCAAAGGATCTCATTAAAATGCAGATTCTAATTCAAGGACTCTGTATGGAGAGGCTGCCTTTCTAACAACCAGGTGATACTTATGTTTCTAATCTATGGATTGCACTCTGAGCAACAAGGTGTAAAAGCCCAAGAGAACATGTGAGTAAGGCTTGTAGAAAATTATTTAGCTATAAGGCATTATTTCTGATATGCTGCTCAGTGAATAATAAGATCACACACACGTATGCGCACACACGCAGAAACATGCATAAGTAAAAGTCACATAACCATGTAATTGTGGTTATAAAATGAACACATCAACAAAGCCTAGTCAGCTTTAATAAGTACTTAGGGGAAGCACATGAAAACAATTTCTTTAATATATACCACAAAATACTATGTATTTTATAAGTACAGAATATATACTGCAACAATTCCAAGTGTCATTTTCTTACTACAAGAGCTAAATTTTCAAATTGTTTTCTGGGCACATATATATGAATATGTTGTTATGTGTGTATATCAGATACAAATATATGTCAAAATTTGTGTGATACACTTCAATGACACAATACAAGTTAATGACTAAAAAGCTATTCTGGTTTCATGTAAAAATCTTCTTTAGTAAAAATCTTACTTTTCTATAGATACACACAAAAGTATACAATACAGAAACTTTCTGGAGAGAACTGTATACTTTCAGATGTCTGAATATTGAACACAACTTATATGCACACCTAATATATATACTATATATATGAATTGTTATAATGCAAAGGAAAATAAAAACATTCACAACACCTGTTCCCTTCATTCAAATGAAGCCAGTACAGTTATGCTAATGTCCTGGGTACATGGAACAGCAAGATGCTAGAAACAAAACACATTTTTAAGATTCTTTCCTACTTAGATATGAAGAAAACAGAATCAGTATTGAGAATTGTTGTTTTATTATCTCTCTGCTCATCTATTCCTCACAGTGATCTTGTAAGGCAAGTCCAGCCCTTCTTTACAAATGAAACAAAAATGTTAAGTGAGCTCTTAATCATAGAGCAAGACAGCTTCTACTTTTCTTTAAAAAGATAACAAAAAATCCCCTTCAGTGCTTTCAACTATGGATGCCCATTGGAACCATCTGGAAAGCTTTACAACATGCTAATTCCTAGATTCCAGCTCTTTGAGATCCTAACTCTAGTAGTCTGGTGTTTAGATTTTATAGCCAGAGAAAGTCCATTAGGTAACCCTACTGTGTCCCCAAACTGAAAACCACTGTAGTGGGACATCTGAATGACTCTGGCCTGACCCATTGCGTTAGTGTTAAGCAAATAATTTCATCTTTTACTTCAAAATGAGTGCAGATGTTACAGAATGGCCACTTCCTCACCATGCCCAGGTACTTACCTCTATCCATGGGCTCTGCATGTGTCCTCTGCTTTCCATCAGACTCACTTGTTTTGTTTGCTGTCATATTCTCTCTCTCCTTCTCACCCCCCTGCCTAATACTAATTTTTTTCCACCTGAGTTTGGATACAACCTCCCCATCCCACCCATCTCCTGGAATCTCCCCGAGCATATAATCATCCTTTTATCCCGTTTTCAAACTTTCTCTTCCTGAGAACTCATCTTCTTTGCTACCTTAAATTGCTTCAGCTTCTATTTTTAAAAACAAAAGCCCTCTCTTCGTAAGCACATATATTTCTAGGCTATTCTATGGCCATCAGAATGAAATTTGTTCTCCAACTCATCCATGATGTACAGTGACAATGCCTGCCATTTATTTATTAGTCTGATTTCTACCCTGACACTTAATAGAATCAACTCTCACCAAAATCACAAAGGTCACATTTTATCTGATACCTCAGCATGGGACTCTTAACCTTTTTCTTTTTCAAGTTGGTTTTTTTTTTATCTCTGCAACACTGCAATTTTCTAGGTCCTCTTCCTATAATCCAAAGGTCCTTCTTAGTCATACTGCAGACTTTTGTCTCTCAGATACTGAGATTCCTCAGTATCCTCAGGGCCCTATACTTTCCTCACACTATATAATGTCTAAGTGACATGAAACCCACATGAATATCATCATGAATATAAATCTCAAATTTGGATATCCTGTTTGATCTCTCTTGGGCTGTGGATTCATATAGGCTGCTATAAATGGATCATCTCCACAGCTGCCCGAAGTTAGCATTTTGGAAAATGAACACATAATCTTGCCCATTATCATCCATTGTTTCCAACAGCAATAAATGGTGCCATGATACAACCCCTTTCCAGACATGTACTGCATTCTTGAAGCCTCTCTTCTCCTACAAAAACGTTCAAGCCAATGATTAAGACTGTTTCCTTCTAGATATGTCCTGGTGACATGATCCTCACTCCCCCAGTCTAGCTGCTATTCTTCAGCATGGAAATTAGCATCTGAACAGTTCTCTGTCTCCAATACTGGTCCCTCTACTGCAATCTACACCTGGCCATCTGGGAGATCTCGTAAAAGATAAATTTAAAAGATCATTTTCCTTAATGCAAACATTCAATGCCTCATATTTCTCTTGGAATAAAATTTAAACATACTAGTTATTTTTTTTTTATTTTTATTCACACATGTCTACCATGCATACTGATTCCATCCAGCACGGGAAGTTGGTACATGTAAATAATTCATCTTAATTCTTTTTTTTTCATTCCTTTTCCTACCTTCCCTCTGTCCCTTGCAAAGATCTGTCTCCCCGTTTCCTATTACCTATCTTTTACGCTCTTTAATTTATTTATGATTTGGGTTTCTCATATAAGAGAAAGCATGTGATATTTAGGCTTGTGTTTCTGATTTTGCTTAACATCATTGTCTCAAGGTGCATCCATTTTTCCTACAAATGACTCAAGTTTATCCTTCCTTATGCTTTAAGAGACTTCTCAATCACTTTTATTTTCTAGCTTCATCTCATGATTTCCTCCTTCATATTAAAGGAAATGTGAATGGAGTTCTTAAGTGTCCCTGAAATTATCACATTCTCTCTGGCTTCTAAACGTTTTAAAGTTTAGCACATCTCTTTTCTCTCCCCTTCCTTCCCCAACCTCTCTCCCCTTCAGGATAAACTTTTACTTATTTTTCAAGTGTTGATTCAAAAGAAGGTGCTCAGACTTTAGTCTTAGGCTATCTTTACATAGAGATGCAGTCAATGCTAACTGTGGCAACTTAAGACAGTTGTTTAATGTCTCTAATGTGCAGTCACTTTTTTTTTTTTTTTTTTTTTTGATACTGGGGATCGAACTCGGGACCTTGCACGGGGGAGGGAAGTGGGTACTCCACTGAGCTAAATCCCTGGCCCCAGTCACCTCATTTTTAAAAAAAGGATAATGGAGGCCGGGGATTTAGCTCAGTGGTTTCGCCGCCTGCTGCACATGCACAAGGACCCGAGTTCAATTCCCGGTACAAAAAAAAAAGGATAATGGAAATGTGCACCTTATAGAACTTTGTAAACATTAAATGAGGTAATGCTTGTAAAGTGGTGGGCACACTGCCTGCTACATATTGTCAATGAATGTTATTATTCACAAACTACTGGGAAGGAGCCACTGTCTCTGGAAACGGTTTTTATCAGTATCCTAACTGCTCTCACCACGCCCTCTACTGCTCCCGTCACTGTCCCCATGACATGGAATGGCAGTGCCTTTTTATATTGTTCTGTATCCTCCACTATTTTAAAGCTCCTTAGGTCAAGACTATATCCATTTTATTCACTCTGAATTCCTGACATCTGGCACAGAGATGGGCCTTTAAAAGCACCAGTGAAACTGTAATGCAATAAAAGAGTAGGAGCTTCAGAATTTTTTTAAAAACACCACGTAGGCCATGTATTTTTGAAAGTGCCACCTTGCTTCTGAAAGGAATGATAACCATGGTGTGCACACCTGTACAACTGTGTAAGTTAAACCATTAAGGACTAATTATTAATGTTAAGTTTTCATTCTTTTAATTTTGGATAAACCTTAAATGTGAGATGATATATGTCATAAACATTTTATTAAATGAAGAATATAAATAAACTCATCAATAATATGATGAAACACTAAGTAGGTACATATAAAGAAATATCAAGGGTTTTTTTTGCAGAAGAGAATTTTAATGTATTTGGAAAAATTGGTCTCATCAATAATCTCTGAACTATGCATACTTTGCTTCTTTTACAAATCCCGTGCAAAAGTTTCAAAATTCTACTAATGTTACTGTTAAAGCAATACAGTCTCTACTTTGCAGCCCACTCTAAACACAAAATACATCCTTTTCTTTGGATGTCTCATCCAAATCATTTTCCAAAATTCACTCTGTAGACTGCCTACAAGACCCTGAGCTTTTGCAATCCAAGGATGAGTGCAAACTATATTAACTGGGTAAGAATTGTTTAGATGAGAAACTATCTCTGTTGAAATACTGTGGAGTTTGAAAGTTTGAAAAGCAGATTGTTTGTCCTTTTCTAAGATGAAGCACAGAGCAATATGTACCTAACCAGTAAATGGATCCTTTTAGAAAGAAAATAAGGTACATGTCTTTTAGAAGGTAATTTGGGAAAATGTTGGTATAGTTTGACCCCATAATCCTTTCTCTGGAAATTCACTTGAAGAAATGTTTTGAAAGGAGACAAAAACCAAACATATAAAGATGTGTATTGCAGTATTTCTGAAGATACAGGGAACAAGCAAAAATCTGCCTAAATTCAAAATGAAGAGTTTAGTAGATTATGAGACAAGATTCAACCCTTAAAAATCAAATTCTGACTACACTATAGACATTTTTCATCTTGCTACGTATTAAATAAAAACCCAATTTTTACATCAATTATGTGGAAATTATGTGTTCATATGAACAAGTAGACAAGAATGTGGCTAAGTGATAATTTATTAGAGATGTACAATTATGAAGTCACTTTATACTAATTCTATAAAATATGCATATTTGTTAGGCTTTCTTAAAAATTTCCAAATGTAAGAAAACAGTCCAGGAATTTTATAAACATTCTCCCTTCTGCTTATGAATCTGGTCTTCAATAAAATGGGTTTTTCCATAAACTGTATTTTGGGTTATATTTTACTCAAAATTATTACTTCTATATTTCACATGCCTAAGCCATAAACTTTAGTTTAAAAGACAGACTGAATTCAGTAACTGTTAATTTTAAGTTCAGCTACTGAGTTCTTCAGCCACAGTTTTGTTTGTTTTTTTGTAGTAATGAGAATTGAACCTAGGCCCTTTACACAAAACTACATCCCTGGCCCGTTGAATGATTTACTATTTTCTTATTTTGAGAAAGGGTCTAGCTAGGCTAAGTTGCCCAGGCTGGGCTCAAACTTGTAATCCTCCTGACTCAGCTTCCCGGTGCGCAAGGGTTACAGGTGTGCACCAACACACTGAGCTGAGCCACTTTATATACCATGAAGAAGAGTTTTCTTGTTTGATTTTGTGACAAATGACTACTACGTAGGACTCTAGGTAAATGGCATGTTGCTCTTTGCTCCTTTCACTTAATCACTGTTCTGCACAGATTCACTGCACCACTTCCAAAAGAGGCCATTACTGTGAAAGAAAACTGAACTCACTGAAAAGCTCCAAACTATGTCCCGGCTCCTCGCTTACTGATCTGTGCGACTTCAGGCGAGGCATTTAACATCTCTCATCCGGATTACTGGCATGAGTAATAATAACTGCCTAACAGAAGGGTTGTGAGCACTAAGTGTGTTTATAAACAAAAAATAATCAGACTAGCTCATGCCGAGTGGAAATATGTAAATGCTTATTATTTGTGTGGTCACCACTCTGTTCTAATCAGAGCTGGGATTGATATATTTTTCTTATATCACATTCTCAAAACATGACAATACATAAATGTTATGTTCCTAAGAGAAATTCTAAGAGAATTCTATTATCTAGAAATTTTAACCTTAGGCAATTCACTCATTTCTCTCATTATCAGGTTTTTCATGAATAAAATGGGCTGAATTCTTGCATTATAAGTTTCAGATAGGATTGAATGCAGCATACAATAAAAATAAGACAATATAATCAATTTATTCCCTCTAAATTGTATATGGTCTGGCTTTGTACCTAACACAGTAGATGGTTTACAAATAATAATTTTAAATGTTTCTCCAGCTACATAGATTTAATAAAAAATAACCTCAAGTGACCTAATGTCACGAGCTGACATTATCCCTCACATTTTAAATGTAATTTGGCCAGAGTACAAATACCTTTCTATAAGACTATCAAAAATATCTGTGAGTGGGGAGAAAGGTCTGCAGTCAGTATCTGATTTAAATCTATCCTCACAGAGAACAAAATTCAATGGTCCTTGAAATCAGAAGCGACTCAAACTTTCACAAACAATAATGCCCTTAAGGGCTGAGTGTCTGTTAAGAAAAATATCCTGCCTTGCTGTTATCTTCCAGTGAGAGTAGGCTTCATCCAAAGCAATGTATGAAGTATCCAAAAATATTGTAGAAATATATTAAATTAGAAAAGATAAAAATAGGCTTACCTTATCCAAGACATAATACAAAAGAATGATGTCAGACACTAAAGTTACTGACAAACACAGAGGCATCCATAAATATTCATTTAAAAGTTACCTACTTCAAAATTCTCAATGAGTAACTAAGAGAAAGCCAAATAAGGTGAAATATTTCTGAAAAAGCTGCTTAAGGAATAAGGCTTGTCAGTAAAGGACAATAATGTCTTATAGCATGGACATCTTATCGAAGTGTCTGATCTTTTCATAGTAATATAATACTTTCAACACTTTGATACCCGCTCAGACTCCAAAACTCCAAAAATAAGATATCCTCCAAGAAGTAATAAAGAATATCCTACTTACTATGAAAAGTAACAACTAAGTATAACTGGAAAGAAAACACATGAAAGCACAATGAACTCTAATCACACCTTCACCGAATGCAAATGAAGGACACAGCTTTGGTTGGTTTCTAGCTTTGAATTAATCCTCAGGGCAAAATCCACTAAAATTGTTGTAAGGCTGCAGAAGGCTACATCAGTCAGTGGACAATATCTAGTATTCAGAAGACAGCACTAATAAATGCATGTATGTATGTGTAAACCCAACAATTCCGGAAATTAAAAATGTGTAAGTATTTACAATGTGCTAAGCATCATAAATGTGGCATGTGTTTTCCCATTTCAATATATGAAACAACCCAATGAAACCTGATATAAATCCACATTTTATAAAATGGAAAACAGAGTCTCCTAAAACATATTTGTGGATTGGACATGTTTATAGACTTGAATGTCTTGTCCAAGACCACCCAGCTGGCTAGGGGTACAAACAATTCAAATCAGAGTAAGTCCAAAGCCGTTAACCCAGCCACTGTGAGATTCTGATTTCTGTCATAGTTAGGATGTCCACAGTTGAAAACCTAGCAGAAAGAATTTTAATTGCATAGATAGATTAATCAACTTTAGCAATAAGTTATTTAAAATAACCAACTTTGGCATAAATATCAATACAAGAAAATGAATTTGAGAGAAACAGCATTCTCTTATAGTCAAGTTCCTTCTAAGATAACACAGCTAAACAGTCACTGTAAACAACTAGTAGAGGACATAATTTTAAACAATTTTCTAAAAAAAAATATCCTTGTGGAGACTTGAATCCTAACGTTACTTGCCTCGTTTCATTGTTCTTTCTGAATGAAATATCATGCTAATTGATGGCCACACTGGCTTTGTAGAGGCAAACAGCAGTGTGCCTGGATTAAATGTCTTCGTGGTTACCCAGGAAGACGCGATGATACCACTCTGATTCATGTGCTTTCTGTCTCCTTTTATCATCATTCTCAATCAGATCCTACCAGGCTTTGAACATGTGATTATGGTCTTCAAAGCCACAACAAAGTCAAGAAGCTGGGTTAATGCAGCCTAGCAGGAAGAATTTAGATGCAGGCCCTGACTTTCAGAGTGAGGAATACTCAGGAGTGAATGGGTTACTGCTGGTCCACCTGTGCATGACCACAGACCTTGCCTGTGTGTATGGATGTGTGTGCCAGCATGCGATTCTTAGACATAAACATGAACTCCATTTTGCAATTGAAGTCATTCAAAATAAATTTAATTCGAACAGTAGGAGTGAGAGACAGAAAATTCGTGGGAAGATGATAAATTAAAAATCCAGTTCGTCTACAGCAACAACAGTACCTACAACAAAGATCCAAACAAAACTCTCGATGTCTCAAGGATAGAACTGAGTCGAAAACCAACCTCCATCAAAGGAGTAGCATGTGAGTGACGCTGACACCTGTGATACCCATGCTAGATAAGGAGGAGGCACTGCCAACATCCCAGACTACTTCATGCTCATTTATTCAGCCTAATTCCTCAGGTGATCCTTTTCATCTCTAACATCCATCACTCAGTTAACACGCAATCCTCTTGGCCTCTTCTTTCAAAATACCTTGGGAATATTCACACCATTTTCCATCTCAGTCCAAAGCATACCCAACTTTCTCCTTCTCCACGGCACATGCCTTCTAACAGCCTCTCCAACTCCACTGTCCAACCAGCCCACACAGCAATCCTCTGAGTGAATAGACGCTACATACCATCATGGTCACTGAGCCTTACACCTGGCCCCTGGTGCCTTCTCTGGTCTTAACTTCTGTTATTTTTACTGTTCTGTGGAGTACCTTGGTCTTCCCTTACCATAACGGACATACTCTTCCAGCAAGGTTTCAATGGGCAGAGTTCGCGTAAGCAGAAGGCTCTATCCTAACTTCTTCACATAATTTAGGTCTTCGATGAAATGTCCCCACAGGAAGTTCCTAACGGGAACCACCTGCCCTTGCTTTTTATCTTCCCATCTTAACTTACATTATTTTTCTTTTTCTTTTTGAAAGGAGATATTGGTATGTTGTCCATGCTGGCCTCAAATTCGCAATTCTCCACCTCAGCCTCTTGAATATCTGGGATTTTAGGCATGAGCCACAGGGCTTAAGTTAATTTATACTCTTTATATTACTTGTTACCACTTGATATGTATGTATGTGATTATGTATACAGATAGATATAAAGTTGTTTATTTTATCCCACTTAATGGAAACTTCATGAGAACAGCTATTTATGCTCATTGAGATGGAACTCAGTTAAAAACTTAACGAACATATTCTTTAGACACTACTTCTATCGTTGCATCATTCTTTAGTGTCTCTCACTCCCTGACCTAATTTGACCCAACCTGCCCCCCAAAAATCTACTTTCTTTCCTCCACTTCCTTCCCTTTGAGTACAACTGAGATAGTGTTCGTTTTCTGTTTCTAAGAATTTAAATCTTCCTTTTTCATTCATGACCTGCAGGCTACTTCACATTTCACCACAAATCACTACAAGTCAAATCTATTCACAACTACATTGTGATTCCTGTAAGGTCACAGGTAACCTCTTAGATTTTGAATGAAAATGCTACTTTTGTTATTCCTCTATTTATGGCATGTCGCATTACATACTGTTCTCTGTTTCTATGTCTGTTCCATTCAACCCCTACCACTCAGAAGGCCGCTTCTCATCTCATTTCAAGGACCTCTCTTTCCTCACCTATCCATCCAAAGACTGGATATGTCACTTTCTTCACAGTAGTGCCACTTCTGGATGACCCCTGATATCCACACAGCCTGGGCTCCCAAATCCCCATACTGACTCTTCCATACTGAGCCCCTTATGAAAAAGGGCCATAATATACTCATCATTAAATCATGAGCTCTAAGCACAACACTTGGTACAGAAGGGCAGGCAGGTGAATATCTAGGGAATAAAGGATGATTTCCAAGTCAACCTGTAACTGTAAATAAGCCCTCTCCCTAGTCCCTAAAGCTCTACCTGACAACAAGGCATACTTACCCGACTTGGAGTATCTTTGAACATGCTGAATATAATATGTTTGGAACATGTCATAATTTCCCCATGCCCTCGTCCCTCACCCTCAAGTTTAATACAAGAGTCCTCTTGTTTTATATTCTACCTATGAAGCAATGAAATCTACACATGGCAAGCATTTGAGAATCATTTCTATTCCCTAACTATGCATATGCAGATTTCAACTTCTGTAGGCTTCTTTTGTCTCTTCACTGAATCCAACCTCGTTTAGCATGGACACAATTATGTCAACTCATGTCCTTATTTCTTGCCAGATTTACTTCAATGACTTAATTGTCCTCCCTGCCCCCAGTTCTTCCCTATTAGTCTTTCCTATGGCCTCTCTAACATGTTGATTTGGTGGTTGTTTTGGGGGGTTTTTTTAATGGTACCAGGGATCAAACTCGGGACCTTGTGCTTGTGAGGCATGCAGTGGAACCACTGAGCTACATCCCGGGCCCTGGTGATTGTTTTTTAAAGTAAAACTAACTATTTCATGTTAGTTTCAGAAACTCTAGAGGCCTTCTTATATTTTTCTAGAATGCTTACAAATCTTACATGTACCAAGTCCTCATGATAAATATGATCTTTATGTACTGCAAACATGCACTAATAAAAAATAAAATAAAATTTTAAAACAATAAATTAAAAAGTGAAACAAAAATCAAATCAACAGTCTAGCATATCCTATAATGGCCCACATGATAAAGGTCTTACCTTTTCTTTAGACATCTTCCCTGACTCTGGACTGCAGTAGTTCTCCCACTTATATTCCTCCAAGAGTCAGAAACCCTGACTGACTGCACATACTTGCCTCTCTGGCTGAAATATACTCTCTCTCAGGAAGACCTTTCTTCTGTGAAGTCTTGCTTTCTTAGTGGTATCATCAAGCCATTTGTGCATTTCTCTCATTGTACATTTCACACAAGTTCACAGCATGGGACTGGTAAAGGCAGGAAGGCTACTGCTCTGGTTTACAACTACATATAGAGAGCTCAGTATGACATACACCTAGAAAGCACATTTCAAACATTTCTTGAATAAACAAGTTTGAAGTGATTTCTTTACTCTTTTGCCTTTCCTCTTCGAGTAGCTCTTCAGGTGCACGAAGAGATATTTGTCTCATTCACAGTGAGAGAAACACAGCAGCCATTCAATTTTTTGTTTTATTCTTTAAAGGAAATATAAATTATACATATATAGCTTCTCAAGGAAGTCACCACAAAACAAATAAACAAATAAATAAATAAGAACCTCAGAATTGTGGTTGGAGGTGCATCAGAAGAAGAGCAGGCCTCAAGATAAGACACAATGCCCAGGCCTTCATACCTCCCCCTAAGGGATAAGCAGTAACTCGGGATTATACTGCAGTTAGCACCACCAGGTCCAGGAAGTTCAGATAGGCATCTGTCATCCAGGTGGGTGACCAGAGCATCCAGACCCATCCCTTCCTGAAACCATCTTTGTTCTTTCCATGTGCCCTTGTACATGACCCTCTTCCCTGTTGGATCAACATTAACTAAGCAGCTAAACTCATAATCCTACAGGTTGATTAGAGTCTGATCCATGGTGTACCCACATTTGCTGTATAAATTACCCCTGCCATTGGGTCTTAACTTGAGGCCTGCTCTTCGTCTGATGCACCTCCAACCACAATTCTGATGTCCTTATTTATTTATTTATTTTGTGCTGACTTCCTAGAGAACCTAGCTCCTCTCTGACTGTATATTAATTTCCATCTAACTTTGCTACCTATAATATATAGGTATAATTTATATTTCTTTTAAAGACAAAAGGCCTCAGTCCCCTCACTTCTGGGACCCTCCTGTCCCTCAGGAGCTGTCTCTCAATAAATCTTTCCTATTCTTAATGTCCTTTGGAATTCATTTTTCAATTGTAGGGGACCCGAACTCGGCACATCTGACATCTAGCAGGTTGGGAGTTACATTTCTCCTGTATCACATATGCAATCCAAATTAATTATATCCAAACTTGCTATACTTGAAACCAAGTCAAGAACCCCATGACTTTCCAACAGATGAAAAGTAACCAAGAACTTACATTCAGTGCCCATTCTAAAGGAGGGTTTAGCTCCCACACGTTACATATCAGTTATACCCAGATCAAACAATTGACATCTTCTCAACCTTCCACGAACTACCAGGCAATCAGCTTCATGTCCTTCCAAACACACCAGGTGCCTAAACCCATTTAGAAGTCCCAGAGTCCTCAATGCTGCAGCTCCTAAATATCTACTGTACATCATAAACATTACAAATTCCATACTCCAACCTAACTAAAAAAGGTCAACTTCTGTAAGTGCAACCTCCGGGAAATTTCTCAATGGAGAGTTTTATTCATATTCTTCACGATTGCTGCCTAATATTTTAAACAATCCAATGTGACATATTTTGTTGTGTGCCTACACTCTGGAGACAAACTGAGTTTGAACCCCAGCTGTCACTCACTATTATGGAGCTTGGACTTAATCTATCTTTGCCCTGTTCTCTTTATAAATCCAACTAAGGGTAACAGCAGTGTGTACATACATGTATATGTGCACATACATAAGTACAGATGTAAAGTATTTAAGATACAACCCAGGAAACTGTAAGCATTACATATGCATTTGTTGTGATTATTGCTGTTATTCTGGATAAGCCACAGTAATTATACTCCAGTATGCCGATAACAAATCATATTCAACTCTTAAAGGAAGAATTAAATGTACAATGGATTCTGTGCATTTCCATTTATTTTAAATTCTGCCCATACAGAGTGATTTTTTTAAAAAGGAAAAAACACTGTAAAGTACGGTGTTATGCCATTGTAAAAAAATTCCTATCAAAAGTTGAAAAGGTATTTAATAAGCAGACTGTTTTAGCCTCTATGGTATTTTGTCAGTCATTCTTCAAATGACACAGAAATCACTAACATTCACCAGTTCTGGGTGTGAATATGTAACTCACTGATTTCTCCAAGCCCATCAAGTGTGCTATAAGGAGATTACTGAGGGAAAGAGGAAATGCAACTGCTTCCCAGTAGTTCCTCAATACTCACCTCCTAGGAATAGTTAATATGCAAGGGAATAATATTCTAGTTATCAAAATACATCTTTTTATCACCGGCCATTCAAATGCAAGAAAACAGGCAGCCACCAACTCTTAACTACCTAATGGAAGTTCTTAATCACTCTTTAAAAACTCTGCTGTGCCTATAAAATATCAAGAAGACATAATTGGAATGGCATTTTCTTTATTCAATGATACTCTTCTTAAGTCACAAAGATATACTTGGGGACAATCAATGCTAAAATAAAAGTTTAATAGTTTAGATTCTCCCTCTTCTTTATTTAAATTGGAAAAAAACTGTGAAGGTAACTGCTTAAATCAGGGTTTTTTTAATGCAATAGCAGCTAAAAGCTCATTACTAAAACTTACCTTGTTAGATATAATTTACATAGTGAAAAGGAGGAAATGAGCCATTAAAAGGTCATTCAGTGGATCAGAGTGAAGAGTAGGTGAGTTTTTTCACAGCTAATTTTATAACACTTCATTATAGCATCTATATATGTGAAGATAAAGGTATGTTTCTGTGAGAAAATGAATACTTTACACACTAGAATCTTGCAGTGGTAGGCAGAATAAGTGACTCTCAAAGATTTCCACATCCTAATTCCAAAAAGTTGTGCATATGTCGCCTTATATGGCAAAAGGGACTTTGGAAGATGTGATTAAGTTAAATATTTTGAGATATGAATAATATCCTGGATGGGAGGCAGGTTGTCAATAGGATCACAAAGGTTCTTGTAGGAATTAGGGAGGAGTTTCATAGTAGGAGAAAGACAAAAATGCTACTATTCTGGCTTTGAAGCACAAAAGGGACCATGAGCCAAAGAATGTGGGCAGCTTCTAGAAGATGAAAAAGGTAGTAAAAATAGACTTTCTCCTATTACCTACAGAAAGAACACAGCCTTTCAGAGAAACTAATTTTAGTCCTGTAAGATCCACTTCAGACCTCTTATCTCCAGAATTGTAAGATAAACATAGTATTTGACTTGGTTTTGGATACTTAATTTTTTACAACTACAATAAGGAATTAATGTACAATTTTCACAAAAATATGCAGCCACCATTTCTATATACAATTCTCATAATTCACAGTGGATATGTTTTACTATTTTACATTTTTCTGTTTTCATAAATATGTACCAACAATAACAGAAAAGTTTGCAAGAGATCCAAACAAGACCTAGCCAAACTATAACTATGTAGCCGTCAATTATTTCAGGAAAAATATTGGCAATAACATCCAACCAAAAAGGATAATTTTTCTGTTTTATCAACCTGAACACAAATTTTCATTAGTGGACTTTTTATTACTTATTACTGGGACTTTTATTATTAAAAGCTTCTATTATACATCATTTTATGTGTTATCGCCCTTAGTACAAAACCTGACACATGCTCAACAAACTTGACAGTTTGATTTTAGAGATGAATTTGAACCACAGAGAGATCTTTTGGAAAATGCGAAATCAGAATTTGAATTTGAAATTTACTAGCTCTGTAAGTCGTGTTCTTTACTGTGTGTCAGTAGAGCTACATACAATGTTTAAATATATCTATTGGATCAAGTTCAACACAACACATTAGAGGCAGTCTACCACACTGTAATTTACATGAATATCCAAGAGGCAGGATAAAATGAAATACACTGCCTTCTGCTAGGGCATTTGGTTGTCTACAGCAAATACTGCTTAGTATAATTTCTAGCTCTAGTCTCACACATGGTTTTCTGATACCTCAAATGAAGATGAAGCTGTTTTATTCACTGCCAGAATATATGCCATTTATAAGTCAGAAAGAATTTTCTTTTGTGCTCTGTTCTTTTCTTCTCTTTCAACACTGGGGATTGAACCCAGGTCCTCATGTTGTGAAGATTTATTTACTGTAAAATTTTAATTGTTCAAAAGTCTTTCAGGTCTGTACATACACTTCAAAGCCTTATGAAATGTGCTTCAAAGGTTTTCTATTAACTGCTGTGTCCTACATAATCAGCAGTAACATATATGGCCTGTTTCAAATTAATTATTCATATTATTGCACAGTATGTGTCTTTGCAGTGCCATTTTGAGAATGACTTAATCTATAATAGTAAGTATTAACATTAGATTCTAGCTAATAAGGTAAAAAATTCATAGTTGTTTAAAATGTAATTCTACTTCATCATCTGGCTCAGGAAATGGATGTCATAATATCTCTTACCTTAGATGATTAAAATATAAGTGGAGAAACAAACTTTAATCTTTTATAAACACTGCATATATAGCTGATTGCCTATCGTGAACAAAAGTAGTCACATTATCCATGTTGTTACAAAATTTATCTATGCTATTCAGTAGAGTAATATTGCATAATATGATGGCTTGTTTCTTTTCTCCTAGAACAAATTAACATAGAAATCAAATATACTTATGTCTGAAATGTGTAAGTTTTATAGCTGCTTTGATAACTTTTGAACATCAAACATTAAATAATATGAAATACAGAACCAGCTACTATAAACACTGTATTTTTGTCATCAGTTTACTTTCTCAAGTCTATAATTATTACGATTAACAGAGACACTTTTCTATAGCCTACAAAGCAACAGCAAAAACTCTGACCGCTTTAAATTACGTCCTCAAATATCCATTTATATACACGCATCTTCACACTGTATTTCATGTGAATCTTCTGATTATCTGCCTGTGTTATGATATTACAGTGTTAAGAGACATTAATAACAGATTGTGGAATTAGACACTTCTAGCTTCTAATCTGGGCTTTCACATTTATTAGCCACATAACTCTTTACAAATTTTGCAATTTTTCTGAGACTCAGCTTCTTCTTCTGAATTTTAGGATACTATGAAAAGAGAATTTTTGTGAATTTATGACACGAAGTGCCTGCTATATAGTACATTCTAGGTGAATGGTATTATTGTGGGCACAATTATGAATCCCCTGGTCTCTTCAATGACAGTATATGTTCTCTGAAGACAAAGACCATTCTTACAATTCCTTGAATGTTTTCCTAAATGTCTAGAAAGTACCATGCTATGTACATAATGTCTAATAATGGTTTGCTCAATGAACAACTGTAACAAAAAACAGAGAGCAATTAAGTACTAAATCATAAGGCATGGAAATAAAAGAAAAGCTCAGTTTTGAAGCATGAGATGAGTGGGCTGTCAGAGAAAGATCAATAGCAGACAAGGGAGCAGGACTGGAAATGAAGAGCAATTTTTAGCTGGAAGAAGACTGAATAAACAAAATGACGGAGTAGTCTCCTCATAATATGTTTCAGGATTGTAATTTCACCTGATTAAAGTGATCATAAAATAAAGTTTATAAAATCGCTTAAAATCACTTTGAGACTTCTTCATGTGTTTTTGACCTTTTTTATAAAACCATATTTAGATATGTTTTTACAAATGCAAACGAAAACGGAGAAAAGATAAAGCATTCTTATCTAAATTCACATCAGTAATTGTGCCATGTAAACATTTAAAATGTTTCATGTATGTATTTTGACCTCACGAATTATCCTTACAGCACTGATTTAGCAATAGCAATGCATTTAAGAAATACCTAAAATTAGTCATATAAAATATTTGTATACTCACTGAGTAATTTAATAATTATTTCCAAAATCATAGTATTTTTCCCCCCTGTGGTACCAAGGATCACTCGGGACCTCGCACTTTTGAGGCAGGCAACGGAACCACTAAGCTAGATCCCAGGCCTTGTTCTTTTTAAGGCTTTAATGACTGCTTCCAAGTTTATCAACAAACCAGAGTCTGTTCACTACCTAGCCAATCATTCTTCAGTCCAAACAAGTAGACATATTGTTCTACACTAAGTGCTCTAAGGAGAGATGATGAAAAAAATGCACAGCAAACAAATCATTTCACAGATACTTAAAAAAATACTGTGAGAAGTGGGCTATAGGCTTTTCTCTTTTTTTTTTTTGGTACCAGGGATCAAACTCGGGTTCTTGCGCTTGCGCAGCAAGCAGCAAAACCACTGAGCTAAATCCCTGGCCCTTAGGCTTTTCTATTACATGGAGACTCATGTTATGGAACCCCCAAGACATGAGCTCACTTCCTTGGCAACATCTCCAAACAGAACTTGGAACCCTTGTTAATGGGTGTCACAATCTAGTAACAGGCATCTCCCAAGCTCACTTGGGCGGAGACAGTCAAGAGCGAACATGCTGAACGGCTTCTCCACTTCAAGAGACCGCAGCCTCAGGACCCCAGGTAGAGAAAGTATCTGTGAAAGATTAAGAAGATGGCTGACTACATCCAGATGCCGCAGGACTGCCAAAGTCATCCCAGGGACAGTCTCCCCGGGAGTAACCACCAATGACCTACCAAAATCAAGGTACTCCAGTGAAGTTTCCCTAAGCCCAAATACCAACGGCACAGAAACTGGGAAGAGCACAGGGCAAGTATCACCAGGCCCAGAAACACCCAGTAGCTCTGGGCAGGTCTCCCCAGAGCCGGGCACAGAAAACCTGCAGAGTCAAAGTCCAGAGGGGGAGACCAAAATCACAGCCGCCGGCCCCCGAGAGACACTGAGAAGCCTGGTGTACATCCATTCAGGCCTGGCCACCACTATTGGAACCTTCACAGAGAGCCTTGCAGAATTCCGGCCAGTGTGGTCCCTGCAGGCAGTCAGGCCGCTCTCATTGTCTGAGCCCTGCCTGCCTGTTTCCCTGAGCGGCCAACCCATCTACGGTCCCTTCTTCCCAGGCACCTCCACCACCCACATCTCTACCCGATCAGCCCTGATTTTGGGAAGAGACATCATGACAAGATCTCTTGCGAATGCCATCCCATTTGAGGGCCTGTGTGATAAAGATCGAGATGTATGGTGTATGGACAGTAAACAGCTTTTCACCACACACTGGCTAGATGAGGAAGGAGACTGGTATACTGCATCACCTCAGTTGGAGCTAGAAGAGGCCAATAGCCTTTCTGAGCTAGAGGAAGATTCTGAGCTCTTAATTCATTCATCGCCTTGTATACCAGAACATCCTAAAGTGCCTTGTGCAGGAGAGAAATCCATCCACCACAGAGCTGCAGGCTGCTGGGGAAAGCTGTATTATGTGAATGGCCACACTGCTCAGGCCAAACGCTGCAGCAGGCGAGCTCACTATGCTGTCTGCACAGACCGTGTAGGGGGACTTGGCCGCCAGGTGTATAAGTGCACCAGCTGCAAACTCTCAGTTCACAAGAAGTGCCTCAAACATATCACAATTGAATGTGGGGAGCATTCTTTACCATCAGAGCCCATGGTGCCAGTCGATCCATCACCCATGGCTTCAGACCCTGCACACACAGCAATCCCACATAACCTTTCAACTTATGAAGCTTTAGAAAAAGTTGATGAAGAGAATGAGGCAGGGAACACCGGGGAAGGTGGCAAAGCTTCATCTGGTCGAAGTCTTGAGGACTTTGACTTGCTCTGTGTGATTGGCAGAGGAAGTTATGGGAAAATATTGTTAGTCCAACTGAAAAAATCAGATCGTATGTATGCCATGAAAGCAGTGAAAAAAGAACGTTTCTACATTCATCGGGTACAGAGAGAGAGGCGCATTATACAGCAGACATCCAATTATCCTTTTCTAGTTGCACTGCATGCTTGCTTCCAGACAGATAGCAGATTGTTCCATGTTCTAGACTATGTCAGTGGGGGAGATCTACTGTTTCATGTGCAGCAACGAAGCACACTTCCCGAAGAACATGCCAGGTGTTACTCTGCAGAAATCACTTTAGCAGTTAACTAGCTTCACCAGCTAGGAATAATTCACAGAAATTTAAAAATGGAAAATGTATTACTAGACTCAGAAGGGCACATTAAACTCATCGATTATTGCTTCAGTAAGGAAGGCTTACAGCCAGGAGACAGGACCCACACTTTCTGTGGCACTCCTCATTTCATGGCTCCAGAAATTATAAGACAGTAAGATTACAGTTTTGGTGTGGACTGGTGGGCTCTCAGAGTGCTCATGTATATGATGATGATCGGAGAGTCTCCATTCCATCTTGATGAGTGCTCTCATAACCCTTATGAAGACTCAATTGAGAATCTCTTCCAAGTAATTTTGAAAAGAGACACTGTCATACCTCGTTTTCTGTCTGTACAAGCTGCAAGTATCCTAGAGGGTTTTCTGACCAGGGATCAAAAAGAACGACTGGGCTGTCACCCTCACAGGGGCTTTGCTGATATTCAGGAGCACCCATTCTTTCAAAATGTGGACTGGGACATGACGGAGCAAAAGCAGGTGGTGCCTCCATTCAAACCAAATATCTCTGAGGGATTCGGTTTGGACAACTTTGATCCTGAATTTACTAACCAACCCGTCCGGCTCACCCCAGATGATAATGACATCATGAGGAAGCTTGATGGATATGAATTTGCAGGATGTGAGTATATCAATCGTCTTATGATGTATGAAGAAGGGGTCTGATCCTCATTTTTCAACTATGCATTTTACTTACATTCCCATTTAATGCTTGGAAAAACCTGTTACCAGCCTGGATAGAATTAACCATTCCAGAGCTGTACGGAAGCTAATTTTAATTTATTGTTTTGAAGTTATATTTAGATATAATACTTGATTCTTATACTCCATAGTAGAGAATATGGAATTTTTTGTTCATAGATTAATTTTTATGAACTTATTTAAATAACAATGAGCCAATCACTTGTTAACCACACATGTATATACATTCCATTTGTTGAGTGGGACATACTGCCTAATATTTTTTCTTTTTACTTATGATACAGGAAAACAATTTGTCTTTTCAGTAAAATATCTTACCTATGCTAGCTTCTCTCCAACCACATTACCTGTACCTTTTGGGCTCAGTTTATGTAGTCCTAGGAAAAATTCAAAAAATAGCAACAATTTTGAATTAAAACACATATACTTGTATCTTTTTTATATGAAGAGAATACAATATACGACTGCAAGCTTCAGAGGGGTGGTAGTTCTCGTGAAGTGGGGCATCTGAAAGTGGTTGGGGATAATTTCTTAAATGTTTACAAGTTTTGAATTGTTCTAAATTTGAAACTGGGTCATTAACTAAAATTAAATTAAACTAAGATTGTACCATTATAACTTATTTACATTTAGATGATGATGGTTACCTTTCAAATCCTTGGCATAAAAATGATACTAAAACAGAAGGATGATATATAGCATCCTAATTTTGGTGAATGATCTGGTTTTTAATTCAGAATGATTTGGA
The DNA here is from genome assembly GCF_000247695.1 of Heterocephalus glaber. The sequence goes on along the minus strand of NW_004624731.1, from coordinate 20,975,971 downwards.
GTTTGTAAACATTTGATAAATTGTCTTTTAATCTTCTTTGGATGCCCCATTTCATGAGAAATATTACTTTTCCGGGGCTTGTAGTCGTGTATTGTCTTTTCTTCATATAATTTAGTTTGAAACTAATGAAAACATCAAAGGAAAATGTTTATACACACTCATGTGTTCATTTCCAAGGCATGTATGTTTCTGTTAATGCCTGGAACTTGTTTTAAAACAAAAAGCAGTATTCACAACATAGAGTTCTAGAGAATTCTAACATATCAGAAATATGTTTAGGATCTTGCTTTTAAGTGTTGCTCTTTTCCATAGAGCTTTTCAGAATGTAGACTAATCACCCAGGGTGTGTGTTCACCATGTTTATTACTGAGCCACATTAGAATTCTTTTGGGCTTTTGAACCTCATTTTGAGAAACACTTTCTTCAAGATACTCTTTTGTCCTCCAGTTAAATAGTAGAAAGTGTGTTCATGGTATAGTATTTTAAGATGTTAAGAGCGGAAATTTACAACTTTATGAACATTTTTGAACAAATTTTACATGAATGACTTCATTAGCTACCTTCCTCGTGCCCCTCAACAAAATCTTACCAGTTTTCTGCCAATGATATCCAAATGATGAGGATTTTTCTTTGTTGAGGTTTTCACCATTTTTCAGGGTGGTCTTTTGCTTTTCAATTTTTTAAGTAATAAGATTAACTATATTTTACAGAGAACTGCATTACAAATATGTTTTCAACTATTTTTGTGGTATTTGTGTTATGTCAGCTCTTTTCATGTCATATAGAAATTGTCTCAAAATACTCCTTAGGGGAGTAAGTCAGTTTATAGTCAGAATGGTTGACATTCTGGTGTTCTAAAAAAAAAACATTTTGCATAATCCTGTAGTCAGATCATTTTATGCATATGCAGCTTGGGTTAAATTTCAAATACTGTGTTCAGCACTGGTATATTTACTGTATACATTTGTTTTGTTTTGGTTTTTGTCATGCAGAACACTGACTTGGTCATCATAAGGTAATCTGTGTTGTGTTCTTCTTTTTTCATGTTACAGCCTTTAAATAAAACATTAAATATAAATTCAAAACAAAAACAAAAAAACCAAATCCTTAACTTATATTTTGACCTTAGCATGTAGCAAGTACAGAAATTTGGAAACTTTTGATCATTATAAGGTGCATATTTTACCATGTATGAAATTTTGATGTAATAGAATTATCATTATATTAAAAAACAGTAATGTGTCAAATACTGTGAGAAGTACTCAGTGATGGAGTATATAAAACTGAAAGGATTAAGAGTGGATTTACATTAAAATGGGGTGCTCTACTGATCAGTGATGTCATGTATTGATGAGCTGAGCAGCTAGATGTGCTGCTGGCCACCGGAGATGGGGGGCCGGAAGGGTAGGCTCTCCTCTCCAGCTCCTCCCTTTTCTCTCTGCTTCCGGGCTGCCATGGGTGGAGCAGCTTTCCTTGCCCTGCTCTCTGGCCATGACACTGTACCTTACAGTGGACTGAACCCACTGGAAATTGAGCCAAATACCTCCTCCTTTAAGTTGCAGGTATTAGGAATTATGTTCCACTGACAGGAAGATGATCAAGACAGGCCTTATCAAGTTAACAGAAGGCTTGAGTAGAACAAAAAGATGAGTCTCTTGTACATGAGAGAGAATTCCACACCTTCATCCGTCTTGGAGCCTGGCATTGTTTTTTCTGCTGTCTTTGAACTCAGGCTTCAACATGAGCTCCTTCCAGGCCTGTAGCATGCTGGCCTCTGACTAGAAGCACCATCATCAGCTCTCCTTGGTCTGCACCTTACCACCTCAAAATCTTAGGACTAGGTGACTTCGACAACTGCATGAGCCAATCTTTTACTTACAGACACACACACACACACACACACACACACATACACACACACATTTTCTTTATTAGTCCTTTCCTCTGCAGAACCCTGATATTACAAAGCACAAAATTTCAGAGCAAAGGGCAGGGATGCACACAGATTCTGAGGCAAGAAAGGCCTTGTAGCTTTGCTGTGTCTTCAGAACAATGCTTAAATAAGGTAGAATCAATCTGAGATGAGGCTGAAGAGGCAGAAAAGGGGCTCATCTTGAATGCATGAGAATGACAGTAGAATTTGAAAGTTATCTTCATGAGAATGAGAAACCACTCCATAGTTTTAAAAACCAGAGGAGTGACATGATCCGTTTTTTAAATCATGCTGGCTTGATACATGGGTGTGTATACGGAAGGTTTTTCAAGTAGGATGTAGAGAAACTATCTCAGAGATTACTACATTCATAGTACATTACTACATTCATAGAGTCAAAATATAAAGATGGCATAAACCAAAGTAGCGCCAGTCGTATAACTGAGCCCTGTTTTGCAGGCCTGATCTAAAAGTAATGGATTGGTTTTAGGGGCATTACAGAGAGGGCAGTGTCCAGCATGACCTCTAGATGAATGATGGTCCAACCACATAGCCCTGGACAATTTTTAATGAGAAAGCAAAGGATATAGAGAGAAAGATTTAGGTGAAAAGACTCTGGCTTTTGACATACTAATTTTGATGCCTTTGAGAACACTAAGTGGAAATGTGAAAGAGGCAGTTACACATATCGGTCTGAAATTCATTAGAAATACCTAATACACAGTGCAATTTTGAAAGTCATTAGACAGATATGGCATTTACATTGCCTCCAGCAAGAAGGTGCACTGAGATGAAAATAGGGACAAGGACAGAGCTTGGGAATCCTTTGGCAATTAAGGAGAAGAGGAAGAACTAGTCAAAGATATAGAGGAGTGTTATCTAGAAAATGGATTTATCTTTAGAAAATTGTGTTGTCTTTTACAATAAAGTAGTATTGGAACATCTCAAATTTATTTGGAATAAGGAAGGTTATTTACAGAAAACTTAAATAAGGCCAATACTCCTCTCATTTAGTATTCCTAAGAATAACATTTTACATAGACTTTATAAATTATTGACAGAGAAACTTCCGCTTTCACTACATATACATACCAATCAAGAGAACTATCAAATAACACATAAATGTTCTTAAATTTTCCATAAATCAGAGTAACTTCAATGGTGGACAAATCACAAAGAAGTAGTATTTTTTATTTGCAAATATTAATTTATGTAACATTCACATTTTATGTCTTAAATAAAATTAAACTTGTATTCACATATAACAAAATTACAGAATGACATTAAAATTGTTTCGGGATTATATAAATATTTCCTGAAATAAAACAAGAGCTGTAAAACATCAACAAACCAGGTAAACAGATGTTAGGTAAGTTACTAAGGACTACACCTCAGATTCAGAAATCAGGATTTCAAAATCTATAGAACTGGCATATGGAGCCAAGATAACACCAAGAAGTAGCCTGAAGTCTGAGACAGATTTAGACTGAAGATAAGCAGGGACTCCTGTACAAATTCTCTTTCCCCTGTCATCACCCTAACTTCCAAAAACTAATCGTGGTGGGCATAAGCGCTGTCCTATCAGAACATCAGGATCCAGTAGGAACCCTGATGGATGGCAAATAATTACTACCCTAAGAGAAACTGAAACAGCCACACGTAAAGTTCTCTAAAACATAAAAATCTTCTTTTTTAATGGAACACAAGAGTCAAGAGGCAAGCACAGAGAGTGGCCATGAATTTTCCAGGAAAGACTTCATTCGTCAAGGAACTATTGTGAAAGCAACAGTTTTGTGCTATGACTGTGCTGAGGTCTATGAGTGAAATGGTTGAGCTTCGTGTAATTCTTTGTCTTCCCTCGGTCTACTGGGGCAATGCACCGACAAATGCGTACAGAGTGTCTCAAGTGCTTGAGAGGCTGGGGAAGCAGTGATTACAACCCCCACAAAATCAGGTGACTATTCCTGGAGGCCGCGCATGCAGTATTTGAGGAAGACAACAGAAACCTGTAATCGATTCATTACATTGCTACAAAAACACAGAGATTTAAAAAATCCAGAAGACCAGATAAAGAACTTAATTATAAGAGCAAAAGTCTGCTACATCAAAGGAACAACCTATATCAGGAAGAGACAGAGACATGGAGATTTAGGAAAGTAACATCAGGTTTGATACCATCAAAATCCTTGACCATCAAGTTCCCCTGGACCATGGGTACCCCCAGAAGTCTCCTTGCTGTTAGAGACCAGTGCTTCCTGCACTCCTTCCCCCTTGCTTGAAGAAAAGGCCAATTACTCCTCCCTGAAGGAGGACACAGGCCCCATACAGAAGGTCACCACCTCCTCCTCTGGCAAACAAGCAGTTATCTAGGAGGAAATCACAATCAGCCAGGAAAGCACTGGGCTGGCAAAGAGAAGAAAGTGGCATTTGTCTAAAGGTGTCACAGAACCTAGCCAGCAAGTACAACAGAATCAGTGGAGTAACTTGGGTACTGATTCTGAGGATTCAGGATGAACTGGGACCAGAACATAAATAACTGAGAGTTTATTGATGCAAAACAACACTTTTCACCCTTAGCAGCTAGGCCCAAATCCTGACCTGATAGTCAAATCAATAAACAGGGTTAAGTTACAGCATAACCCAACCCCGAAGGCTGTTAAGAAGACCCTGGAAGAAAAGAAACTGCATTCTCAAAGAGGTGGTGTTCGCCCATTAGAACCAGCAGGAGCAGGAAGAGTATGTGGCTGAATGGACTGGGAGTGGTGAATCAAAATGAGAAGGAGCTTTATAAAATTGGAAAAGGGATGGTTTTTTAATGTAGGACCCTTAATACTACCCTGATAAGGACCACAGGAAATGGTACAATAATATTATTAGGTAGACTGGTAAGTGACACACCTTACTAGGTGAAATAGAGATGTGTAGTAGACTAGGAGATTAAAAAACAATGTATTTTATTCCCAACAAGGGAAATGGTCTTGTGCTCTTATAGTCACTTTGTATTACTGACCCCAGTGTCAGCCTGCTAAGGTTGTCACAACAAAATATCACGGTGCGTGGCTTCAATAACATTAGTTTACTTTCTTATAATTGTGGAGATTGGAAGTCCATGATCACAGTGCCAGCAGGACTGGTTTCTTTGAAAGCCGCTCTCCTTGGCTTTCAATCACTCTTTCTAGTTGTATCTTCCTAGGATCTTTCCTCTGAGGTCACAGCATCCTGGCATCCTCGTGTCTCTCTCTCCCTTTCTCTTACAAGGACACAAGTCCTTTCACTCGACCTTCAAACCTCAAACCTCCTTAAAGGCCCACTTTCCAAATACAGTCACACGGGGTGGGGGGGACGGGGTTAGGGCTCACACCCATGAAATTCTGCAAAAATGGTTCGGTAATGAAACCTGTGGTTGCCAAGATGCAGAAATATGTTGTATGACAATGGAGAATTTTTTAAATTTTACCAAGGCTACTGGTTATGGCAGTGGAGTGAGAGATACACTTTGATTACTGCTTCATTAGCACCAGGGCTCTCTAGATAATGAAGTTAACCAGCCAAACAATGTATTGTTTGTTTGGGGTTTTTTGGTACCTGAGATCGAACTCGGGTCCTTGCGCTTGCGCAGCGGGCGGCGAAACCACTGAGCTAAATCCCCGGTCCGCCAAACAATATATTGTGATCACAGAGTGACCATGAATATTTTTTTAAATTTTATTTTACTGGTACATTTTAGGTATAGAATATAATGACATTCATCATTGGAAATTTGCTCCTTTACATAATCTCTCTTGGTGCCAAGAATATTTTTTAAAGACTAAGAATAGTGAAAGACCCTGATTACTTTTTTACCTTAATGCCAAAAAATGGACCAGCTGAGTGTTTCTGCATTAGTGACAAGGGTCTCCACACATCTGAGACCAGAACTGACAATATGAGATGTCATTACAGAACTAGATTCCCTGATAGAAGTGGGAATAACAGGACCCCTAAATAACAGCGACCAGTTTCAGATGGTAAATTATCCAGCAACAATGTTGACACAATTATCACAAGAAGCTACACAGTTGTTAGTGTCAGATAGGGCAGAGGGCTTCTCTAAATTACCTGTTGCCCCACCTTCAGACAAGACAGAAAATTAAAAAACAACGCTGCATTCAGGAGTAACAAAAAATAGCAGTACCACCCTCAAAGACCTACAGCGAGCAGATGCTATAATCCAAATGACAGTCATTTTTCACCAGCCTGAAGGATGTAACAGTCAGCTGGACACTGGAAGCTGAACTAGACTAGCACAGTTTTACCAAGTGGAGCTGCAACTCCAAGTGTTTACCCACTTGTGCTATCTTTGCTAGAGCAGACCAATACACCTTTAGGTCACAGTGATACAGGGCACCAAGTAATCCAAATAAGCAAAGTAATCCAAACAAAGGAAATATTATAACTCCCAACCTGCTAGATGTCTGAAACACGAGTTTGTGTTCTCTAAAATCGAAGAATGAATTCTAGTAACAACAGAGCTTAAGAGTAGGAAAAATTTATTGAGAGAAAGATAGTTTCTAAGAGAGCCAAAAGGGCGACCAGAAAGTGGGTTTGCCCGGGGGCCCCTGTCTCCCAGGAGTATTTTATGGAGCAAAGCCATGAGGTGAAGTGGGTACAGAGTGGGACAAAGCTGCAGCCAACTAATAAGACCCAATGGAAAAATCACAAGGTGACGTGAGTAGAAACAAAACCATGACCAACCAGTAAGACTACGTACAGTCGCCCAAGTAATATTGATTAAATGGGGATCAAATGGGAAAACTGGTCACAGAGCAAGTGTACATGGATTTCCCAAAAGGAATGGGCCAGCTAGGGATGGCTTGGCCCTCAATTAAGGCAACTGAGGTCTATTTACAATATCAATCTCTGCTCTTCATCCCTAAGAGAAGTATGTGGGTGTAGTAGTTTCTCTTTTTTTAATGTTAACCTTCAGTGAATGTGCCTCAACTGATTTCTATGCTGAGGGCCCACCCCTCCCCACTTGCCTTATAATTTCAAACGAACTTAGCCATCTGCAATAATAGTACCAGGCAACTGATCTAGCAAATGTGGCCTTGTTTATCTCTATCACAAAGGAGAACCAAAAACCGTTCTCACTGACTTGGGGCAGAACAGCAGGATACACCTACCATCCTGACCCAAGACTTTGAGAACTTTTTCAGTTTTCTGCCTCAATATAATCTGAAAGAAGCTGAACTTACTGGGTATTAGAAAGAACATTACATTCCATTCTATCAGGAACATCCAAAAAGTGAATGAGATAAGCAAAAAGCAGCAGATAACTTGTTGGATGCACTGCTAAGGTTCGAGAGCCCAGAGGATGGAAAATAAACACTCATCAGTGAAAGTTTTAGGAGTCAAAGACCTAAAGAGAAGGGCAAATTATTGCATCTCATATTCCCTGTGAATAAGAAGGTAGGAGGCCTCACAGGATTCAGGAAAGACCATTCCCATCCTGGCAATGCTACTCTGACCTCTTCACCAAGTACCATAGAAGGATGCCAAGTGGGCATGAGGTCTATGGCAGTTACAGACTTCCAAGTTCCACTGAGAAAATCTTGCAGCTAGAATCGTGTAACCTCACAAACCCTCTGATATCAGAAGTACCTTCAGTGGCAGGACACAGGACGGTTTATGGAAAGCCCCAGGAGGAAAATCACAACGGAAACACCTAAAGTTTTTGAGCAAGCCCATTCACAATAGGGAATTACAAATCATCTGAAAATAGTTTATGGAGTACTACTGCACCCTTGTTTACACAGAATGCCTGAAAACAGGCTACTAAGAGACCATGTGGCCAAAAATATTCATTCTAAGCTAGGTTCTTTCAGCCAATTCATAAGGTCAAGAACCTATAACAATCCATAATTAGGTGAAAATAGTACATTCAAAAATGAGCACAAGTAGAAAGAAGGCTGCAACAATTTCTCAGATTTCACAAGTCCTCCTTAACTGTGAGCTTGATGCTATTCCCATCAATTGATGGGATCTATATTCAAACTGTCTCTGCTTCAAACAGCAGTGCTGTGGAGTTGATGAATGTGACTTCCAAGGTAAGGTCCCAAGAAAATCCATCCACCCTCTCAGCACACTTGATCCTGCTGCCATTCTATGAAGAAGCATAAACCACAGCAGGGCCCATATGAATAGGCCATGTGTACATGTTCTATCAACCTAGCTGAGATCTCAAGCATCAGCCAGTCTTCACCATCACACAGGTGAGTGGAGATGCCTCCAAATAATTCCAGCCTCTGGACTGAAGGTGCCCTACACCTGCAGGTCTTCCCAGGTGAGGGCCCACAAATTATAAAGCAAAACTAAGACATTTGACCATGCCACATATGACCTCTTGACCTACAGAATTTATGAGTATGCTAATGAGGTTGTATGATCCCACTAAAGTGTAGTGGCTTATTACAGAGCAATAGTAATTAAAAATAAAGTCACAAGCTAAGAATACAGAATGGCCTAACCAGTTGGCATTAGTCAGCTTGTCCTCTAGCACCCTAACATGGGTTTAGTGGGGATAAGAAGGAAGAAATCACAGTAAAAGTGTGGATATTATGCATTCAGTGAATATAAAGACTTCCATGTATCAAGGCCAACTTAGCTGCTGCTAAATGTCCAACATGTCAGAAAGAAAGACCGTGGATGCACCACTCCTCAAAGAGACTAACCAACCATTTAGTAGCAATTGAGTATACTGGGCTCTGTTTGCACATAAATGAATACCAGAAACTTATCTTAATTAGACTTAACATGTATTCTGGGTATGGGTTTGTTTCCTGCCTACAGGGATTCTACAAACACTTCAGAATATATGAGCCACGAAGACAGAATACTTCATAATACTATACTAAACAAAGAGATCCCCTGAAGAGAAAAGAGATGCCACAATGGGAATACCATCATAGAATCTGCTGATACCATCACATTATGTTCTGCCACTCTGCTGGTCTGACAGAATGTTAGAAGGGTCTTTCGAAGGAGCTGAGAGAACAGCTTGGGTATGATACCCAGAGTGGTCTGGACACCACGCCACGATATAGTAAATCCCCAACAATGACCATTATGCATAGCTGCACCCCCAGTAGGCAGAATACAAAAAGTCCAGGAACTGAGAGTTGGAAGTCTGCACAGTGCTCAGCTACATCCCAGTGAACCATGTAAGGTGCCTGTGCTTCCTGACAGCAGAGTTCTAAGCTCTACACAGCTAAGATATCTAAATTCCTAGAGAGAAAACACTTCCCCTAATAGCAACAGCAAAAGTCTCCAACTACTGTAACAGTTGTCACCTATTCACTTTGGACTGCTTACACAAAAGACAAGCATGAAAAGAAAGAAGGTGCATTTTCAGCAGAGACAATTCAATTTGTTTGTAGGAGACAAGTTTCCGAATACACAATGTAAACAGGAAAGAAGACATCCAGCACCCAGGTGACCGACCAATTTGAATAGCAACAGTCCCTTCTCTTGATCTGACCAAAATAATGACCAATAACACCAACTGCAGCCTGAGAAGGCCTTCATAACAGGATGTTGGTCCCATTAGTGTCAGTCCATTAGTCCTTTATCTAGTTCATCAGAATCACTAGCTGAAAGTAAGGGGAAATCTATAAAGGTAGTAGAAAAAGGGGGTGAGGCACAGCAGTCATTGTTCAAGATCAGGCACAACAGCAGGAGCTCAAGTTCATCACAGTAACTTTCTTCTTATAAGACCCCCTAAGAAAAGAAGCTTCCTCCTGGATGACCAGTTTTCCGATGAGATGAACTCTGAGTAAGCAAATAAGAGCAGCACAAGAGTTAAAGTCTAGAAAATATGAAGCTTCATTAAAGACTCTTCTGCATGAAGCCATAGACTGTCCCAAATTCCAAAAGTGTCACCTGCTGACTGCTCATAGCTGAGTTCTTCCCAGATTGTTGCCTTCAACCAAAGGGATCTGCCTTGCTCAGAGAAAGTGCCTAGTCTCCAGAGGAGCCTATTATCCAATGAGTGGTCTAAAAGGGGTTACAAAGGAACTTTCTTCTATTTAGAATACCTCTGAAGGTCCAGCCTAGCTTCACACCATCTCATCTAAGCTTAGAAATCTATTGCAACTGAATCCAAGTCTGCCTTTCCCTGTGCTAATCACTGGCTCTCTTTCCCTTTTTAAAGGTATTCTTTCCAGGGGCATGCCCTAATAAACCACTTGCATATAAATCTTCCCTGAGAAAGTCAACCTATGACATGCAGGTACCACATACTGCCTTGATCTAATCTACCCTACTAATTCCATGATCTGGGAGCCTTATATTTCCCTAGGAGAGCAGTCCATCTTTTTGTTTGCTTTTTTTTGTGATCTGGAGCCTTGGCCATGCTAGGAAAGCACTCTACCACTGAGCTATACTTCTAGCTACCCAATCTCTCCTTCTCTTTATTTATCTGGGCTAAGACTATGACCAGGCCAATGCATCTGCTCCTATTCATGCAACTGCAAGTTCAATCCCAAGGTCACAGCCCAACAGTATCTGAAAGTCTGCCTTACTATTTTTCATTATTTGCTTTACCAAAACTTCTCCCATGTAGAAAGGCTGAGTCTTTTGTTAATAATTTGCAAACATCTAAAATGTCATAATAATCACTGGGAAAAGATGTAAAATGAATGAACAGTAGTAAAAGCCATCAGAAAATATTCTTAGATCAAATTCTGAATGATCTTTCAGAAAATCTAGACTTTAATTTTTGTCACAACTCAACATTCAAATGGCATTTGCAGCTTCATAAGATATTTCATCTTTTATTTTTTAAGAATGTCTATTCCTGCCTTTATAGAAATTTATTAAATTATTAATTATTTATATAGTATTCAGTCAAATAATAACATACAGATACACTTAAATTGTAGGCACAGAATTTTATAACTCAATGATTAAGTCATTATCCACCTCACTCAAAATAGACCATGCATCTATGGTATCATAAAATGCAAAAATTGGAAGTGGAGAGAGACATAAAAAACTGGTGCATTACATTCCGTAATTACTTCCAAATATAGCATTAAACGGGTAAAGTAGTAACAACATAAAACCTATTAAACTCTTCTGAATTTGGATTTGACTCATCTTTTACTCTATTCCTTCACAGAAGCCTGCAGTTTAAGTTGAAATATTTGCTTGCAAAATGCACAGGGCCCACACAACATCACAATATATCACAACTCTCAGTATGGAAAGAAATCATCTCCCACTACCTTCAAGTATTTCGCCTGGATATTAAGAAGTGAGTGTTTAGAGAAGTAATTAATAAAACCAATGCTTCTCCATGTTTTTAAAATAGAGATCTGGCTTTAAAATACAATATCAGCCCAGTTAAAGCAGAGAATTAATGAATTCCCACTGTGAAATGTGCGTGTAAAAAGAATTTCAAGGCACTGCTCTTGCGGACAGACTGAAGAGTTAAAGTTCCAAAGACTCAATTGCCTATGAAAATTTGGGGGTTGCTATCAGTTCAAGAAAACATCAGCTGCTTAGAAATGCATGGCACTACAGCAGAACATAATACCTTTCCTGTTCTCTCTTGAAATGGTTTCCTATGGAAGCAGTTTCTGTATCAACCACACAATTGCCAGAATGGTACAGCGTTATACTATATGACACAATAACTGCATTCAAACAGCACAGGAAAAAATGACTTTTATAGTGGTGAATGCTCTAGCTAAACGCCTAAAACAAATCACTGAGCTACACTAATTTGTAAGCTTTGAGGTTTGAGGAACTCACTGGCTTGCAATCAACTGTCTTCTTGAGCAAAGCAAGATTTTCAAGAAAAGCAATCCACTTATATGGTCTTCTCAATTAATTGTGCAAAAAATGTTCAAGGAATACCCAGAGGGAGCTCAAGGCAAAAATCAGGCCAGATATGACTTGTAACTCTGCATCTTTCTAAGGCCGGGGACTGTCAATCAGCCTGGGGGAGGACAGAGTGGTACACCTGATAGTGGTTATTTTTTATTAGCATAATTTTACATAGAGGAACAAAACTACTGTACTTTCATGAAATGTATAGTAGAGCCATTTCTTCCTTTTTACAGGTTACTAATTGTGAATAACTTTAAACTATCACATTAGTCCAAAAATAAATTACACCAAGGAGAGTCTTCAGTACAGGCATTTCAATGCTAAAAAAAGAAAATAAATTAATCAAATCTTTCTACTTTAAATTTAAAAACTGTATGGTATAAAGCGGTGACATTAGCTACCTATATTTGTGAGGCAAGAAGCTAAAATTTGTCACCCCAGTTATATTTCAGACATGTACTGTTTGAGATAAGTTTCATGCACAGCACCATGTGAGGTAGATAACCGGCAGGTTTCAATCACAGTAAGTATAATCACTCACACATCTGAATATAATTTTAACAATACATAGAAGAATATGTACAAATACTCATTTTTACATACACATCATATGTGGTTCTACATTTAGCCACAGCAACTATATAATAGCTTTTAAACTCTATGATTTTCAGATTTCCAATCTATCTAAATCAAAGTATAGAGTGTGGTTTCAGGCATATAAAGCTTCCAATACAAGATCAAGCATATAGCAGGCTCTTGATAAATGACAATCATTTTATTAAAAATCACTATATCCTATGTTAAAATAATTTTCTAGATGGAAAAAGAAAAACCTCACTTAAGTTTGGTTTTCTATGCACACATGACTGCAGATATTCTTAATACATTAAAACTTACTTAAGAAGAAAAAAGACCACTATGAAGGCCTGACTAATAAATAGTACAGCAGGTATGGTCTTTGGTGTGTAGAAGAGACACTGGGTCTCAAGTGCATACAGCACTACAGTGAAGGTAAAATAAACTACATGTGCACTGCTGTACAGCTAAGATTTCTCATCTGCCAACTGTAGAAAAGGAAGGCAAGAAATAATGTAAGTTTCTCATGGCACTGTTTTACACTCATGAATGACACAAACAAGAACGTATCACAGAATATATTCAAAAACAAAATGGAGGTGAAATGAGAAACTGTGTACCCTGCTGCCAACAGGAAATCGGTCAGTTTTGCAGGGGAAGAGGGAAATCTACCTGGTTCTTTGAGCTTAACCTAAATAAATATCAGCTATTTAATAAATATCAGTTCTATTATCATTACAATTCTAGATATTATACATATCCTCTATACACAAATGTAGTATACATGTATTTGTTTTTATGTGTATCCTCTTTAGCCCTCTTGATACTAAACATGAAGTTTTCAAAGCGCATCTTTCCATCAATCAGCTCAGAAAACTAAAGCACAGTACATTTCAAAGATGACAGATAAATGTTTTATGAAATAATATCTAGAATTGTAATGATAATAGGGTTCAACAGCAAAATTACAGTGAACAATTAGAAAGCTACTTTCAACCCAGCTACTGCAGTTGCAAAGATGTGATACTGAGACATAGGAAATCAGAAAATCCAAGGCAGATAATTTCAGGCCGCCATCCCCTGGAAGTTGCTCTTGTCTTAGGAAAAGACTGGAAGGTCTTCACAGTGATGATGTCATTGTGTAGCTGCTAACCTTGAATGGTCATGAGAGAGCTGCACCTCCTTCAACAAATTTATTTCAATGAATCCATTCAAAAAGAAATATATGAATCAAAGATTGAGATGTCATTCATTGTGAACTAAGACTAAAAAATCTACAAAATGAATACAGCAGCTCTGTTTCAAGGAAAGGGAAAGATGCTCTAGATTAATGTTAAAAATGAATAAAAAGTGTGACTCAAAAGATGAGAGCGAATCATAACGATGGAGGAAGTCACAAAAAGAACAAGTACAGTTAGAAGACAAAAACATACCCACTTCTTGATCAGACAACTTCACTAACTGTGAGGTAAGGATGACAATGAACTCTGAAACTTCTTGGAAGTGATACCTGTTCATACTACACACTCTACTGTTTGTATATGCTCCAGGTGACTTGTTAAACTAAAGTCAATATTCTCAACTGTGATTTTGCTGTCTGCTTACAGATCTGAGTAAAGCCCACTTTTGATTTAGTTACAGATGTACTAACCAGTATGTCCAACCAACATACAATTAATAGAAAGTCTGACACCCAGGAGACTGACCTAATTCAGTGACTGGCTGTAGCTATCCTGTTTTTATCAAGATGAAGATGGACTATGGAAGTCATCATCATCCTCAAGAAACAAAGTGTTTGCCAAGGATAATTAAATACATTATGCGTAAAAATGTCATCTTGCATATACTGCTATTTAACAATGAGTAAGGTCTGAGCATTTTCAGTGAATTCTAATTTAACAATTTCTAAATGATTTGTTGAGTACATGGAAAACTGCAATTTTGGCCATTTTGGGGTCAAAATTAGAAGATGTTACAGTATCACTTTGTGATAGCCTTGGTTAATTATTTTTCCTCACTTTGTGTTTTTAAATTTCCAATTATAAATATCCTAACAAATATGTCCTTAATCTTTTCCATTTAAATGGGTTATTTTTATATATTAGTATTTTTCAATTAGTCTACAAATGGAGCATACCAAAGATATTCTTGCTCCTTGGTACAAAAATAAGATCTATATGTATGTTTCAACACACTTGTATATTTACACATAAATTTACCCATGACTGTGACATTTAAGATATGCTAGTGTTCTCTGGGGCTCCTAAATGAGGAGATACCAGCTCCCCACTGAGTACCGCTATTAAGGGACAGAAGGGTTAAGATCTGCAAGGCAATGCGTATTCCCTGTGTACACAAACTACAATGCCACAGAGCACCTTCACGTACACACTAATATTATTGACACTGTTAAGAAATACACCTCTTGAGTTATTTTGTGCTGATGCCCTGAAGTCTGAAACACTGTGTATTTTTTAATACATTAAGTTTACTGCTACATTTTAGGTACTGAATATGATGACACTTATCATTGGGATCTTGTGCCTGTACATGATGTTTCTTGGTTCTTATTTTTTCCGCATTCCCCTGACCTCTCTTCAACCTCTCCATTCCTATTTGCAAAACCTTTGTTTCCCGTTTTTTTTTTTTCTCATATTTATTCCTTTCCCTTCCCCTACCTCTCCCATTTCCCCTCTGGGCCTTATCTTCCTCTTTCATATTACACTGAATTATTTTTTCAGAAAATAAATATAACTTGCTTTTCATTAGTTCCTAGACCTGTACTCCACCCTACAAACTAAGTGACAATCCCATTATGAGATTCAGTTATTGCAGCAACTAAACCCAATTTTTTTTACAAAGAGGGCGAAAATTCTCCACGCTTTCTTGTATCCTAGTTTTTAAAATGCAACCCCACTTTTTAGAAAACACTGCTGCTATTTATATTTTTCCTGGCTACCTGCCCATTCCCGTAACAGTGTACCAGATAAGAAAACTGAGGGGCAGAGATTAAGCGTTTTGCCTGAGGTCACACAGTGAAGCTGCAGCTGAACTGGAAGAAAGCCTGGCTCACCCAACAGCTTCTTACTGCATCATGCTGCCTTACACAGGAATGAAAACCCGTAAGAAAATGCACACCCATCTTTCCATGCAGGCAATGCATTCATCTCAGTGGCTGCACATTTGTAAGGAACAACGTGATGCTTTAAGTCATAGTCGGCAGCTGCTGAGCAGCACTTCTTTCTCACATTGTAAAAAGGTTTTGAAAAGTCTTTGACGTTAACTTCAAAAGGCACTGCTATGTAGGTTCCAAGCTTCCCAAGTGTGTCTAGATTTTGTTAGGCCTTAGTATCCCACAGGAACCTGGGGGACAACTGTCCTATCTTCGGAAGAACAGTTGGCTTCATGTGAACACACTAACTCAGAATCGTGGTGGACATCAATATTACAGCCAGTTCCAGAGTATAACACAATAAAATTTTTGGCATATCTATCCTCACATGTTAGATAATAGCACAGTTCTGTTAAAGGACAGATACCTGTTTCTAGTTGAGGTGAACTCTGAAGCAATTGCTTAGGCTTTATTACCTACGTTAGGGTTGTTTTTCCTTCTGCACCAGGAACCCTCCAGCTGGGATTCATACGTAGCTATCCAATTCTTCTGTCTTTACCTACATAATGCCAACCCACTTTCAAGGCCCAGCTCACGATACCTCAGTGTTTTCAAGTTCCCTCTCACCAACAGCAACTGTAATTGCTCTCTATAACCTAGGCACAAACATTTATGTCTTTTTCATAGAGACTTGTTTGATTTGTTTTCACTTGGTTTTATCTCCACATTTATCTTTGAGTTTACAACCCTTATCACACAGCTATATGAATTAAGCATACAACTTATACATTAATTTGTTTACTGGAGTTAACTGAACTTAACATAAATCTACACAGAATTCCCACTGGTCACAATTTCTGAAAAGTAGCCATGTCCTCCTGGGACATTTTCTGCCTTCTTAGGGTACTCATAGGAGCCCGTCATCCTCCTCAGTGAGAAGTCCACCAAAGAGAGGCCTGGACCCAATTCACAATTTTACTCAGAAGTCACAGAAGGAATCTCCCGTTACCTCACCTGAGCCCACCTTTCCCCCCAAATTATACAATTAATGAGCACGGAAAATAATCTCTCCCACCACCAGAGGCTCTCTTTAAGAACCTGTATTCCCTCATACTTCCCTTCAAGGGACCAGAAAAATCTCCCTGAAGAAGTCTTTCAGCCAGAGATGCCTCTTTTTTGCTGTGATGCACTTGAGCAAGGTTCTAATTCCTTCAGAAAATAAAACAAGACTTTGCTGTTCATCATTACTAAAAAAGCAGATACATTTTTCTGACAGCCTTTTTTCTCCACCTCTGTCAGATATCATCTGCCTCATGTGCCATCCATTAGGACTCTGGACCATCTTCTATGAATCAACCTTCCTCTTTGAGGCACTTGCAAAATCACACAATTATTTTTATTTCGCCCATCCTCATTACAACAAAACAAGACAAAAAATACTCTGCTTGAAGATATGGCAACCCCATCTGGCCACTACACAACAGTCCTTAATACAGATTTGACTGTGAATAGCAAGAAACCGATGCCTATTATTATGCAAAGTTATAGAGGTAACATACTAAAAGAAAAGAAAAAGTTACATGGTAATGTCTAATACAGTGTCTTTCATCTTACCATGATGCATATTTAAGTTATAAATCTGCTATATATGTATGATAATCCAAAGATTTGTTCCAAATAGTTGAACTCCTCTTCTATGATTGTAAACTCCTAGAGAATACATGATTTGGATTAGGAAAGAGAAATCATCATTCTTCATTTAATCAGTGATATCAACAGGAAAGGAAATAGTGATTTACAATGTAAGATAAGTAATGGTACTGTGACTTGGAAAAATAGTAAGAAGCTAATGTAAAAAGAGCTTATGTGAGGGCCAAGGATTTAGCTCAGTGGTTCCGGCGCCTGCCTCACAAGCACAAGGTTCCCGAGCTAGATTCTCAGTACCAAAAAAAAAAAAAAAGGGAGCTTATACGAGATCAGTGCAAGATACTATAGTCTCAAAAGAAAATGGAATCGCACTGGTTTAAAACAGAAAATAAAAGTGTATGGCCCAATAATGAAGCATGAGAGTTTTAGTAATTTGAAAAAAAAAAAAAAAAAGACAAAAAGGAAAAAACATGTCCATTCAATGAATGTGCTTGGACTCTGAAAAAAAAGAAATTTCACAAATATAGGACCTCCAATTGCCTGACATGATGGAAAAACCATTGTGTCTTAAATTGGTGACATGATTTAAAGATATTTTAAAGTCTCTTCTCACAACTTTATCATTTTATAAGGTCAAAAGTTTATTCGTTGGATTTGGAAATAAAAATAGGATACAGTTTTCTATGAATATAATCATTTATTCAGTCCGCTCCATGTAATATATTTACATTGACAGTCACTGAAGCAAAGAAATGAAATTTCATTTTGTGGGACTATTCAGTTAATAGCAATTATAATGAAGCTAAAAGTGTTCACCTATTCATACTTGAAATATATTCGATACAATGCATTGCATACCCTACCAAAATATTCAATAAGGAGAGTAATGAAGACTTTCCCCAATTTAACCCTGAGCTGATAGCACAACTTTAACCTCCAAAGCGCACAAACTCTACAGCTCAATATCAAGATCAGTCTGGGATATGTGGCAGTTTTCAGGTGGAGCCCAACTCCTGCAAGATTTCCCAAAGTATGAGGATCACGTCAGAGAACAGGAGTTATGCATCGCCTCTATACTTGAAAAGCAGCCCAAGATCACGGCTCCTGACACTCTCTTCATAACACAAAAACTGAGCTCAAAGTTCACAAGCTCTCACAAGTTACATTAAAATAAGAAATTTTAATAGAATACAAAGTATACTCTTTCAGAAAAGTTTCTTTGTACCCTGCTTTTCAAGAAAAGTTTAAGGCAGTCTACCACTGAACAACAAAAATCACAATGGTATAATATAAATATGAAGTATCAAAAGCAAAGACAATAAACTTAAGCAAAGAAATGAAGACAATGAAAACTGCTTTCCTGGAATAACTTTGGTGCATCTACCCACCAGAATTACCTGATCTCTAAAGCTTTACTTCTGACTTCTAATTGTCTAAACCTTGGCGTGGTCACTGACTTTTATTCCAAAAAGATTCCTCAGCCTTGGCTTACAACCTGCTCAATCTAAAATATTAAGCACTTGCCCAGAGACATACAATGGATCCTTGATTCATGGACTCAATTCTCCGCACAATTCTGGTCACAAACCAACTGGACAAGAACCGAAGCAAATTGCCCCATACTGTCAACACTGAACCCAACCACTAAATTTGATTCGGTTCTCATCCAACTCAGTCTGCAACCAGATCATGGAAAGAACCAAGTGTGTGAATGGAGGTCATATTGTACAAGACATAACAAAGTAACACTGTATCTGCCCCCTTTGCATGTGAAATCTTGGTAACCAGCAAAGACAAACAGTAATACAGTAAACAGACAAAAAATAATTTCAAAGTACAATGGGCATCCCATCCATTTTCTTCAGTGACGGTGGCCAACGTGGTGGCAATACAAAGTGTGTGAGTGCAGTGCATGTGTGAAATAAGGAATGAGATGACAGAAAGAGCTGTGTGTACGTGACAGAGCTTCAGATTGATTTTGTTAAGCAGTATTTAGGAAGTTATCTCCAACTCTGCCACAAGTGGACACTGTAAATATGGTGCAGTCAAAAACACTATCCCATCTCAGAGTCTCCCCAGACCTAAACGGGACAAAGTTCTAACCAGTGCACCTAGGGACAACTCTGCTATGAAGGTGCAGCAACCTGAGATGGCCGACAACAGCCTGCTGATTTTCCATGCAGTCTTCTCCTTTTGGATCCTTCTATCAGGTACAACACACTGACAGCCTCAAATTTCCTACTGTGACCTCCTGTCTCACTCTCTTCTTTCTCAAGTCCTCCAAGTCATTTCTGTCCCATTTGCCCAGGGTGTCATGCTTAAATTACATGAGATTTACTGATACTACTCGATTTGATCTAATATAGCTTGCTAAAATGTCAAACGCGTGTTTGATAAACTTACCCTATTAAATCTTACATATTCTGGAAGCTCCTTTGGACAGAGAATTAACTATTTCAGAGCAGCAAGTAATTGTTTGATTTGGTTCCCAGTAAAGCTATCCAGATATGGAGTTTTATTTTGTTTTTCATTTACAATAGTGATCTATGTTAAAACAATCATAAGATTTTATTAAGCTCCTTTGGAATTAGGGTCACGATGATCAGAAGTAAAACTACAGTGTGAGACAACAGAGTAGTTGTCCTGCTTTTTATTTTTAATCAAGCCAACTGAGAAGTGTACAGGAGGTATGGTTCTAATATTGTCATTATCAATGATAGCTCTAGAAAACACAACTTAATAGCTCAAACGATTCACTACTGCTTACAAAGAAAACTTTTAAAACCAGGAAAATGCTTCAGATTACTAGCTATAGATGATTTCAAAAAGTTGATAAACAGCTGGCATTTACATTCTGACTTCCATGCTCTGTCTAATTAATTACTCTAAACTTAATACAATGTGAATGAAATTGAAATGTCCCAAATAGATAGGTATCCGTTCATTGCTAAATAACTTTGGTTTTCAGTGGCAAATGTTTAGGCAAAAAAAAAATTCAAACAAAACTTTAAAATTCTACTTGCATTTTAGGGAAAAAAATTTCAATGCAAGTAACTTAAAATTCAAGAAGGTAAAATTTACTGCTCAAGAATGAATTTTAAAAAATAAATGTCTCCAAATGCATATTATCCATTAAAGCAGTCACTGGAAGAAATCCACGTGCCTTTCTTATGCTACACTATTTTCTAAGAGTTTTTGGCAATTTTCTTTTATAAGGGTTTTCAAATAATTTATATTTCTTTAATGTCACATCTGATATGAGATATGTAAGGAATATATGACAGAACATTACAAAAATCACTAATGGGCCGGGGATTTAGTTCAGTGGTTTCGCCGCCTGCTGCGCAAGCACAAGGACCCGAGTTTGATCCAGGGTACCAGGAAAAAAAACAAAACTCTAATGACATCAGAATTATTTGTAAAGGGTAGACACATGCAGTTGAAGCACAATTTCCCTTACTCAACTGCCATGCCAAATCTAAATGTTAGCTTCTATGCAGTTGTCTATGCAAAACTGAAGATAAATGACAAGCATTCCTAGGTCTGTAACAGAAACTTTTACACCTCAATACTGCTCAAAGTCGCCAGACTAATTTTGCATAACAGGATGAAAGCACAGTACTCAAGACAACATAACCTACATTAAAACAAGTAATTTCAACTTACTAAAAATTAAAATCTAAATTTTATCCTGAGTTTTTCATCCAGGAAGTAGAAGATTAAAGAGGTTTCCTGGGCCACATCGTAAATGCTTTCTATTCCCTCGTGGACACAGTCACTGAAACATAATGCTAAGAAGTAATTTTTTGTTCATAGTATGAATGGTTATACATCCTGTGAATACAGGCAAATAAAGAGGCATAGGGATATAGACCTTTATGCCAGGCAAGTTACCATCTAGGTTTTTAAAGTTTCTCCTTAAAATTTTCAGCCTTTTCCATTAATCCTTTTCAAAGACCTTCACGTAAAATATTCAAAAAACACTTTATAACCTTACATTAAATCTTTTTTTGTTGTTTTGTTTTGGTTTTTTTTGGTACCGGGGATCAAACTTGGGTCCTTGCGCTTGCGCAGCAGGCGGCGAAACCACTGAGCTAAAATCCCCGGCCCCCTTACACTAAATCTTATATCTACGTCCTTTGCAACTGACAATTTTAACTAAATAAAAAGATTCTATTAATTATTCAACAAATAAAAATAAAACAAATTAAGTTAAGAAAAGTCATGAGGCAAGGCAGTGAAAGTTTAAGTCCATGCCCCTGGCACTCAGACTCCCATGTGCACTGCAAGTAATTATCACCCAGGTGATGAGGAGGGATCGCTGGGTGCCACACTTTCAGTTTCCAATACAGAACTTCAGGGAGAGGTCCCAGAAATTGCACTTCCCACAAGTTCCAGGTTGATGCTGATCCTGAAGATCAGGGGCCACAATGAAAATCTAATTCCTGTGATATGTAAAATAGACTTGAGATATACACATATATAGATATATCTATATCTACATATATTTCACCCACCGAATAATTAACATTTATTAGGGCCAGAGATGATGATTAATACTTTTCACACAAATCCAGTTCTATTCCTGGCTAAATGACTAATAACCACATCAACAGTGAAAGAAAACAAAACAAAGACCACCATCCTCATCCCCGACCAGCTCAGCCTTCTCTTTTACTGATAAGTGACACAGCCCACTGATTGCTATTTATCTACAGCCTTACACTTTGCCCTTTTCCACTCCCCAACACAAGACTCAGCAAGACAAATAATCTGCTTGACCAAAGTGACAAGAAAATGGAACCATCCTTTTTTAATCCTTACAGTTCCAGTGTTCCATCCACCTCCCAGTTTTTCTCACTGTTCTTTAGCCCTCTGCATGCCCATGCTTGCACTTGGACATACACATACACACAGACGCTGACACAATTTAAGAAGCAAGACGGGAGATCTTTTAACTAGGACGATCTGAACCAATGAGAAAAAAATGCAAACTTGAACTTGGAACAAGAGGAATTCACTGTCCCAGAGCGAGCAACTGCCATTTAAGGATGATCTCAGCTGTCCTCATCCCTAGAATGAATGAATTTCTGCCAGCTGCTCAGGAGACATGGGTGACCAGCAGTCACAGAAGCACTAAGTGAATTCCTGCCCTCCTCAGGCTCCGCCTCCTGCCTTCCTTCAGTCAAGCTTTGAAGAGACTCTGCATCTCTCTCCTGCACTCCAGCACCACACAACACAAACACACACACACACACACACACACACACACACACACACACACACACACCACACCCCAACCCCCACTGTTCCAGCCTCTGCTGCGGCCAGACAGTTGCCTTTCATTTGTGAAGGAGATGGTGGGCAGTGGGGAGATTCAGGTGCTCAGAGGTTTCTCGGTCCAAGCAAGGGAGGGAAGGAGGAAGACTTGAGAAGGGAGTAGCAGACAGCAGGACAGAGGAACCAGCCCCCTTTGACCCCAGCACTGCTGAGCCCCGGACCCAACACAGTCTAAAAGTAAAAGCTGAATCCAAGCACCTGCCTTTCCCCTCCAACTGTCCGCCCAAAGCGCCCAAAGCGCGCTGCATGTTCCCACAGAGTTTGAGGGCTCCAGGTACCTGGGCACTGGTGAGCCCCCGTAGTCCCTTCTAGGGTCTGCAGGGAAAGCTCTCACACTTCCACCAACACAAACGCCTTTGGGCCCTGGGGCAGCCACGGGCCTAGCCCTGCAGTGCTGGGGCCCAAATCCCAGAGGGAGACCGACGGCAAGGTGGGCTGGATTTCCAGCACACATCCCAGGGATACGGGAAGACCCGCTGTGTGTGCGTCCTGTCCTGATGCTCAGCGTCAATCTCAGCACCAGACCTGGAGAACCCAAAAGTGCTTTTTCTTTTGGGGTGCCACCTGCTTGTCCCAGGAAAAGACTTAGAATTCAGCTCACACGTGAGTGTGTGTGTGTGTGTGTGTGTGTGTTTGAAAGTCGAAAGCCGAGAGTGCCAACTGCTGACAGGCAAGAGAAGCTGGAATTGCTTTTGAGGACTTCAAAACCTTCCAATTAAGCTCACCCCTCTCTTCGTCCTAACCCTCCCAGATCTGGGTTTTCCAGAGAAGAGCTGAGATCGGGTTCCCTCTGCAAGGAGCTGGTGTCCCGCCCCGGAGCCCAGGTGCGCGGACTTGGCCGTCCGTTCATTCCCGCCTTTGCTCATCCATTCACATCAACACGTCCCTCAACTGCGTCTGGCAGCGAGAATCTTGCCTGCTAGTTCCCTCCCTCAAGTCAGTGCTCATGGCAACGGCTGGTGCAGAATGCAACTCAACTGTCACCCCACTTCCTGAGCCGGAAAATCAAGTCATGTAGGCATCCACAGAAAAGAGAAGGTGGAGAGGCGGAGGGGGCGGGAGTGTGCGTGTGCTTGTGTGTGAGGGGTGGGGAGACTTACGGGGTCACATGCGAAGGTTCCTTTCAGGGGAAAACAGCGGTACTGACACCGCAGCACGCTAGGAGCCGAGCCATTATTAAATCAAAGACCGCTGGAGCCCGCGTCTCCCGCGGGGATAAATCAGGGCAAAGCCACGCGTCCGCGCGAGTGCGAAGCCGCCGGCGTGACCCAACTCCGAGCCCGAGTCGCGGCGCCGGGGGAGCCGCTCGCAGCCCAACCCGCAGCGCGCTCGCTGCCTCCTCGCCGCTCCCGGTAACGTGAGGAAGTGTAAATCAAAATCCACACTGGGAGGGGCCCCGCATTTTGGCTCGGCAACCTATCCTGCCTAAGAATCACAAGGTCACCACGGCGCCGCGATACCACTCACCGTACACTCCTTGGCCGGAGATCCCTTCGAGGAGGACTGTCAGCAGCCACACGAGACCGTAGACTAAATCCATCTTCACGTGAACACGAACATATCCAGCCCAGGGGGGACGCGGTGGGCCCTTCCGGAGGCCGGCGGCCAGCCAGGCGCGCTCCCCTCGCGCCCGCGCCGCGCCGAAGGGCCCGGGAGCCGCTCGCCGAAGGAGCAAGCGCCGTCCGTCCGTCCTTCCCCGGCGGCAGCCGCGAGCCGAGCGCAGGAGCCCCGCGCGCCCCACACTCATGCACACGCACACACACTCACTCCCGCAACACAATACCCTGCCACACTCTCACACGCACCCGCACTCGCGCCAGGGAGGACCGCGGGGGGCAGCGAGGGAAGGAGCGCGAGGCCGGCCGAGGGTTCTTCGGGGACCGAGGCTCCAGTCTCTGCAGAGCCGGCCGCGCTCGGTCCGCGCTGGGCAGGAGCCGGGGCGCCGCGCCGCGCGAGTCAGGCTCGGACGGCCGGGAGCAGGAAGTGGCCTCTGACCCGGAGCACGGAGCTGGGCGCTCTCGCCTGGGTTCTCCTTTACAAAGTAACTCGCGAAGGTCCCCAGAGCAGCGTCAAGCGGCGGCAGCGGCCCGCCCGCCCGCAGTCCGGAGCCCCCAGCCCTGCTGTCTTGCCTTCCCCCATTCCATCAGTTGCCATTGCAACGCCAATCCTGTTACTCGGTACAGGCTCGCATCGCCGAGCGGAGAGAGGAGGAAGAGGAGAAATGGGGCCGGGAGACGGGGCTGAGGAGGAGGGGCCGGGAGGAAGGCAGGCGCGGAGCGGAGGGTCCGGCGGGGAGCGGAGAGTGCGTGTGCAGCGCGCCCCGGCTCCAGCCGCTGCAGCCTCCGCCGCCGCTCCCCGAAATAGCCTTCAGCGCCCGCCAGCGAGGAGGGTACTCGGGCCAGCCGCACAGTTCCGGGAGCCGAAAGCAGAGTCCAGACGCTGCCACTTGCCGGAGACGGAGAGGAAGACGGAGAGCGCCGAGCCGGGAGCCGATCGGCACAGCCGTCCACGCGTGCCCACCGGCGCCGCGCGCGCCCTCTTCGCTTCCGCGCCGCCCCCGCCAGGTGGAGGGGGTGGGGGCGGTCGGGACAGGCGCGAGTTTGGAGGAAGCCGCCGCGGAAGGGGTTTCCCGCCCGGGCTAGCGTAGTGCTGGCATCCAGAGGCGAACAGCGGAGCTCCCGCCCGGCTGAGCGGGCCGCAGCTGCGGCAGGGGAGCCCAGGCTGGGCGGCCGGGATCCCGGGGTTCGCGCGGGGATGCGCGCCGAGGAGGCGAGAGCTGGCTGAGGAGGACGACGACGACGACGACGAGGAGGAGGGCGAAGCGGCGAGCGCCGGGCGCAGGCGGACGGGCTGCCTGCCGGCGAGGAAGGCTGTGTGTGGTCACGTTGTGCGCTACGTGTTGGGAGCGCGAGCTGCTAGCCGCAGCCGGCGACGTCAAAGCCGGGTGCGCGGCTCGGCTCCTTCCTCCGGCTTCTCTGCCTCTTCTGCTCCTCCTCCTCGCTGCCTTCCAGAGCGGGCCCCGGAGCTCATCAGTATGGACGGCGCCGAGAGGCTCCGCGCGGCCGGCGGCATCCGGCCTCCAGCCTCCCCGGCCGAGCCCTTCCCGCTCCCCGGAGCTCCGCGGGGACCCGGGCCGCTTATATACCTGCTGTTGGCGTTTGCAAGCCGAGGGCCAGCTACCACCTAGACTTGCGGTAATTACACGACACGTTGTGCCTCCCGCTGCCCAAGGTCTTCCAGGATCGCTTTGGCATGGCTAGAGGGCAGAATAGGCCACTGCACTTGGAAAGGGCATCATTTCCTCCTCCCTGTTTCTCTCTTTTTTAGTGTGATACGGGCGTCACAACAGATGAAGAATGGGAGGGGGGGGTTACTAGTAGTTCAGAGATTATTTTGTATGTAATGTCTCCCAAAGTTAACTACTTGGAAAAAATTTTTTCCCTTTTGTGAAAGACAGGGTCTTTCATTAGGGCAAAGCTAGCTGTTTGAGGAGCTTAAAAAACGCATGGTTACAAAAGGATTGCAAAATCCAAAGCATCTTTTATTTGCATTAGAATAATTCTAGAACTACTTCGCCATAAATTAATAGGGAAAATCTGGGAACATAGGTGTGAGCGTGATTTGTTTCTGTAATAAAAATAATCAGTTTTCTGTACGCAGTCCACTTTGTTGAATATATTCTCCACTGTCCAGAGTAAAAAAAGTGACTTAAATGGTTTAAAACGTGCATCCGTACATGTGTCACAAAAGTAGTTGCTGTGGAAAATCTGGAGCACAGTGTTCATGTATCTGTGCCCATAGTAGACTGGTTTAACACTGCAAATCCCTCTCTTCAAACTGTCTTCAGTTGGGAGGAGGGGACCCCACACACTAGAAAATGAATAGCCCTTTTCCTCTCTTAAGAAATTTGTGCATATTCATTTTTATAGGCCGTGAGCTAGTGATTATCTTCGGGGTCCACAAGGTATGAGAAACCAAGAATTTTAGAGGGTCCCAGAAGATGGCTAAGTCTGGAGCATCCTTTGTAGTATTGAGATAACAGTTTGTATAGAATGAAGTATCACTCCAGAAGCAAAATTCAATGCATGGCCTTTCTGAAGGGAGATGACTGAAGCTTGGTTATTCGTCACCTGTAGGGGGGACATTTTTCTTATGATTCTGCCTTGTCTAACTAGATCATTCCTACACATGGCAGCACAGAGCTTCCTGGGGCAACAAAGGGCAAGTACTGTCTCACATGGAAGCTCAGAATGTGTCTCCTCCATGGGCTGTTCCAGGTTGTATCTTGTTATGTACTGAGGTAGTGCTTCAACCCGCATTTGTTTTTTAACTCTTAGTTATGGAAATCCAGGCTCTTCAAGCGATTGCAGCACTCTAGATTGGAATACTTTATCATCCCCAAAGTCAATTTATTACCGTAACAAACCAATCCAGAGACAGTGAGAACATTTAATCTGGATTACTCTTCTTCACATTCAGCATTAGGACATAAACTGTAGGAATGCAGGGCTTTCTTTCCCATTTAATTTGCATCTCTGCGTAGGGAAAACCCATGTACTATGCAGCCCTCAGCAATTCCTGAGTGAAATATTTGGAGCTTAGACAACCTGGCCATTTTGCAGTTTATCTCAATAGTAGTTGAAATACAAATAGAGTAAACAACCAGGCTCTATCCTAAGTATTGAACTTTTAAAGACTTGTATAAGATACAGTTTCTTCCTTCACGATACACACATTCTACTGGGCAGTATGTGCTAATCAGCACTTGCCCCACTACTTCTGTTGACACTGCAAGTGCTATAAATAAAGTCCTGAGGCACAATTTGGGAGAAATTTTGTGTGTGACCATTGCTTCAATTACACACTACTGAGAAGAAACATGACAAAGTCAATACGTTTTTAGGCTGTGCTGACCAAACAGGTGTATGTGTAGCCACACTTAGTACTGGCTGTTCAAGGCCTCCAGGTGGTGAGCCTGAGCTGAGCCTCAGGACATGAGGGAGACGCTTTGTCCAGAGAAAGGAAGGAGCTCTCAGCAGCCGCACCAGGACTGTTATGGAGTCAGACACAGGATATTTCACGCGGCCCAATTAGAGCAGCTTCCTGCAGGAGAGCAGTGGAAATGAGTTCAGAAATGGCCAATTTCTTGGACTTTCACACTGAGCATGAATTTAACATGGGGCCCAGCCCCCTAAGGAATTCTTTCATTGCCCACATTGCTTTATTCCCTGGGTCCTTCCTAGAGCATGCTTTCTCTGACAAGGACAGCAGTGGACACTGTCGTTTGTGAGAATGGTTATGAAAATGCAGGGGCTTTTCTCTGACACTTTGAATTGCCTTAGTCAGCTGTTATGCTCTGATTGACTCTAATTTTTGTTTAGAATTTCTGCCTCCATTCCCCAGTAGGAGCGTGACATTTCAACCTAAATCGCATGGTGTGGCAGTGTCATGGAGGAGGTCATAAGATCAAGGTAGCAGGATAGAAATAAGAAAAGAACTGGTAATTCTGGGGCTATCACTGAATAGGGAAAATTCAGAATATCAGTGGCAAATCTGTCTTTCTTTCCCATCCAGACTCTCATCACAACCCAAGTACCAGGCCTTGTGTGTTACTTACATATTCTTCCTGTTGATTTACTGGCCAGCAGAGTCACACAGATTCCCATGCCCGTGTTGCCTGGCTAGTTTGTAAAATCCAACAAGAATGTAAAAATCACTAGTGGTACCCAGGTTATCTCTTGGGAATTCTGCACACTGACTTATTGCTCCACAATTATTGCCAGAGGAAGCAATAAAATACCCAGAGAGTAACAGCAAATTCGGGGTCCACATGGAAAGTGAGGTGCCCAGCAGAGGCTGAGTGTGTGAATTCTGTTTGGAGAGGATGCCAAGGTAATATGTAACCAGATGATGGGGCTAAGCTCTCAGATATATTGTGGCTGCCACTGAGGAGTACCTGACAAACTGAGGAAAGTAACACCAGAGGCAGAAAATATGAAGCAAGAGCCTTGGTGTTTTGATAGTTTGTCTTCAGCTTAGGAATATTAACATATTTTAGAGACCTTTTACTCCCTTGGTAAAGGGACCCCCTGGCACATATGAAACTGAACACCCTCATGCTGGTTCTTAGTTCTAGATTTCCAGGATTTGTGAACCACTAACAATTTCCATACTAGTTTTTATCTAAACCCATAATTAAAAGCTTACCCTTGCAGGACATGTTGCCCCAATTTGTAATCCCAGCACTCAAAGAGGCTGAGGCAGAAGAATCAGGAGTTCAAGGCTAACCTGGACAATTTATTGATTTATCAAGAACCTATCTCAAAATATAAAGATGAACAAATTTTTTTTTAAGCACTGAGGATATTTGGTCCGTTCAGGGTTCAATCCCAGAGGAGAGGGTGAATCTTACCTTTAGGTGCTAATTTACTGTAGCCTAGTGATTTTATTAGTCTGTTCGAGATTTGTTCTTATTCCTTCAAAGTCATGACGCTGACATTATTTCATAAAAAGACACAAGACTGAGTTGTTTCAAAGTGGATGTTCAGGGCTGGTCAGTATAACAAAGTAGGTAAACATCTGAGTGTTTTCCACTGGACTACCATGGGCTTGAACTTGTGTGACCTTGAGAGCTTCTTCATCCGGTAAAGGAAGAGAGCAAAAAGATTGCTGAAGAGTTTTAAATACGTGGAAGATACCATAGTTCAACACCGGGCACATAGTGCTTAAATAATACCATTATTAATGATTTTGATATTTTTCTGAATGAGTTTGCTGAAACAGCATTAGTGTATAGGACTAGTAACTTGAATGATTTCCACTGGAGGATAGCTGACAGTTTAGAACCTTTAGTTTTATAAGTATGATGAAGCATTACTTTCCTTGCTTTTATTCAAAATTCATCTGCCCTATTTCTGTCCAGTCACGTTGACTTCTTAAGCCTTTCCACAGTTTTATCTGTAAGGGCTCCATAGTTCAATATTTATGAACAGCATAATGTCTTCTGAAAACTTGAAAATTTGAGAGTACAGTTTTGCTTAGAGATTATTTTTGAAAGAGCTGCATTCCTGGTTGTGTCCTTGGAGAGCTCCATCACTTAAATATAAACAGAGAAGCCCTGCTTAACCCTGGGCTTGCTTTACTCTCTTATAAGAGGAGTCTTTATCGCTTCTCAGCCTTTTGGCTAAGATCAAGTGTAAAAGAGGACCCTTATGAAAAGATGCATTACACTTCTGGGTCACCAATAAAGCAGATTAAGACCAAAGTAAAGACAACATCAAAGTTAAATTAGAAACTTTATGTTGAAAATATAAAGAAATCCACTGTTTCTGATGAACAAGTGATTTGACTAACCCACAAATAAGGTATAAATGATTAGACAAGAGTTGAATGCAAAATTCTACATGTGCAGTGATGGACAAATGTGTATTAATAGTAAAGGGAAGAAAATTTGAATTCTAACCAGGTGATGGTTTTGAAATTTACCATCACACCACATTTCTATAGAAATGCAACTTTTAACATCCACTGTAATTAAATCCTGTCTGCTAATGAACTACTCTTACCAGGTGATGGTTAGATAAGTGAAAGAAAGCAAGAGAGTAGGAAGGAGGAGGAAGAAGAGGGAAGAGGAGAAGAGGAGAGAGAAGAGAGGAAAGGAAGGAAGAGAGAAAGAATCGCAGTCTCTTCTGAGTTTAGAACTTAGTCTCTTTTCTGTATTTGCCAGCTCTTCTAGGTTTCTCTCCTGTTCTCACCCCAAGAGTGTTGGTTCGTGTTTTGTCCTCATACTGAGTAGAGGTGTCCTCTTAACACCCAGCATTGCTTGCCTGCACTAGATCTTTTTTTGTCCACCACTTACCCTGTGGCATGCATAGCTCACATTTTCACCCCTTGTCTCCCCATCCCAAGAGTTCATTGTCCCCTCTCCCAGCTTCTCCCAGCCCTCCAGCCACTGAAGCATTTCTTGGGCCACTGTAGGGAACAGGGGAAGGGGACGTTACCAGAACCTCTGCAGTGAGTCCTGGTCTCCTGTGAGCCACGGCAGCACAAGTCGAATTACAGGAAAGGTAGAAAAATGAGACTGAGAAGAAGCTGAGCTTTGGGTCTGATCAGTGCTGCTGGGGGGGGGGGGGGGGGCCGCAAATAGGAAAGCAGCCCGCCCCCCTTTACTGCACCTTTTATTCAGTACATGGGGAGAAACAAATGTAACAAATTACTTGCAGAGAGTTCAGTACACCCTGCGTAAATAAGATGTAACAGTTCAAGAACAATGAACTGAGTAGATGTTTGTTCCTCCCAGGATATTTTCAGCTCCCAGGATGTTTCTTGTCCTGGAGAATCACAGCATCACCGGAAGCATTACTGAGGTCTCAGTTGTGATCGGAGGCAGGCCAAAATGGAATTATGTCTTGGCATTCCATAGGTGGACTGTAGGCAGGAGAACTGGGCTAGCCAAATGATTTTTCCCTGAAATTATGTAGCACTTCTCCCAACAGGCCACCACAAAGTTCTGGCTCTCTTAATCCCCACTCTCATTAGGTACAAAAGGGCATTAGTTTTCATTTTCTCTTTACCTAAATATTCCACGTTGACATTTATGTTCCTTTGTAGAGTCTCTGATTTGCGCTGTTAGAGTCATTTTCATCAAGAAATTGAGGCAAGTTTTAAAAAAACTGCCTGTGCCATGGACTTACTAAAGTGTATGGAGGGCTGGGGATTTAGCTCAGTGGTTTCGTCACCTGCAGCGCAAGCACAAGGACCCGAGTTCGATCCCTGGTACCAAAAAATAAAAAAATAAAGTGTATAGATATGTAAACACTTAACTTCCAATTCTCCTGTCTCCCCTCACTCCCTTCCTTTCTTCTCTTCTTTTCTCTTCTCTTCTCTTTTTCTTTTGCACTTCCTCTCCCCCACCATAAGCCTCCCACCACAAGCCTTCCACCAGGCCAAAGTGGTTTTCATCTTCTTTGTAAAGAAGAAGAAGAAAAAAAATGCACCTTTGTTCAATCTTTAATTCTGCCTACTCTCCGGATTATAGAAAAACTATATCTTTAGTCCACCAAGCTAGAGCTTAATAATTTAAAACTTGAGTCTGGGAGTTCTCCCAGAAAGCTTTTTCTGTCAAATATCTGACACTTCTCCCTGATTCTGCCCTTTCTCTGAAGAGATAGTTCAGTAAATGTACAAAGAAAAGCAAGAATTATATAGAATCAGAAATAAATTGCATATAGAACATTTTTTTTCAAAATATTAGTTACATATAAACAGCGCAAACCTCTATAAATAAGTTAGTAAGGAGGGCTGGGGATTTAGCTCAGTGGTTCCACCGCCTGCCTCATAAACACAAGGTCCTGAGTTTCCTCCTCGGTACCAAATCAAAAAATAAGTTAGTAAGGTGGTAGGACCAGGACCTGACAAGCTGGGGTGGCCTAAAAGAGCAGAACAGTGTTACAGAGGCTGAAAGGCAGATAAGACCGACCAGATAAACACGTACCTCAGTTACCCAGTGTAGGCTGACATGCAAGAATACAACAGAGCGAAGAAGAGAAGAGACGTGGCAGAGGGAGCTGTTCGTGGTGTCCCCACAAATTTATCTCCTTCGAGAATCTAAGAATACAGCCTTATTTGGAAATAAGGTTTAAGTAGATGTAATTGTTGAGAAGAGATCACACTGGGGCAGCAAGGATTAATCCAGTATTACTTGTGTCTTTATAAGAAGAGGAAAAGGCATGGAAACACACATATAGAGAGAGAGAGGAGAATGCCATTCAACAACAGAAATCAGATTGATATGTCTTCAAGTTAAGGAATGGCCAGAAACACCAGAGGTTAAGGGGAAGGCATGGGACAATTTCTCCTTGGAGCTTCCAGAAAGGCCATGATCCAGTCACTTTGACTTTAGACCTCTGGCCTGCAGAACTAAACGTGTATAAGTCAGCTTTCCTTTTGCTGGATGAGACACCAACACCCACAAAGGAGGAAAGCTTTAATTTGTTTGTGGTTTCTGTCCATGATCAGCTGGCTTGAAGGCAGAGATATCATGGCGGAAGGACATGGGAGAGCAAAGCTGCTTAGTCCATAGCAGCCAGGAAGTAGAGGGGGTGGAGCGTGCTAGAGAGGAATAGTCAAACAACCACATATAGTGCCCAAGGCCACGTCTTGATCGATCCAGACATACCAGGAGCATGCTGTACTAACCTGGTAGCTGTTTCTCAATCCAATGAAGTCAACATGTCAGGATTAATGTTCACAGTAAGAGAATACATATCCATTGTTTTCAGCCATCTTGTTTTAGGTAGTTTGTTACAGCATTCCTAAGAATTTAACATGGAAGCTCCTGGGCAGGAGTCTAGGCTGTTTGAGACTCTGGAGCCACTGTCTAACACCCTTGAGTGGGGAAGTTTTCCTCTAAATCATTATGAAATCACACTTTCTTGATGGGTGCAAATTAGGTTACTTGAGTAACATCAGAGTCTTCACATCTGTAAAGTACAGTTTACTTCGGGAAAACATTGTGAAAATTCAATGGAATAATGCTGGCTAAAACACAATGATATATCCTGACTTTTCTCAGTGAACCAGAGAGAACCAAGAAAACTGGAAGGACTCAAAGCATTCCTTTTCCCAAATTAAAACTTTGGCGAGGCTGCTCTCTAGATAAAAGTGGAGAACCTTGGGCTGTCTCCTAGAAGAATTGAGACAGAAGTGCCTCTGCCCTCCATGTTCTTTATGTATCTACTAAGCAGTTTTCTATGTGGCAAGTGCCTGAAAAAAGAGAAGCCTTTAATTCTCCTCTTTTCCACACTCTTCTATGATTTCTTCTCCCTCTCTTAAATAAAATTTATTTAGAGCAGAGACTTTTAAACTTTCTTTTCTTGACATTATTAACTGCTGTTTGTTAACTGTATTGAATATTTCCTTTTCTGTGCAGAAGGTTTTTTAGTTTGATGCAATACCATGTGTCAGTTTTTGGTTTTGTTGCTTGTGCATGTGGGATTATATCCAAAACATCTTTCTTCAGAACATTATCCTGAAGAGTTTGCCCTATATATTCATTTCATATTTGGGGTCTTACATTTAAGTTTTGATCCACTTTGAGTGAATTTTTATATATGATGAGGGTCTAGTTTTATATATGACAGGGGTCTAGTTTTATTCTTCTGCATACATATAGCAATATTTCCCATATAATATATTGAAAAGACTCTTTCCCTTAACATATGTTCTTGATGCTTTGTTGAAAATCAACTGGTCATAAGTATGTGGATTTATTTCTAGGTTCCCTATCTGTTCTCTTTGGTTCTATGAGTTTAAACAGTGGCACAACAAAAAAGAAGGCTTTCTGAAAAGTAATTTGGAGCCAAATCCTGAAGGACATCATGGCCCATGTAAAGGACAGACTTTATTTTCAATGTAAGCAGAAATACTTTGACAATTCAGAGAGATAGAAATAGAGAATAGAGATAGAAAAGGATAGGAGGAAAAGAGAAAATAAGAATCTTTGGAGAGGTGAGAACCTATAGTTATAAGGCAGGTTGGCTGTGGCTATGTATGAACTGACCTGGAAACTGATCATATGATACTTAAAATCAATTTCAGAATTAAGAAAAAAAAATTTTTATACATCCAGGAACATGGATTATTTCCATGTTCATTTACATTTTTTAAAGTTCTTTAATAATATTTTTATACATATATAACAAATTTTTTTAATTATACATTGGTACTATGAACAAGAAATGTTTGAAATTATATTCTCTAATTTTTTGACTGATTATTATTATTGGCATATAGGTATACTGGAGAGCTCTGGCTGCTATAACAAAATGCCATCCATTGAGTAGTTTAAACAATAGAAACATATTTTCTTACAATTCTGGAGGGTAGAATTACCAGGACAAAATCCTAGCATGATTTAAGTCTGATTTGGGCTCTCTTTATCGCTTATTGACAGCCATGAACTTGCTGAGTCCTCACAGTGTAAAAAGAAAGAAAGGGGAAATAAAAAGACTCTGATGTCATTTCTCATAAAGATACTAATCATATCATGAGGACTCCATATTCATGACTTTATCTAAACCTCATTGTCTTCCAAAGGTACCATCTCCAACTGCCATCCTTTTGGAGTTAGGGCTTCCAGTATGTAAATTTTAAGGTGATGTAATGCAGTCTGTAACAGAAGAAAAATTATCTGAGTTTTGCATATTCATTTGTTAATCAGATAAAATTACTTGGTAAATCTATTTTTCTTTTCATTGATTGCCTTGAGTTTGTCTTTTAGCAAGACAACGATTTAATCTGCTAATAATGACAATTTTGTTTACTTCTTTCCAGTAGTAATGAGTTTTCATTCTCTCATTTTTGTGGGATTTTATTGTTAGAAACGTTCATTATAAAAATGAAAAATGGTAATAACATGTTCCAGATTCTAATTTGAATGTTTGTACCATTTCATAATTCAGGATGCCATTGAATATTTGTTCCACATGTATATATAGACAATTCCTAGTTTAATAAAAAATTTGTGCTGGCTTTTTTTTCTGGTGGTTCTCCTACCTAAATCACCCAATTTTTATGGTTGATGAATTTAACCAATGCCTTTTGGTGTGAATTATAATCTTTTTATGATGATTTTAAACTTAGAAATATTGTGATGGCAAAGACAACCACTATACAAACTTAACATGTACTAGACAACATAATAAATATTCTATCATTTAATCATTACCATAAAGCAGGAGACAAATATTAAATTTTTGCATTTGTAAAAGCTTATAATTAGGTTAAATTCATTAGTAGATGAAGTAATAAATACAAAACCATCTGATCCAAAGCCACTTTGATATATTTGTTATAACCAATCAATTTTAGTTGCTATTAATATATATGACTAACTTCTATTCCTTGAGATGTAGCAAAATTTCTAATCCATTTGAATGTGTTACTACATCAACATTCAAATTGCTTTATGAAGCATGTCATTTTTTGTTTCAAGATGAGAAAACTGAGACAGGATTTATGTTGAAATATTTTTATATTTCTAGAAAATACATATCTGTAATAATATTGTAGTGTTGAATTTATATTCCTGTTAGAAATTGATCTGAAATTTCTTTTTAGTGCCATAATCTTTAGTTTAATTCTGATTTG
This sequence comes from Heterocephalus glaber, assembly GCF_000247695.1. Next base: position 20,940,344 of record NW_004624731.1, on the reverse strand, counting down.
CATGAGCATCAGAATATCATCAAAATTAATACATAAAGATTCAAAGAAGTTACCCGTTAATCATCTGGACCTGAATGTTTTTGGAAGGTATTGTCTATTACTGTATTCACTTTATTCCATCCTGAGGAAGTCATGAATTTCTTTTTTTTTTTTTTAGTACCAGCGATCAAACTTGAGACCTTGCGCTTGCGAGGCAGGCGGTGGAACCATTGAGCTAAATCCCCGGCCCAGTCACGGATTTTTTAACATTTATGTTAACACAGTTTATGAACAATGTAGTCTTAAAATTTAATAAACACCTTTTCTAAACATGTTTGCATCACTTTCTTATTTTCAAACCTTAATACTTTATTTTGTGTGTATGTACATGAATGTATGTTTTGTAAATTTTCAAGTTTCATCTTTAATTTGTCTCTTCAAATGTGTTTGTAAATTATACTGTTTCTTTTTTACAAATTGTCTTGTTTTTATTTTCATCTCTAATTATTCCTGTTAGGTTCCTTGGAATAAGTTTGGCATTCCAGTTATAGTTTCTTAGACTGAATAATTAGTTTATTTTTAATATTACTGATAAAAGTATTGACATTTATACCTCCTGTCCTGAGTGTAAAATTTGCTATTTCATTATATTTTTGACATAATATAGTGTCATTTGTTAGCTTTCATATACACTGTAACAATTGTTCCTTTGAATTCTTAATTGCAGTTGCCATGGAGAATTTTTTAAAAATTTGCTTGTGAGTAGTTACCTACATGAAGTATGGCTTACTGCAAAAATGATGCACTTATTATATATAGCTTATACTATACAGTTTATACTATAAATGATACTGACTATATCATTTCTGTTTTACTAAGTTTTTTTTTAAACTTTCTCTGTGGCCCTTTAGACTTTTCTCCTAGGTATATTTTAGGAACTTTGTAAGTACCATGGAAGTTTGCCTGTAAGATATATAGTTTTATGCAAATGTAAAAATATAAAACTAATCTTAATCAGACTATTAATATGCTCTGTAGCCTTCAATGAATGCTGCACCAATATATTTTGTCATTTATTATTGCAGAGGACAGGTCTGAAGCCAGCTTAATTTTTCATCTACTAGTGGTGTTTTTCAAAGTGTATTCCATGTTTTTATCTTTTGTTTGTGACTGACATATTTTATAAGAATATATCTGAATAAAGACATTTCCAGCTAACAGTGCTTTAAATGAGATAAGCCCTCCTACTTTTAAAAATTCCTATTCTATTTTTTTTTTCTTTTTGAGACAAGGTCTCATTGGACCAGGTTGGCCTTGAACTTGGAATCCTTCTGCTTCACTATCCTGAGTGTTATGATTAAAAATGTGAATCCAGGGACCCAGGATTTAGCTCAGTGGTGCTGCGCCTGCCTCAGAAGCGCAAGGTCCTGAGTTCGAACCCCAGTACCAAAACAAATGTGAATCAAAAGTTCCTTTCCTTTCCTTTCTTTGGTTATTTGAGACAAAGTCTCACTGTAGTCTGGGCTCGTGGTCCTCCTGCCTCTGCCTCCTGAGTGCTGGGATTGCAGATTTGTGCCGTCCCACCCAGTTACCGAGCCCTTTCGTAGCTTTGGAATGTTGTTTCTGAATTATGTCTTCTCTGTAGTTAAACAATATTCTTGACACCAACTATGACTTCCTTAAATATAAATCATATATAGGTGGATATTATAATCAGAAATCTGTATTGTATATGTGTGTGTGCGCGCACGCATGCACATTCATTCAGTCTTAACACTTAAGTCTGTCCTGTTTCTCGTTAACTTCTCACGCTTCTGGCCCATATGCTACTTTGCTTTTCTACAGCACTGTACATCCACTGGAGAATCGAATCACTGATTTATATTTTTCCTGAAGCCTTTTCATAATTAACTACTGTATTGCTTTTGTTACTGCATTTTGTTTCCTTTTTGCATCTTCTACTGATGCCCAGGAGGTCAAATGCCCTGAGAAATAAGTAACTAGAATTTTCTTTTAGATACATTGTTGTGAGAGATGCATTATTTCTCGCTGCTGTTTGTTACTCTTCTGAGGCGTAGTTCTGTATTACTCCAATGCTGAACAGTTTTTCTTTTTAAAGAGAACTGAGGTCTGTGAAAATTTATTTTTGTTAACAACAAATGGATTTTTTAGGTCCGACCCTCTTTCTCTTTGCGCGGTGCTGAAATTCTCTTCTGAGAGTCATAACCAAGAGTAGGTTTTTGTAGCTTTAATAGGGCGCAGACTGTGGAATTCTCTGTTACCTCTTTCTTTTTTCTACTACTTCTATGATCTGTTTTTCTGGTTTTAATCCAATTTAATATACAAATATTATAATTCCTAGCATCCTGCAGTGGAGTTTTTTTAATCACACAAATAAAGAACTGCTAGCAAACTTTTCAGAATTATGCCCGGTTTTCATGATCACTTGCCATAATAAATTAATACATCTTTTAAAAAAGAAAAATTTGGGGCCAGGGATTTAGCTCAGTGGTTTCACTGCCTGCCTCCCAAGCGCAGGGACCCAAGTTCAATCCCTGATACCAAAAAAAAAGAAAAAAGAAAAATTTGTAAACAGGAAATTTTTAAGAAAATAATTGCTTAATCATCACTCAGAAATTCTAGGTTAATAATAAAAATGTGTTTTTGTCCTTCAGTAGTGTTGTAGTCAGGGCTTTCAAGGGAATAGATTTAATACAGGACACATAAGTTATAGGATTATTTCATAATAGTCATCCACAAAGTCAAATGCAAACGAGTGCGAAAGATCTGTCCACACACTAAAGATCGAAGAATCCAGCTGAGGGCCTGGATCCCATGGCAATGTCCCACACAAGTCCAGCTGAAGGCCTAGAAGCCACGGCAGTGTCTCATACAAGTCCATATTGGGGATCTGCAGCAGGAAGGCCCACAGGCCAGTGGTGGAAGCTAGAAATTCTTCATTGGCAGGATGAAGAATCTGTGCCACCGGGCTGAGGGATCTGCGCTGGAGCCAGGAAGTGACGCTCAAGGTGAAGACCAGAGCTCCCCTGAAGAGAACAGCAGCCTTCCCTGGCTGGCGACAGCAAGAATAGCTGAGTTCATATCAGGAAAACCAGACAACAGCAAACTTCTCCAGGAAAATCAACAGCATACCATCTTTCCTTCTTGTTCTCCTTATGTGTCATTTTGGCAAAAATCCTCAGGTGAGTCTTCCACGCCCAGAACCGCACTCACTCAGTTCACCTGGGTGTTCCTAGTTGACAATTAGTTAATCCACCACAGATAGTATGGAGCAAATATACTCAATATTCAAATAATATTATCACATTTAGATAATAAAGCATCCAACTAAATATAACATTATTTTTACAAATTGTTGAAAACTAGTAAGACTACTTACTAGAAATTAAAATAAAATTGCATGGGCCAGGGATTTAGCTCAGTGGTTTCACCGCCTGCTGTGCAAGCACAAGGACCCGATTTCGATCCCTGGTACCAAAAAATAAATAAAATTACATATAAAAATATTAATTTTATGACAAATTATTAAAATAATTCATCATTATTGTTTTTCCCTTTCAAACTAAAGACTTCATCTTTACAATGACTCCATTTTGGTTTTTTGTTTGTTTGTTTTTTGTAGTACCGGGGATCGAACCCGGATCCTTGCACTTAGCGAGGCAGGCAGTAGAACTGCTGAGCTAAATCCCCAGCCCCTTCATCTCTACAATGAAAACTTCCAGCATGCACAAACGAAAGTTCTCTCCTCTAGTTTATTTTGCTGATAGCATATATTTGCCATTTACTTATCTAATTTATCAAGCATTTCTAGATTATGTATGTATCTTTACTGGACTGATTTACTCAAAGATGTCAATTATATCTGTCTAAATCAATTTTTGAAAAATAAATTAAGAGCATAAATTTCCAGGGATCTTGTAGGCGGGGGACAATATAATAAAGCTGTCTAGTATTATTTAGCTCTTAATCCCAGGCACTTGAATTATGTATCAATGAATAATGTAACTAATTGTAAAACTTGTTCTTTCTCCAGTATCTTTCTTGGTATAGCTAATCAAATTCTTCAAGAAATATAAGTGGAAAGGGGCTTTGTTCTTCATCATAACAGTCTAGGTAACTTGGCTCAAACTCTCACCTGAAAAGCAGCACTTTTAAACATGAGTTTCTGTATATCTCTTCCTCTATACCTTGAACTACATCTATACTGTCTTTCCATCCATCTGTGCAAGAGAAAACTGACAAGACATAGGAATTTCAAGCCAAAGATCTAAGAGAAGATGAAAACTTAAGAAAGCAAGTCCAGCACTTGTAGGAATTTTTCTTTAAGAATAATTAGCATATTCCTGAAGAGATGGCTATAAGCTTGAAAAGCGAAGTAAAACTTTGAGTGAGTTCAAGGACCTAGAGGAACACAATTTGTGAGACAGGAAATAATAGAACCTGGTAAAATGCTTACTTAGATTTGAAACCTCAGAAGCCTGCAAGTTAGGAGTAAGGATGAAACTGAAATGGAACAGCTTTCACTGGATCTGAGTCACACTTTTGAATCAACTCTCTTATTAGATTAAGGTAATCTAGAATTGCTACTATGCAGACGTTTGCCAGAAGTAACTATAAATACATTGTCTTAGATGTCAAATAAATCTTCAGGTGCTGTTATTAAACAATACTGGTCACTCAATCCAAGAACTGAGTGCTGTGGAATAAAATATGTTCCCTCAACTCAAATATTGAAGTCCTAACCCCCAGTATCTCAGAATGTGACCGTGTGTAGAGACAGGGCTGGTAAGGTGTTAACTTAGACAAATGATGCCATGGGTAAGCCCTATTCAAATATTATTTTGTCCTTAGAATAGATTAGGTAAGTTGTATAAAAAGGAAAAACAATGTGAAAATATAAGAGGAACATGCCATCTACAAGCCAGAATCATGAGAAAATAAATTTCTGTTAATCTTTGATACTTTGTCATGGCAGCCCTGACACACTAATACAGTGAACAAAACCTAAGAATACAAAATAGAAATATTTAAAGGTAATCCAGCTAGTGGTGGTATTGTTTTGCTAAAAAGAAACAAAGTCTATGCTTATCATGTTTGAAAAAAATAAAAGATGAGACACATAATAGGAACTATTAGAATAAACCAAATGGAAATTCTACAGCTGCATAATTCAGAAACTGAAATCAAGAACTCAAAGATGGGTTTAATAACATTTGATACAAAGAGAATATTGAACTAGATGAGAAGTCAGGAGAAAATTGACCAAATGAAACACAAAAGTTTAAAAACATGGCAAGTACACAATAATACATGAGATGAGGTTGAGAAAAAGCCTGTGTTCTGAATTACAAGAGGGAAAAGTGAAGTACTGAAGATTTAAAGACATAATAGCTGAGAATTTTAAAAACAGATGAAGGTATATAATATCATAATAAGAAGGTATAGAAGAAAATGTACCCACACATACCAAGGTAAATATGCTGTTAAAAAAAGAAAATCCCCCAAACCAACCACAGTGAAGCAAAAACTCTCATAAAGATTCTAGAGACAAAAATGAATTACCTAAACAGAAATCAAATAGGGTTCAAGATAGATTCCTTTAGAACAAAATTGAAGCTGGATAAAAGTGAAAACATCTTCACAGAACTAAGAATTCCATGCCCAGAGAAAATACCCTCCCAACATGAGATGAATGAGATTTAATAACAAATGATGCTCACGCTTATAATAAAAATTGTAAAAGAAAACAGCACTAAATGTCCACCTACTGGCACAGCAAAAGTTCAAGAATTTGAAAATATTATATCAGCAACACTTGGAAAACAGGTACTCGCATATACAAAATGGCTCAACAACTATGGAAAGAAATTAGGCGGTTTGGCAAATCACATATGCATTTTTTCTTTTCCTACTAATTATTCCAGAAATTTATACCTACATATATGAACATATATTAAAGCACAGATGGTACCCAAAAAACCACTTATACTACTATTTTCAACAGGAGAATAGACAACAAGCCAAATACAAAATACTGGAGATTGATAGGGTGAACTATGGCAAGATATTTAGCTAAGGAGATTTACAACCTAATTTTTTAAGCTATGCCATGGTTTATCCTTTTGCCTATAGTAAAATTTGAGAGATGGAAGATAAATTTATGGAAGAATTATTGAACAAAAGGAACTAGGACTGATGATTTGGGAAATTCTCAGTCCACCCACATGAAAAAAAAATCCTAAAAGAAAATTACTTACACACAGAAAATAGGCTCTAGAGAAAATGCTGAGGGTGTGACCTTAAAATCCTTTTATGGAATGCCAGAAAAATCAAAAGATTTAACCAAGTATTTAGTCATACAAAATCTCTTATTAAGAGATGAGTTTTGTGACTCACAGATCTTCCAAATTAAACTCTATGGCCTTGTATTACTCATCTGTCTTATACCCAGGATAATCATAAAGAGAAAAGATTTTTGGTTCATAAGTTCTAGTGGTTTCAGTAAAAGATCGGGCAAGTCTAATGCTTGATTTTATGTAACTCTTTTCTCCCTTTTTCTTAGTATAGCTAGTGTTGTGACTGTGTTTACCTTTTCGAAAAGTAACTCTTTGCTTCAATGATTTTTTGCATTGATTTTACACTGACTATCTCATTTATTCATACCTGGATATTTATTTCATTCTTCTACTAACTTTGGATTTTATTAAGAAGATGATAATAATAATAAACAGTCCACCAATAAAAGCATATGCACTTCAGCAGTTCACTGTACTAATAATGTCTGGAAGCTAATGGCCTCCACTTTGAGCACCTTGTACTTGTAGAGCCTAAAGGTAATTTGTATTAATCTCATGATGTCTGAATAAATTTAGTATTAAGATATGTGTACAAGTTTTTCCTTTCCTGATGTGTACATTTTTTGGTGGACTCTGTATATTCTAGTCAACTTTTCATCATAGTGCTAAAATACTTGAGAAAAGCAAATTAAAGCATGAAACGTTTATTTGGCTCATGATTTCGGAAGTGTCAGTTCATGGTGTCAGTTCCATTTACTTTGGATCTGAAGAAAGAATATCACAGCAGTGTAGCATGTTGGAGTAGGAGGCTGCTCACCTCATGGTAGCTAGGAAACAGAGAGAGGAAGGGGTCAGGGATAAAACATACCCTTCAGAGGCACAGCCCTAGTGTTGTACTTCCTCCAGCTCAGTCCATCTGTGCTTAATCCATTGAAGAGATTAGCTGCCTCATGATTCACTCACTCTCTAGGCCTTACCTCTGAACATTGCTGTGTTACAGATCAAACTTTCAGTCTATAAATCTTTGGAGAGTGCTTCATATTTAAACTGTAACAATGTGTAAATTTATTAATTGTAGCAGATAACTTTTATTCATCTAAAATGTATGTGAAAACTAATTTTTCTGTGATCCTGTCTTTAAAAAAAGTCTATTTTTAAAATACCTAAAACTACATAAAGAGGATATTGCACCATTTTCCTTAAATTGATATCATTGTGCATGTAGAAAAATTATCATATTGCTAGATTTTCATGTTTTATTGAAGTAAAACTGACATAAAATTTGTCAGATTAAACTCTGCAGTTTGGTGATTTTTACCATGTCCATTGTTGTGCAACCATCATCACTATCTAATTCTATTATATTTTAATATTTTTATTACTTCCTTAATGGGATCCCCATACCCGAGAAGCAGTCACATTTCTCCTTCTCCACAGTACTGGAAGCCACTTTTGAATTTGCCTATTCTGGACATTTCATATAAATTACATTGTACAGCATAGAGTGTTGTATGTTTCTCTTTCATTTAGCATAATTTCAGTGGACATCTATACCGTAGCATGTATCAGCACTTCATATTTTTTATGGCTTGATAATATAACATATTATGAATATATCACATTTCATATTTTTGTTGGTGGACATTTGAATTGTTTCCACTTTTAGCCTATTACAAATGATAGTTTATGAATATCTGTAAATATTTATTGTGGATGTATGCTTCTAGTTCTCTTGAGTATATACCTAGAAATACAATTGCTAGATCACATGGTAATAGTATGTTTAACTTTTTCAAGAGCTGTGAAACCATTTCCATGAACCATTTTACATCCCTATCAGCAAAATACTAGGATTGCCATTTTTCAACATCCTCATCTACACTTGTTATTTTCATTTTTCTAAATACCTGATTCCTAGTGAACTGGTATGAAAACTGGTATGCTGTTGTGGTTTTGACTTAAGTTTCCCTTATGTGTAATAATGTTGAGTATCTTTTCATGTGCTTATTGACCCTCCCTGGAGAAATATCTGTGCAGATCCTTCCCCTACTTTTTAATTGGAATGTTTACCTTTTTCTCATTGATCTGTGAGAATTAGTTATATATTCTGGATACCAAGCACTTATATGAGATTTGAAAATATTTTGCCTCATTCTAAGGATTGTCTTTTCACTTTTTAGTATCCTTGAATAGCCCAAGCCTTTTAATTTTGTTGATGTTCAATTTATCTGTGTTTTCTCTTATTACTCTTTTCTCGTATTAAAAAAACCCAACTGATTCAATCCTAGGTTTAGAAAATTTTCACCTATGTTCTCTTTTAAGTGTTTTATAGTTGCATTCACATATTTTTTTTATCTCAGTTGAGCTAATTTTCAGTATGTAGCGTAGGGTAGGGAATCCAACTTCATTTTTGGATGTGGATATACATTTGTCTGATTACCATTTAATGAAGAATGGTCTTCTCTCAGGGTATAGTCTCAGTATCCCCATTGAAAGCCAATGACAATACAGTCATTTACTTTTTTCTAGACTCAATTCTATCTCAGTGACATAATGTCTATTCTTATGCCAGAACCATGGTATTTTTTTAAAAATCAACTTTATTGCTACATTTTAGGTATACATTATGATCACATTCATCATTGGGAATTTGTATCTGTACATGATATATTTTAGTTCTTGCTTTTTCCCATTCCCCTTCATGCCCTTCCACCCCGCCACCCTACCCTATTTACAAAAGCTTTGTTTCTGTTTTTTCCTTTTTTGCTCATATTTTTTTCTTTCCATGTTGTTTTTGTTTGTTTGTTTTTGCGGTACCAGAGATTGAACTCAGGACATTACACTTGTGAGGCAGGCACATTGCCACTGAGCTAAATCCCCAGCCCACTTTTCATGGTGTTTTGATTATTAGTTTATATAAATTTTTGAAATCAGAAGTGTAAGTAATTGCTCTTCTTTTTCAAGGGGGTTTTAGCTGCTTAATTTCCCTTGAATTTCTATATGTAGTTTTGGATTAATGAGTCCATTTATGCAGAAACAGAGAACAAAAAAAGATGGTATTTTAATAGGTATTGTGTTGAATCTATATATCAATTTGTAGAACAGACTTTTATTGAAATATTAAGTCTTCCAATTCAGTAACATGGATTGGTTTTCCATTTATTTAAATATTTAATTTCTCCCAACAGTGTTTTGCAGTGTTCAGTTTATAAGCCCTACACTTCTTTGGTTAATTCCTTTCCCAAGTATTTTATTCATTTTATTCATATTATAGATGGAATTGTTTTCATAATTTCATTTTATATATTGTTCATTACAATTATTAAAATATAATTGATTTATGTGTATTTATCTTGTATCATGAAACTTCACCAAACTACTTTGTTAGCTCTAATTTTGTATGTATAAGTGAGTTATTTTGAGTTCTCACTATGTAAGAAGATATAAAGTGTAAATAAGGATAGTTTTAGTTTTTTCTTTCCAGACGGATGGTTTTATTAATTTCTTTTTCATGCCTAATCACTCTGACTAAAGCCTTTAGTAGAAAGCTGAATAGAAATGGACATTTCTGATAGTGGACATTTTTGTTTTGTTCTTTATCTTGAGGGTGAAGCTTTCATTCTTTCACTGGTAAGTGCAAAGTGATCTGTGGTTTTTCAGAAAAGTGCAAAGTAGTCTGTGGTTTTCCTTGCTCTGCCTAATTTGTGTAGTATTTTCATTATAAAAGGATTCTGGATTCTGTAAAATGATTTTTTGGGATATACAGAGATAACATGTGGATTTTTCTTTCATTCAATTGATACAGTTTATTACATTGATCTTCATATGTTGAACCAATCTTACCTTCATAGGATAAATTTCACTTTATTATGGTATGTACTTTTTAAAATATGCTCTGGTATTTGGTTTGTTAGTATTTGATTGATCATTTCTGTTGTACAAACATAAGAGTTGTTGATCTGTCGCTTTCTTATATTGTCTTTGTTATTAAAATACTGCTAGCCTTTTAGACTTTCTAAATCAGAAACTTTTCTACTTTTGAGAAGTGTTTCAGAAGGATTGATTTGAAAATATATGAAAATGCATGTGGCAACCAGCAGAATCTCCATGTGAGCTTTTCTCCTTGGCATGGGAGGTCAGTGGTGTTCACCCAAAGGCTGTAGTCACTCCAGCACATCTGTATCCCTCTGTTCAGGCCAAGTCCCTTTTCTCTGCCTAGATCTATGAAATGCTCCCCCTGCTTCAGAGGCCTCTCTGTCCATACAACCCAGGCCGTGACACCTGTCCAAGAAAGGGCATGTCCTTGCTCATGTTAGTAGCTGGGGAAAGCAAGCAGACCATTGACCTCTGTGCCTGATATAGGTAATGCAGGATGGGTTCAAAAAGACTGCTGGATGAAATGCCAGCACTTTCAGACACAGCCACCTCTGAAAGATACTCAGGCTGGACCTGGGTTTTTACAGTGAAGGGCAGGGCCCCTACATGCCTCCCAGGTGAACTTAAACTTTTCTGGGGATCCATGTCCAGTCCTGTAGCAGGGTGACACCAGAAAAACTGGAGTATAGCTGTTATGCAGTTGCTCTGTGGCTCAGTCCTAAATAACTAACCCTTTTCCCAAATGTCTTGTAAGTAAACCCTTTCAGATATGGTGGGTGCTGCACTGGATTTCCTCCCTCCAGCATGCCTTGCAGAAGGACTCATTTTAAGAGTAAAAAAACCAAATGTTGTTTTTGCAGTTTATAATAACCATGGATTTCTATTGGGGCTAGTGCTCAGGCTGATCTACTATTTCTCCCTGGAGCCTCCGATCACCTGGATTTACCCTGCATCCTTGGTGGCAGGTACCCTCTCCAGGAGCTGAAGTGACTCTTTCAGACTGCCTTGTTCCTTTCTCTATGCTGTGCTCCTTCTCTCTGTTTTCTCTGCAACTTATAGACTTCTTGTCACCTCCTTTCTAATTCCCAGAGATTCACCCATTTCATTCTCTTCACCAAATTGTTGTCTTCCAAGTGTCCCAACTCCAGGTCCCAGAGAGGCTCCACTTCGCTGCTGGTCTCTGCTCTGCCATCTTGAATCTCCTTCTACAGTAGTAGATACTTAGATTCCTTACTAAGATATATGTGAGCCAGAAAGTCAAAGAGAAACCTCACAAAACTTTAGGCTTATAACTTCAATGAATTTTCTGAGAGTTAATGATCTGAAAAACAAAATATACTCTTCCTGGTAAAAGACATAAGGTCTGGTAGATAATTTTGGAATTTGAAAGAAACATACACTACATTTGTGTCTTTTACTTTAATCTATATATGGAGTTACCTGCACATTTGAGCTCCCAGAGCAAAAGAAGTTTCTGAAGCAAGTCCAGTCTCCAATACAGTCTAATTTTCCCCTTGGTCCTTATAGTCCATGAGATCCAATAATACTTGAATAATCTATAGCAAGTATCAGTAATGTATGGAGAATCTGGTAACAACCTGTAGTAGAATTGCAGTCTGAAGCTCAAGAAATTTAGAGAAAATCCATATATTCTTTGCCAGACAATTCTTTTCTATTTGAGAAAGTTTCTGGCTTCTTTGTTGGCATTTATCCTGGCATTAATGTTGATCATGGGGTATTAGATAACCATAAAGCTGTACTTTTATGCAGGAGTCACTTTTTTCTGATCCACCAAACTGAAGGCTGGGTATGAGCAAGGGTAATATATCATCAAGTAGACATAGTATATAAGAGATAGCTCAGGTATGTCCCAAAGGTATAAATAAGTTAGATGAGCAGGTGGCTCTGACTTATTTGAAGCCAACTCTTGCTGCATTGCCTTTTGTCTCTTAGCCTGTACTTCTGGCTTTGTGAGGGAGTTCTTTACGATCTGTGGACTGAAAAAAAGTCATAGAAAACATATACTGTTTTGTAGATGGTTATGAAGTAAACAGCTGCAGATTTACAGTCCCCCATTAAGATGAACCTGGAAGGCAATAGTTTAGTGTGATATTCTGTTAGGCATAACATTGTTTTCTAACTTCTTACTTTGAATGGACTAAAAGACAAACAGACATAAGAAATACACTGATTGATGTATAGATAGTTGTTAGCAATGTGGTTGGATGGCTAGGGACTTGAAGAAGTAGGAATGAAAGAAGGAACTTTTGGGAAGAGGTATGTAAATGGACATCTCTGAATGGGCACACACTGTGAAGATACTTTTGCTCTTTATGAATGCTTATTAAGGCATGTACTTAGGACAAGAGTCTACATAATAAGGTAGACAGGGATGAGGATTTAGCTCAGTGGTTCCGCCACCTGCCTCACAACCAGAAGGACCCGAATTCAATCCCTGGTACAAAAAAAAAATAAAAATAAATAATAATAATAAAGTAGACAAATGACTCTGTGGGTGTTGGTGCCTTCTTTCCCCAGCCATACCTGTTCTCACTCAAGGAACTCATGAACAAAAAGCCCATGGTGGAAGGGTTGAAATATTGACTTCCTTTAATCAAGACTGAGATAGACAATGCCACTATTAAATGCTCCATCTGCTGATAACACAACCCCACACTGAATTCTCTCTATAGTCTCTCTATTCTCTCATGTGGGTCAGTATGGTACTTGGAACTAGGTTGATTACATTGGGTCATTTCCAGAGGTAAAGATTTAAACTTATAATAAACGTTTTCTGAAAATGGTTTTCCTTTGGGCACATGATGCTTCACTTAGCACTGCCATCTGTACTCATGGAGTACTTTAATCACTGTCCTGAGATTTTGCACAGCATTGATTCTGATCAAGTAACTAATTTTTCAGCTATAATGGGCTGACTGAGTTAATTAGTCTTACTACACGATCTCTGATCCAGAAGCAGTTGGCCTAATATAAAACTGGAAGAGTCACTTATGATGGTAATTGTGAGCCCCCATTCTGAAATGATGTGAACTCCTAGGGTAGAGGTATATGATGCAGGATATACGTTGAATCAGAAACCATATTGTCTGGTTCTTTCTCCCACATAGACACTGGAGTGTGAAATTCAAAAATAGAAAGAGTTTCTCACTCTTTGACCTAGTAACCCTAATATAAACTGTTTGCTTCCTTTCCCAAAAGCCCTGAAGTCTGTAGGTTTCCAGGCCTTACTTCTCAAGAAGGTAGTATTTCCCTTACGAAACAATAATTCTTCCATTCACTTTAAAGAGAACATTGTTATCTGCACATTTTGGGGTTTCTCATGCCTGTAAGTGAAGTGATAAAGGAGTTACTTTACTGAGAGAAGTGACTGATCATAACTACTAAGGAGAATTTAGTCTGTTTTACACAATAGAGAAAAGAAGATCGTGTCTGTAACCTAGAGGATTCTATGAGATGCCTTTAAGGACTTCAGTGACCATTAGTAAGTCTAATACAAAATGACAACATAAAAAAGTAGAAACTATGAAGAGCACAAACCTTTCAGAAATAATGGCTTACCCTACTAGGTAAAGCACCATAGCCATTAAGGTTACTAAGGAAATTTAAAGTATAAAATAGCACTGAGAAAAGGAAGTCAAAGATGCTTCTTCAAGATTAATTACAAAAGATTAATCACAATTATTTAGATGCAAATTTTCTCCTGGCCTGATGTGTATATGTGTATTTCACATCCTCTTTTAAGCTTACACACTTTTAAGGTAAATCCACAAGAATTGTTCATGAATTTGAGGATTACCTAATATAACCAACAGTTGATTCAGTGACTGTCTGAACTATGTATCTTCTTAGTGAGGAAAGGGCAGGAATTTCTTTACTTGTATGAAATATGTTTCATCTTATCAGGTGGAAATATATAACTCTTTTGTTTTCCCCTTCTTGAGTTCTACTATAGGAATAGTTTTCTGTGCTGCTTTTCTGCCCTTTTGAATCTACTTTTACTTTTTGTCTATTAACCACTTCTTTATCAGTTAATAGATCTTTATATTGTTTTCCTGTTCAGATTTCTATTGTAGTTTCTATCTCTTTCTGTACTCTGATTGATATACAACTTAACATTACAATTTATTACTACTTGTCATGGTTTTGTAGAGATCAGTAGATGATTCCCTGAGTGTCATCTGGAATTGTAGTAGTTTATCAAGTAGGACTACAGAGATAAGAAGGCTGTACTTTGTTGGATAGCCAAGATAGCTCCCTCATATGGCTAGTAGTTGATGCTGGGACCCTCTTAACTACAGTATCAGTACTGTATCAACTACCTATGGACCTGTGGTTTTTGCCTGTATGGTGAGTGGTTTCTCAGAGGTATCATCTTTAAGGTAAATTTTCTAAAGGGGGAAAAAGAAAGATATACCAAAGCCAGTTAAGTGCACTGTCTAAAACAGCTTTGTCAAGAGTCTGCTGTAAGGGCCGGGGATTTAGCTCAGTGGTTCTGGCGCCTGCCTCACAAGCGCAAGGTCCCAAGTTCGATCCCCGGTACCAAAAAAAAAAACAGTCTGCTGTTGATGTGTTGTTAGGGTTTCAGTACTAGAGGGCCACTCAAGCCCGGTTGCCTATAGCATATACTACTGTTATATTCTTCAGAAAGAAACAGAGTATTTAGAATATGCTGTCCCTATAATCCTCTCCTTGGACCTGGATGAGACTGTATACCTTGTGCATAGTTACTGGGATATGGTTAGATGCTGCAGGATTCTGCCCAGCTCTAGACAGAGTCACTGTGAACAGACTAGCCCCAAGCTCCTGTGTCTATCTGTGGCTGTCACAGCCCACAAAGACCAGCACTTCACTGGTTAAGAATCAATGCCCATTATGCTATGGGTTCCCTAGTGCTGAGGTGAACACATGCCGCAGGCCGCTCACTGCAAGCAACCACAATTGGTACTAGCTGGAATAAAAGTCTGATAGACTTGAGTTGATTCCCACACTGGAATAGTTCCAGACTTTCTGTTTGCAGGCTGGTGTGAGGATAGAGGCCATTAGGATTTGTCCAGTGTTACAGGTGTACCGGCCCAGCATTAATTAATTAATTAATTAATTTCCCAGGCAAAGTCTTGTGCTTACTACCATCTTCTACAGCCAACGAATGAGATTTTATGCCATGGTTTGCATGGTAAAGGCGGTTCCCTGGCTTCCTGGGCTAGTGCTAAACTGGGTCATACTAAAGTCACAGCAGGGCCATGCAGTCTCTGCGGGATGGAGGTTTGTCTCAAGCTCCACCCAAGACTAGAGCTGATCTGGTGAAAACTCAGGTCTGTTCCATCAGCAATCAGATCTTTGTCTGGTACCAGAGTCAGTGTAGAGGCTTTATGAGTGCTAGCCTACATCTGGGGCCTTCATTGTCCTTTAGGTGCCTTTAGGTCTCACCAAGATGGGCATTTCCCTCCATTTTGAAACAAGCCCTGTGCAAGCTTTCCTGCCTTGCTTCCAGGCAGGTAGGATCCTGCTCTCCTCTGTTTGCCCCAGGTTGGGAGACTGATAATAAAGGCCTTGAATTGCCTGCCTCAGACAGTTGCAAATGCTGAAGTTAGGGGTTGTTGGGATCACTGTTACCGTGTAGCCTAGCTTTGAGTTTACCTTTGTGGACCTGGTACTTGATTTCAAGTTAAGCCCAGGACCTAACTAACTCTTACCATTTCCCAAGGTGGAATTGCCTCTCTAGGCCCTGGGCTCCTTGGAACTAGGGAAGGGTGATACACACAACTCTTACCTTTCTGCCTTTTTCAATATGTCTTTCATTCTGCTATACTAAAAGCAGCCAGTATTTTTTTAATTTAAAAACTTTTCATTAGCACATAATTGCTGTATATAATAATTATATTCATCATGGGGATTTGGTACATGTACACAACACATCTTATTTCTTTTTCCTTCCCCCCTCCTTCTCCCTCCCTCCATCTCTAGATTCCCATCCCAGTTAAAAAAAGACTTCTCTCCCTGTTTTCTACTATCTATACTTTATTTTGCTTTTTAAATTATTTGTACTTTGAGTTTCTTATATAAAAGAAACCATATGAAATTTAAGTATGTATATGTCTGATTTATTTCACTTAACATAATGACCTCAAGGTACATCCATTTCCCTACATATGATTCAAGTGTATCCTCTCTAAGGCAGAGTAGTACTCTATTTGCATATAAATACCACATTTTCTTTATCCATTCATCTGTTGATGAATATAGAGGCTGTTTCTGAGATTTAGTTATTATGAGTTGTGATGCTATTAACATGGGTATGCTTGTATCACTGTAATATAATGTCTTTGAATCTTTTGGGAAGATACCTAAAAGGGGAACACTTGGATCAAATAGAATTTCTTTTTTTTCAGGGGGGAATCTACATATTGATTTTTATAGTACTAGTGTCCATTTCTACCAACAATGTAGAATGGTTCCTTTTCCCCCTACAGTTTTGCCAGAATTTTTTATAATTTGATTTCTTAATGATAGTCATTCTTTCTGGAGGAAGATGGAATCTCAGTGCTGTTTTAATTTGCATTTCTGTCATGGCCAAAGATGGTGAACTGTTTTTTTCAGGTATTTGTTGGCTATGTGTACTTCCTCTGAGACATGTCTATTTCTTTCAAGTGGCCGCTTTTGCATTTGGTCTTTCATTTTGGTGGATTTACTTTTCTAAGTTCTTTATATAATCTAGATATTAGTCCTTTAGCCACGGAAAAAATGTTTTTCACATTCTGTAGGTTGTCTCTTCACTCTATTGTGTTGTTTCTTTGCTGTAAAGAAGCTTTTTAATTTGATATAATTTCTGTTGTTCACTGTTGATGTTATTTCTTGCATAATTGGGGTTCAAAAATTCCTTACTTATGCCTATGTATTGAAGATTTTTACCTATTTTTATCTTCATGCATTGTGTTTTATTTTTATTTTGAGACAGGATCTTGCTGTATATTCTAGGTTGGCCTTGAGCTCACTATGTAGTCTAGGTTGGCTTCAAACTTGCAGCAATACTTTTGCCTCAGCCTCCTGGGTGCTGGGATGACAGGCATATGCCATCACACCAGGCAGTGTTTCTGTTTTAATATTAGGTCACTGATCCATTTTGATTTTATTTTAGTACATAGTGGGAGATAATAGGTCAGAATTCATTCTTGTGCATGTGTGTGAACATTTTCCCCATAAGCATTTATTAAAGAGGTTCTTTCTTCCAGTTTATGTTTTTGGCCCCTTTGCCTAACATCAGATTGGTAATAATCTGGTTATGCATATCTGTTCTTTTCCCTTGATCTACATGATCATTTTTGTGTCAGTATGATGCTGTTTAAATCACTGTAGCTTTGTAAAAGAGCTTAAAAATTGGGACTATCATGCTTCCTGCTTTGCTCTTGTTATCCAGGATTCCTTAAGCTATCCTGGGTCTCTTCTGATTTCATATTAATTTTAGGATGGTTTTTCTAGTTCTGTGAGGAATGCTATTGGTATTTTGATTGAGATTACACTAACATTGTATATTAGTTTGGAAGTATGGCCATTTGACTATATTGGTTCTGCCTATTCAGGAACATGGGCTATCTCTAAATTTATAATGTCTTGTCTAATCTCCTTTTTCAGATTAGTAGAGTTTGTAGAGGTTTTTCATTTTCTTTGTAAAGTTAATTCTGAAATTTTTAATTTTTCTTGAAGCTATTATAAATAGTATCGGTTTTCTAATTTCTTTCTTAGTGGGTTTCTTATTGGTGTTCATGAACACTACTGATTTTTGTGTGCTGATTTTGTATTTTGCTACCTTGGTCGATTTGATTATTGTTTCTAGGAGTTTTTTGGTGGGGTTTTTTTTTTTTTGCATTTTTATCTAAGGGATCATGTCATCTGCAAATAGGAAGTTTGAATTTTCTATACATATATTCCTTTTATTTCTTTCCCTTGCCTGATTGCTCTGGCTAATCTTTCAAGGTAATGTTAGCTTCCAATGCTTTGGGCAGTACACTTTTCTTTTCAATTTCAGAAAAGAGTTTGAGGAGTATTGGTGTCAGATTTTCATTGTAGTTTGTGGAATTTATTGGTGAATCTATTGCATCCTGGGCTTTTATTAGTTGGTAACTTTTTTATTACTGCTGCAATTAATTGCCTGTTATTCCAATGTTTAGGGTATTTATATCTTCTTGATTCAGTTTTGGTAATTTATATGTACATAGGAATCTATTCATTTCTTCTAGATCTTCCAATTTATTGGAGAATAGGATTTGTAAGTAATTACTAATAGTCTGTTGTGATTTTGCTTTTTTATTTTCTAATTGCAGTTATATGGGTGTTTACTTTTTTGGGTAGTTTGACTCAGGGTTTTACTCCTTTGCTTATTCTCTTGAAGAACCAACTCTTTGATTTATTGATTTTTGTGTTTTTAGTATCTATTTCATTAATTTCTATTCTGATCATTATAATTTCCTCCTTTGTATTAGCTTCAGTTTTGGATAGTTTTTATTTTTCTAGTACCTTGAGTTGTATGTCTAAGTTATTTATTTGGTCTTATTCTGTTTTTCTGATGTGGACTTCCTTCTCAGGACTGCTTTCCTTGTGTCCTTTAGGTTCTGGAGTGTTTTACTGGTATTTTTGTTTGATTATATGAACAGTCATATTCTTCCTTGATTTCTTCTGATCCCCATTTTTCATCCAAGTTGCATTGTTCAATCTTCATGTATTTGCATAAAATCTGTAGTTTCTTTTCCCTTCAATTCCTAGTTTCAATTCACTATGATCTGAAAATATGCATAAGATAATTTCAAGTCCTTTTTATTTTTTAAAGTGTGTGTTATACTCTAGTATGTGCTCCATTTTGGAGAAAGTTCCATGTACTGCTGAGAAGACTTCGTATTTTATTGCTGTTGGATGGAACACCATCAATATCTATTTAGTTCATTATTTCAAAGGTGTAGTCGAATTTTGTTGATGTTTATCTGACCCTTAATGTTTAGTAGTATTTGTGCTGTAGAGTTGGATATGATGGCATTTGGTGCATATATATTTAAACTTGCTATATCTTCTTGTTGAATTATTCCTTTAAGCAATATCTAGTGGCCCTCTTTGCCTCTTCTGATTAGTTTTGGTTTGAAGTTTCCTTTGTCTGAAATAGGACACTACTGCTGCTTGCTTTCAAGCTTCCATTGAATGGAATCAATACTGTTTTCCATCATTGGATTTTTAGTCTATAAATTTCATTTTGGATTAAAGTTCTGCCTTGTGTGTAGAATACCGTTGGATTTTTTTTTTCATCAAATCTACCAATCAGTTTCTTTTGATTTGGGAGTTGAAACTATTTACATTGAGAATTATTACTGAAAAGTTCTGACCTATTCCTATCATGCTTTTTTTCTGTTGCTGATACTTTTATTTTTCCCTTTTGCTTAACTGCTTATCCTGCTTAGGGTATTCATTTCATTAGGCTTCTGGCATCATTTTCTTCATTATATCTGTCTAGGACATCCTTGAGAATCTTTTGGAGTGCTGATTTTGTGGTCATGAATTTTTAAAGTGTTCTTTGTTGTGTAATGTCCTTATTTCTCCTTCAATTTTGAAAGATAATGTTGCAGAATGTATTTGTCTGGATTGAAACCTATTTCTTTTAAAAGCTTAAAACACCTCACTTCAGGCTTTCCTCATTTTTAAGGTTTGTATTGAGAGGTCTGCTGTAATTCTAATGGATTTGTCTTTATAAGTTATTTATTGCTTTTCTCTAAAAGTTTCTAAGATTCTGTCCTCATGTGCATTGGACTTCTGACATTTGGACTACAATGTGTCACAGACATATTCTTTTCTGATCATGGCTATTTGGGTTTCTTTGTGTCTTGTTTATCTGTATTTTGAATTCTTTCCCTGTGGTTGGAAAGTTTTCTGCTATGATTTCTACAAACAGATTTTTATAGCATTTGTGCCATCTTCTAAATTTGCTCTAAGTCTAATTAATCGTTGATTGGTCTTCTTTGCATCATCAAGCTATTGTTGGATCCATTTCCTATTTTATTTTGTTAATTTTGAGGTGTTTCTGAGTATATGGTCACCAACATCAGCAGTATCTTCTAGTTCTGACACTTTCTGCTGACATGGGTTATTTCTGCTGTCCTTAATTTCAGTAAAATTCCTTATCTCTTGAATTTCTGGTTGGTATCTTTTCTTTGCTAAACTGGTCATTCATGCTTTAAATAGTTTGGTTTAGCTCAGCTAGCTTTTTATTTATCTTTTTTTTTAAGTTCACTAATTCTTTGGTTTTATTACTGCCACTATCTGGTTAGTTATATCATTTTTGAGCTTGCTGAGTACCTTTTTAATCTGTTTTTGTAATCTTTTGTAACTTTGTATAATTCAGACATTTGGTTTTTTATTTCCTTCCTATTGAATTGACACCCTTTGGATCAGCTATGGAGGACTTGTAAGTTTTTAAAGGATTCTGTTGCCTTGTTTTAGTGTGTGTGTGTGTGTGTGTGTGTGTGTGTGTGTGTGTGTGTGTGTTGAGGCTTGGAGATCAATTAGAGGGAAAAGACTTTGTTGCTAGTATGGAGAGTTCTTTAGTCAGTGTCTGCTTTCCACTGACGTGACCTTGGCTTTCCCTACAGTTTGGTACTTGTCTCCCTGTTTGACCTACTCAGTTTAATTGATTTGGACCTAGTTGCTGTGTTGCAAAGAGAGACTCCCTACTGGCTATATCAATGTCCACAGATCTAAACATACATCAACCATGTACATTAAAACTTATTTCAACAATTTCACCCTCTTATTAATGTCCTGTAGAGACTGCTCACTGGCTTTCAGATTCTCTGATGCAAGTATCTTACTTACTATGTCCTCTTCTTGATAAGAAAAGTAGAAGAATTTTGAGCCTGCCCACCTTCCAGGCCACTACTGAAGTGCTGGCTCCCTCTCTAGGGGTCCTGGAGCCTCTCCCAAGATGGAGAGGACACTGGGCCTGGGGTGCTAGTGGTGCCCTGGTTTAGGAATGCTCTGACTTCCCTTTCTAACCCCCCACATACTGGATTTTGGTCCAGTGAGTTTCTCCTTCTGTGTTTGCCTTCCTGTCCATAGCTTGCTATTCTGCCGCTGCCTTTGTGTCCCTGCTTTCCTCCAGTGCACATAGGGGAGCCTCCTTCCCTTCCTGTTGCTGCCTAGGCAGCCATGATGGATTAGCTCACACTACTCTCTCTCACCTCATTTCCTAAGCTCTTGTGAAGGTAGTTTGCTGGGTGAATTACTGCTCAATTTGGCATGGCTTTGGGGAGAAAATACTTGAAGATCTTACTCAGGTGCTATCTTGCTCTACCCCATAGAAGCTTATTTTTATAATGTCTTATAAAATGACCAGTACACAAAAATTTGGGAGATAATAAAAATGTGTTCCTTCTTGAATGTGGTTGGAGAAACTCAGCCTTTGACAGTAAGTTCTTCTTACTTTCCCATGTCATTACCTCAGGGCCAGTTATTATAAGCCATTTTTAACTATTCAATTAACACTCTTAGAAATGAGTTGACATGATTCTTATTAAGTTCAAAATTCTTATTTTTCCAAATCATAGCAGATCAAAAGTGAGAAAAAACTGGAAAGAACAGATGGAGGAAGAATAACAAAATATAGATGATTCAAGTATTAAAATCAAAAGGAAACATAGATAAAGGAGGAAAGAAAAAAATCGTGTGATACTTCAGTATTCTCACACAGAAGAGAAATAGATGGTAATGATTAAGATTGAAATGATTTCTCTTGTATTAAGGAAG
This sequence comes from Heterocephalus glaber, assembly GCF_000247695.1. The sequence goes on along the minus strand of NW_004624731.1, from coordinate 20,918,373 downwards.
AATTTGTTGTAAGCATGTATTAGTTATGGTGATAACATGTAATACCATAAAACATTCAAGAATAAGTAGCACATTAAGTAAGAAGTTTAAGTCTTTTAAGATGAAATCAGCTGCAGAAGAAATTTTGCCTTCACTGGGCCAAATAATCTTGACTGTTGATATACATGTAAGGTTCACTTAGTCCAAATATCTGAATATATAAATAGGTCAATGGAAAGCTGGACAGGTAGACAACTAGTCAAATGTGTAAGCAGACATCTAAGGCCTTGATAATTTGGAACTTATTGATAAAAATACGAAGACTGTATCGATAACAATTAAATACGCAATTTGAAATGAATACTTTTAGTGAATCTCCATAACAATCTCCATCATAATTTATAGATGCTACAAAGTGAATATTACTAGCAGTCTGGAAGTATTTTTGATTTACTCTCAATTAATGTAGTTAAGGAAGTAGATTTTGTTGAATATGTATTTGTATCTGTTGCTATCTAACAAATTACCTGAAAGTTATCACCCTAATATATTCACCATCTTATGTAGTTCCTAAAGGTTTATCATCCTGCAGCAGCTTAACTGAGTGCTCTCATGGGGTTGGAGTGAAGCTGGAATCAGATCTTGAGTCATCTAAAGGCTTTACGAGGACTGAGAGACCGACTTTCATGCACACCTGGTTAAGGGCAAACCTCCACTCTCCAAACTACTATCATTAACATAAAAATGGTGCTTGCTTGCATGAAATACAGGGAAAATCATAGAACAAAAGAAAATATTTCCTGATAAAGAGTTGTTGGACATATCAAAAGATGTAGCCTAAAAGTTTAAATGTCTATGCAGACAAATTAACACCTAAGATTTCCTTTTGCATTACAGCACATCTGTCCCATTATCAGGGATTCATACTGTACCAACTGTAAGGTTTTACAGGGTTTTGAAAAGAAAGAAGAAAACCTACCATTTTCAAAGTGATAAATCGTGTAGATTCTCATGGGCTTCCAAACTACAACATCACATTATTAACAGTTTACATTTTTTCAATAATTATTTTCTTTACCTTATGGGTATAAGTCCACTTCTAATTTGTGACACATTTCTGAGTTTATTTATCCATGTATGTGCCCAATTCTGTTTGAGAACCTTGTAATATAAGCTACTTAGGGGAAAAGAAAGATCTTTTTGGCTTCTGAATGCTTTCTCTTGTTCTTTTTATTGCTCTTAAAAGAAATTTCAATGATGGCACAGATGACTGGAGGCCACAGTGTTGAGTGATTCTGTGATGATAGCTTGAAAACTTCAGAAAGTATTTCAGGAATAATAGGTACCAGGGAGAGTATCAGCAGCAGCATTACATGTGGTTCACAGCCAGCCAAGACTCCAGATTTTAATAAATAGTCTGCACTGAGAATATATTGTGTAATAGCCTTCTTCAATAGAGTGAATTCTTATAGCACTGATGATGAAATCATATACACAAAAAATGACTTTTTAAAGGCAAAATAATCATTTAAAACTGTGGCAAGAGGCATTCTTTTTAAACTTTTTTTTGGCATGGTATTGATCTGAATATGGAAAATGACAACTGTTTTTTAGGCAATATACTCATAATTACAGCTGCATGGAAATTTTTCACATCATCTGTGATATTATTTTTGCTGGAATATTTCAAATTTTGCCAAGGGCCTCTTTCTGTTAATTTAGTCATAGATAAAAATATGTATGTTTTGTGTAAGAACAACTTACCATATTCTCTATGCTAAAATTACAGTCTTTTTCTCTAGGAAAATATATTAAGCTTATATATTATTTAGAGAAAAATAAATTAATATAAGGAGTTGTCACAGTTAATTCACATTTGATTATTCGGGATTTTTGCATAGTGAAGTTAACTTGGGTCATTTAGATAGGCTTTTGGCTTTTAGTAAGAGAAAGCACAATTAAACATGAGTTAGACAAAATAATTAATTCAATAATTATAACAAGAAGTATTGATATGTGTGGCTCCAGAATTGTTGAATTCTATACCTCTGAGAGGCTCTTAGTTTTGCTGTCACGACGACAAGATCAGTTACGCAACCTCAAGGGTCCTGTCTCTCCACATCAGGGACCAGGCATGCAAGAAGAAAGGGCACGGATTCCCTTCCATTCACTGTCTCTTTATCAAGGTAGACTCTCTTACATCATAGACAGTTCCTCTGGGTGGCTTGTTCCATGGTCCATGCCTATCAGTTGAAATGGCTTATAGATCAGATACCAGTTACCCTTTTATTGGTACCGGGAATCGACTTGGGTCCTTGAGCTTGCGCAGCAGACAGCGAAACCACTGAGCTAAATCCCCGCCCCACCAGTTACCTTTTTAATGGCAGTTATACATCCCTCGTAAAATAGAATGCCAGAGAAAACATTTGACATTTTTGTTTGTTCAGATTAATGCTGCACATTTTGAGCAGTTTAACTGACATATTTCTTCAGTTGGCTTCTCTTTCCCTGTCATTTATTGAATATTTACTGCTATCTAGGCACTGTATAAAACTTTTTACTCAATTTTTTTTAGTTCCTAAGACTTCTTACTTAAGAAAGAGTAGGTTTTAAAAAGTTAAATAAGTGGGGCCGGGGATTTAGCTCAGTGGCACCGCACCTGCCTTGCAAGTGCAAGGTCCTGAGTTAGAGCCCCAGCCCTGGTACAAAAAAACCCCCTAAAAACCCAAACAAACAAACAAAAAAGTTAAATAAGTCATGTAAGTCACACTCAGGAAATAACAGGACAGGGGTTCAGGTACAGTTCTCTTTTACTCTCAGCTTTTGTTTTTAAGTACTGAAAGATTCTGCTTATCTTTCACAACGCTTTCATTTTTTCTTTTTTACAAAATCTATGTAATCATGTTCTAAACTATGAATATTGCCCTTGGACTTAGATACTTGACAGCTCTATTCTCACTTTCCCCCCTTTCTCTTGTACTTTTCCTTCTTCACACTCTCTGGGGATTACTTCCCTAACAAACATGTGAAGGGATTTTTATGAGAACTACTTCAACCTATCAGATAAATTCCTTGTATAGTAATTGGCACAGGAATTCATTTTTCCTATTAAATTTTATTTTTTCTGAATTTCATCTTCATAGCAAACTAGATTATTTGTAAAATATGAGTATTTAGTGATTAAAGATATAATGATGATATTTACTCATGGATAAGTTGGGATTTCCTGTCTTATTGAAACCTTGCAAATTGTCCTAACAGGCTATTACTGTGCGCCTGCAAGCCTGGTGCCTTCGTCAACTCTTTCAAAGGCCTATCTATAAATATAGCCATATTCAGAAGTACTCAGAGTTAAGGTTTCAACATATGATTTTTAGGAGGACACAAGATTTGCAGGTGCAGAGAAAAGACTGTAAGAGGACACAGTAAGAAATCAGCCACCCATAAACCAATGATAGAGGCCTCAGGAGAAAACATACCTGTTGACACCTTGATCTTGGATTTCCAACTGCAAAAATTATGAGAAACTAAATTTCTATTGTTTAAGAAATCCAGTATGTGATATTTTGTTATGGCAGCTTTAACAAATGAATATACTTTCTTTATTCAACAAACATTTACTACAAATGGCCCTTCTACTCCACATACATTTCTGCTACATTGGGGTATAATGTTGAATACAACAAATGAATGGATAAAACAAATGAAGTGTATGTGGACTGTCAGAACGCTGGAGGAAAAGAGCAGAGTCTGAGGGTTTGTTCTTCTCATGGTTGTTGTTGTTGGACAGAATGATCAAATTCATGACCATGAAAATGCACAATAAAAATAAAAGAATTCAGGTGAATTTTTTTGAGAAAGATAAATAAATACATTTATTATTTGTAGTAGGTTATACAAATGCATGTATAATAATTTGGAATCTCTTAAAAATATTTTGTACAGTATTTAACTGTACATTGTAACAACTAAGTTCTTTTTTTTGTAGGGTTGTCCAAGTAAGGCATGGATTACAGAAATAGGTAATGTTATGCTCTTGTCTCTCTCTCATTTTACTGGACCCTAAATGTATATATCTTAGGTACATGGAAGTTGAAATGTTTCAAAAGAGAAATTAGCAAGTGAATAGGTGGAGATATGAGAATGGAAATGAATGCTGAGGGTTTGAGCTTTCTGATAGAATTCCGCTTTGGAATGTATGACCTATAGCATGATGAGAAAACTTGAACAGCAGGACCTGATGTTCCTGGTACAGTGTAACAGCCTTTCCAAGAGGAAGAAATTCCTAGAATTTCCAAAAGTAGGGTTATACAATAGGAATATAGAGTTGTGAGCAAAGCTGAAAGCTTTCTCCCTAAGGTCTGTATTTATTTGAGGAACAGAATTAAAATAAAGGAACCATTTTCCCATTATCTTGGAGAGTGGGGGTGACTCTACTGCCTCAGGAGCACAGGAATCTGGTATAGCCTGGTGGTAGCAATGTGCAGGTAGTTACTTAAGTGGGAAACTGAAGGATTTGGAAACCTGGGCTAAACTGCAGGTATTTGCAGAACAAATGGGAGTGGCGCTAGCCTTGGTCCTGATGGTTCTTGCATGCATTGCACATATCGTCAAATTATACAGATTCTACATGGAGAGAGCCTCTTGAAAGGAGGCTGAAATTCTGAGTAATGGAGGCACAAATTATAGGGACAGTGACTAATCTGACTTATTTTGTTCCCACAGATGAATGGAGCCTTCCATTAATGTTGATGTCACTGAGAAATACTCTCAAACCTACACGATGAACAAGTTGACTACTTAGTGTCCTCATTGGAAAGCTTTTTAATTTAAGAGGTTTGAAGTTAAAACATAATTCTCATACTATGCATTTCCTACTACAATTTATCATTTATCAATATTCAATTACCACATGACCTTTAAGGGAATCCATGCATCAGAGCTATACTTTATCACTCAGAAACCTTAAAATTAATAACAAAACTTGGGTTTTGAATTTAATTAAATTATATAATTTGTGGGTTTTGATTCTGCTTAGGGAATAATGTTTGAAACCCCGTGAATATGTATGTATGTATGTATGTATGTATGTATGTATGTATGTATTTGGGATTGGGGACCAAACTAAGGAAATCCAGACAAGCATTCTAGTATTAAGCTACCCCATGGTTCTATACTCCACAATTCTAAAAATTAAGATTATTCTATTCTTAGCACTTTTACTGAGTTTCTGAATGACTTACTTTTACTCAAATATTTTCCCCAGTTGTCCAAAAAATTGTGAAAGAGAAAGGCAATAATTCTTGTAAAGGGCTGGGGATGTAGCTCAGTGGCATTGTGTCTGCCTGGCAAGCACAAGGTCCTGAGTTCAATTCCCAGTACCGAAAAAAAAAAAATCCTTTGGGCCGGGGATTTAGCTCAGTGGTATCGCAGCCTGCTGCGCAAGCACAAGGGCTGAAGTTCGATCCCTGGTACCAAAAAATAAAAATAATAATAATAATAATAATAATAATAATTCTTGTAAAGGTCAACTTCAATGATACAAAAATTCTATAGTAAATCAATCTTATACAAATACAAACTGCACAGTGTTGTTTGATTTGCCAGAATTTATAGGAACTTTTATCTGACACATGGGTTTTTTTGTTTTGTTTTGTTTTTGGTACCATGGATCATATTTGGGACCTTGCACTTGCAAGGCAGATGCCAAGACCATTGGGCTAAATCCTTGGCCCTGGCACATGTGTTTTATACTGGGGATTGAACCCAGGGCTTTTTCACTGAGCTACATCCTAGCTTTTAAAATTTTAATTTATATTCTATTTTTCATTAAGTAGCCAAATTGCTTAGCTCAAACTTATTCTCCTACCTCAATGTCCCAGAGTGCTAGAGTTACAGGTGTGTACCACTATGCTTGACTTGAGGTGGATTTTTTTTTCATGAATTCAATTTCTTCTCCTCGTATGCATTTTGTCTTTCTCAACTCTTCATTTTTCATATAGTCTAAATTTAAATGCTGAAACAGTTCTCTTTTGCATGATCATTTGCTGTCTTTAAATCAAGAGCTCAAGTCATCCTGAGTTTATGAGCTTCTTGTGATTGTCAAGTATTTAGTTCCGACTACAAAACATTATCAGTTAATTTCAGAAAGGAAATTAAACAGGTCAGTTACCTTCCACCTCTCCTGCCAATTCACATAAACATAAAAGTCATCTTTTACATTTTTTTAATGAACACTATTTATCTAAATAAAATCAACTTGAAGCCAGTTTTCCCTCCTTTGCTTTGTTCTGTGTTGTATGAAATTGTGAATCACCACCAGCAGTTATTCCCATATTAATCCAAACACCTTGTTGTAAACAGTTTTGTGATGTTTAATATTGAAAATATTTTAAGTTCACTCATTTAGAAGTATGGCAATCCCCTTCCATCTGTGGTTTCACTTTCTATGGTTTCAATTACCTGTGGTTGACTGGAAAAAAATAAATGGAAAATTCCAGAAACAATAAATGTCTTCTGCAAAATGCTGTCCTGCTTTTCCCCACTGTACCTAATCTATAAATTATCTTTATTAAAGATATGCATATAAAGGAAAAACAAAATATATGTGGGCTAAAATACTATTCATGATTTCAAGCATCTGGCCATTGGTGGGCCTTAGAATATATTTCTGTAGGATAAAAGAGGTCTTCCCTATTGGGTTGATGGTGGTTCATGATGAAATGTAAACAAAAGGACGGGATCACATTTAAAAATTGATGAGCACTAATTAGTTAATAGATATTCATAGCTAGGACAGATATTACCTTTTATATTTTTAATAACTTAAAAGGACAATTCATTCAATCTTATTTTGGGAAGACTTTCATAAAGACTGATTGTAGTGCTGTTATTAAAATTATATAACACATTTGGATCTGTCATGGCTTAAATTGTTGCAATTATTTTTTGACTATATGTATAAGTTATAGAATATCCTCAGAGCTTAGCTAAGGAAGTCAGATTATGCTCCACTTGTGTCTATAGTCAATAGATGTGTGTGCATATTGGCAAAGCTTATTTATCAAAAGACTGTAAAAATGGATTTTCAGATTTTTCTTACATTGATTAAATTGAAGATTCTCTGGGCATTTTTTATTACAATTCTGATTCATGCAACCTAAGGTGGGCCACAAAATAACACACCACGGACATATGTTTGTATGTGATACGATGGCTGAGAGGAAAGAGAACATGTCCATATTAAACAAACAGAAATCATAGTATTAAGTGCTCCCTTTGATTAAGAAAAAACCAAAACCCCAAAATCTCTTTTGTACTTGCTTGTAGGCTTTTCCAATACTAAAAGCAAAGAGTCACTACAGTCAATTAATGAAGAGTGTGCCTTATTCATCTTTCTAATACAGAAGTACACATTAACATTCTCATGAGTCCTCAATCTAAGCCACTGTCTGAACTCAGCAGTTATGCAAAGTATAGAAGTGTGTCGATTCTTTTAGAGATCAGCATGGTAGTGTTTGCTTGCATTCTGCTGGCGGAGAGGCAGGGAAATGAATTAGCCACAGAGTGTGAGAAATGAAACTCCATTATAGCTGGATTGTGTCTCTTCCCCAAGGAAGAGAGTGGGGTTTAGACTCTAGAGAGGATAACCTTTGCCAGGAGTTACCGTTTGCTTCTTTAGATTGCACTAGAAAGAATCCCATTTAAGTATTGAGTCAATCACATTTTATTGTGGCATAGAATTTAACTCATAATATAAGCTTGAGGGATGTAATTGTACATACATTTTATCAGAGCAAACCACAGTATCAGTTGATTTTCCTAGTGTCTTAAATGTAACAACCAAGGGAATAATAAATCGAGGATTACTGGAGACATAGAAAAAACAATTATCCAGTTAAAATCAGTTTTCATAATATTTTTAGCAAATTATGTTTTTCTTAAAAACAGAAGGCTATTATGCATGAAGTAGCATTTAAAGTTTATATTTGTGTTAGGGACAAACCTGACATCACCATTTAAAGGAGGAGAGGGAGGTTTATTTCGGTTCACAATTTCACAGGGATTGGTTGTCTGGCTCCAGGGGAGAAATAGCACGGTAGAAGAATAAGCTGCTCAACCCATGGTGGTCAGAAGCAGAGAGAGCAATCAAGAACCAGAATGAAAGGGCCACCTCCCTGGCCTTAGCCCCGGTGACCCCTGTGCTCAGATTGGGTCCTACCTCCTACAATGCATTCAGCTGTGAACTCCCCGGATGACTGATCACCAGTGAGTCGATCGCCTCCATCTGATCACTGTCCCAAAGCCCCACCTCTGAACACATGAGATTTGGGGGCCACATTCTAGATTGAAAATCATGACAGTGTTTACCATGGAAAAGCCAGAAAGTAAGTAAAATGAGAGCAATGCAGATCAATACTATAGACATTTGGATAGAGAATAAAATGTGGACTTTCTCTAATGGAGGATAATGGAGTTGATAGACTGCCTTAGTAGATCATTTTCTTAACTCTAAAGAAAATTTCCTTTAATATTTTATCCCTGGCATAAGACATGTAGACATCAGGCATAGTCTTTCCTGTATATGCATTTTGTTAAAACTATAAGGAAATTGCCAGGTTATATTTTCTAGGGAGTACTCAGCCATCTCACAAAGATTTCTATCAATAAAACTGATTTTAACAAGTGAAATCAGTGATTTATAAATAATAGAAGCACTACAGGGCCGGGCATTTAGCTCAGTGGTTCCAGCGCCTGCCTCACAAGCGCAAGGTCCTGAGTTCGATCCCCGGTACCAAAAAAAAAAATGTCCTGCATAGAAGTACTACAGAAAAATTCTTTCAGAATTAGAATATTCTAATAAGTGTGTTAGATATCAAAAGTGCACTGTCATAATATTTTAAATTATCACGTCTTTCTTTAGCTTAAGAAAACCAAATTTTGATTCTATTGATATTGTAAGTATAAATAAATAAATCAATAAGTAGCTTTTGTTACCTGAAGATTTGTCAATTAATAGCTACTAAGAACATTATATTTTTAAACATGTTTTTAATTTTATCCTATTTTATTTTGGTCATATTAAATTTTACTCTTTTTTGTTGTTAGTCATTTACTACATCATTTTTTCTTAATATTTATTTTTAAACATTTTAGTCTTTGATTCTTCTGTTGCTTTTTGAAGGATTTTTATTTATTTATTATTTATTTATTTATTTATTATTTATTTTTATGTTTTTATGATACAAAGAGATTTACAAACACATGGTTCTATGGGGCTTCATCAGGTGCCACTCATATAAGATGGTTGTACATTTAACTTTAGAACTATAGTGCAAAAAAGAACTTCTTTGAATAAAGATAGCTTTGAGAGACATTTATTCTTCATCTGGTAAAATCTGGGAAACAAAAGGCAACAGGGAATGAAGAGAAACCAGCCTGATTTCAGACTAAATCAAAGTCTATGCAGAAGTAAATATTTGAAATGTAAGCCCTACTGCTGATTGGGTGTGCAATTTTAATAAGGTAACAACATTTAGTGATATATATATATATTGTCTCCTAAAGAGAAATTATAAGTGACAGCCTTTATACTTTTCTCTTCATCACATGTAGATATTCAAAAATTGATAAACTTTTATAATTTTCCTTACATTCAATGAAGAAATGCATATCATGTTAAATAAACTATACAACAGAAATGTTATCTAAGTCAGATTTCATAAACCTTAAATTGTTTTTAACTGGAACCATTAAATCAGTTTCCAAATTTATTTAATACCACTAAGTTATGGTAAAAGCAAGTGATGAAAGAAAGCAAATTAGCCAAAGTATATTATTGAAAGTCAGGATATTTATACTACTTTCCAAGTTAATATTTCCCCAGTGTTAGGTAAGCACAGTCTCATTATAGGGGATGGACAGGATGGTATCAGAGATAGTCATAGGCTCTTTCAAACATGTTTTGTAAGATACTATAGGATTCTGTTTTAGTAAATTTTCAAATAAAACATCAGTCTGCAAAAAGAAGGGTAAATATTGATAAATTCATATAATTTTGAGGAAAACAAACACATCCCTTCATAATATATCCCTATTAAGATAAATTTGCTTTATCTTCACAATGTTCTTTTAATATCAAAGAATAGGAAAAGGGCACAAGTGTAAAAGCAACATTACAAGGTTTAGAAGGCCAGATAAAGATAAAGAGCCCATGAGCAGAATGTTCCTGGGTAGCAGTATATCTCATGTCATTGTGTTTAATCCCTAGTACGTAGATTTAGTGATGTGAGTTGTTTCTCTGGACATATTCTCTACCTCTTCTATATTTTTTATCCATTTAAATGATTGTGATACTTGAACTGGGCAACTTTTACATAAATATACCACTCCAAATTTTAAAACTGTTCGTTTGTTCACATTCCTCTCAGAGCAAAATTTAAATTCCTTAATGAGGCCTAAAGGGCCCTCCAGTACCTGACTCCTGACATATCTCATCAATCCAGTCTCTCAAAGCTGTGCACATTGCATTCATTCATTCAGCTAATCAACATCTATTTTTTCAGTGTATACTTTGTATCAAGAACTGACCTAAACTGTGAGAACAAAGGTAAATGTGATGTATTTTCTCTGCTCTCTTGTAATTTACAGTGCAGAAGAGGGAAGGATCCACTGCCTGCCTCGCAAGCTAAGGACCCCAAGTTCGATCCCCGGTACCAAAAAAAAAAAAAAAAAAAAGAAGAGGGAAGGATTACTCCATTTTGTTAAACACAAATTTATTGAGTACCCACTATATTCCAGGCACTGATCCAGGGACTGATGAAGTAGCCTTCATATTATACAAACAAAAAGTGAAAAATTATATATTATATATTATATATTTTAATTATATTAAAATTAAATTCAGTAGAGATACTGAATTTCAGCAAGTTGGCAATAAAGAAGTAAATGCAAAAATAAGTGATTATAGGTTTGTATATCAATTAATACTGGGATTCTGTAGGTTTTCATGATGGTGATGACTTATCTCTTTAAAGAGGTGATATTTAAACTGAGACAAAGGATAAGATGGGTCCAATTGTGGCAGAGTCACATTGGGTAAGACTGAGTTGGGAAAGTTTGGAGTGTCAAAGAATCTGAACAAAGGCCTGGGCAACTGGAGAATATTTCAAGGATACTGAAAAAGTTCGGAGCAGGTAAATAACAGAGCATTGAAGGTCGTAGTGATGAGCGTATGTTCTATATTTAATTAATTTTATTTATTTATTTATTTATTTATTTATTTATTTATTTATTTATTTTTGTACCAGGGATCGAACTCGGGACCTTGAGCTTGTGAGACAGGCAGCAGAACCACTGAGCTAAATTCCCAGCCCTGTTCTATATTTTAAAACCTTTAATTTCCTGAAAAGGCTGTGCTTTCCATTGTCTTACACCTTTACCTGTGCTGTCCTTTCCTACCCACCCCCTACACTCCCAATAATATATGTTCCTCTTCAAAACTTTCTGCCTTTTTCCTTTCAAACTCATTTTCTGCTCCTGCTTTGTATTCCAGGAAGGCCCTCCATTTTTTTGCCTCAGTTGTTGGCTGCACCACATAATATTGTAAATCACATGCTTGTTGGAATCCATAGGCTGTCGTTTTGTTGAGTACAGGCTATTTCATTCCAGTCTTTCTCTACTCAGCACCCAGCACAATGGCTGGCACACAGAAATTGCCTTGCAAATATTTGTAGAACAAATGTGTTCATTTCCTAGTGTCCGCTCTGCCTCAGTGCATTTCATTCAATGTTCAGCTTGTTCAGCTCTTGAAATGTCAATCATCCCCAAAGCCAGGAAGCAGCATTAGACATGGTGATTGCTCTCCTAAGTGCCTTCTCTTCCAGCTGGGAGCCAGGACCTGGCACTGAAGCCAAGCTACAAGTGACCTAATTAGTCCTTTGGTTATTTAAAAAAAAAAAAAGTGGGAATAATCATGAGCTGGGATGGCCAAAAACCGGGAAATACAGGGTGTCATGTGAGCTGAAATGTTTATGATGCCAGATGTAAGTCTTTTAGACAGTTTCAGTGGTCTCCAAAACAAAGTAGTTTGCATTTTAATTGTTTTCAGGACCTTTTATCAACAAAATATGTTCATTGGCTAATCAAATCTTTGCACCACATTAGAAATCAACAGTGTGTTGGCTACAGAAATAAGATGCACAAATCTCTCTGGCCTGGCTATAAAAGAATTTCTGACAGCAGAATTCAGCCAGATGCTGCCTATCTTTCTGGACTGTAATTTTGGGGCTAACAAAGAGTGAGCTGCCTTCAGATCCCAGGCTTCTAATCAATGTCAGGGAGTGGATGCTAAGAAGGCAACTCTCCCGGAGGAGTCGGTAGCTAATGCATCTTTGACAGGCTTTTAATGTTTTTTTTCTAAAGGCTCATCTCTTGCTTCATAGTCACAGTGTGTTGGTGAGTCTGATAGCTGATGTCACAGATAAGTGCAACTAACACCCTGTTGGTATCTTATTTGCTCAGGGGAAAAGCCAAGGACAAGATATTCTTCCAACAACACAACATTCATGGAGTGGCCAAGGAAATTAAAGATTAGAACTATATTTTGCAGATGATGGCTACTGTTACCAAGAAATTAGTACACTAATTTTAAATTTGAACACTCTTGTCACTGATTAATACACAATACTATATAAGAATTTCTTTGGAGGCCTTACATACCATTCAGAAACATTGAAATGGGCTTTGAAACACAAAGTATGTATTTATTAAAATAAATCATAGAAGCTTGTGTACAATTATGCAATGAAATAAATCCTACTATATAAACATTTTCACATGAGCAATAAGTAGTACCTAGTTTTGAGGATAACAGCATCAGAGATGGAGAGGAAAAGGAGGGGAAGGCAATGTAAAAAGAATTAAGATGTATTAAATATATATAAAACAACTCCCCATGTTTAATGTAATCTTTATGTACTGCATATGTGTGCTCATAAACATAAAAATTATTAAAAAGACATGGTCTAAGAATTCAAAAGGACAAAAGCTACTCAACAATGTTAGAGCCCAAATGATTAAAGACTACTTGAGCTGACTTTTTATAAAATCACTGATATTGACAAAATCCGGTTCTGCTTCTTTTGATTACTCTTTCAAAGGAGGAAACTTAGAGTCATAACCACTGATGAGCACTTACAGTTTCCTAAGCATTGGGTTACACAAAACCTGGCCTTGGGCTGGTTTGTACAGATGTGCACATTGACATCACAGGATCAACTAATACCAGATGAACAGAATGGAACAGGAGCCTAGAAAATTAAATGCAAATATCTAGGATAATCCAGCTTTAAAGTTATTCATTTTTAACTTCAGAATTTCTTAAACTAGTTCTCTTTCACAGTTTAAATATTCCAGGAAGGTTCTACAGATTCATTCTGCTTCAAAGGAAATGTCAATAGTTCTATAAAACTGCTTTCTGATGATAATAATATAGATAGGGCTTTCTCGTGTATATACATTTGCTGTACACATTAACTGATCATTTAAATATTGACCTTGAAGATTAGAGTTTAAATGCATTCATATAAAGTGGTCTGGAATTATTTTAGCCAAAATATAACTGTATATTTTAAATGAATATCTTCACTTCTTTTCTTTACTATGTACATGCCTACTCTATAAAAATCTTATCTTTCATATTTAAACGTGAATTCTATTGCTTTTCACTTCAGATTCAGGGGTCTGTGGGACTCGAAGTTCATACATTTTCAGTTGCCTCACAGAAAAAAACTATCATTTCAATTTTATATAATAATTACATTATAATTCTATTTACTTTGCATTACAAACAAAAAGCATGGTAATGCATTTTTATTGAGAAACAAGAAGAAATCATGACAAAGTGTTTCCATTGATGCAACAAAGTCACTATTCTCGCCAAAGCCCATCAAAGGTAATGCTAGCTCTATTGGTTCTCTTTCCCACCTGTGGAACAAAATACTCAACACTCACAACTTAAACTGGGGAAGGTTTATTTGGCTTATGGTTTCAGAGGTTTAAGTCCGTGGTCATCTGGCTCCAAGGCAGCAATACTATGGTGGAATGGGGTGGTAGAGGAAACTGCTCACCTCATGACAGCTTGGAAGGAGAACACAGGGGAACAGTGCCACAGAGGAAGAGGTCAGGGCCACATATAGTCCCCAAAATGATGCTTACGTGGCCCACCTAAACACACCCAGAAATGTGCTTCACTACTGCTAGATCTCTTCATTCAGCTCACTTCACAGTCAGGATTTAACTGTCGAATCAAGGTTGGTTCTACATCATTGGTCAACATTGCTCCTGCTCTGTCGGCAACTGAGGCTTGGATGCTGTTAGCCATTTGGATATACTTCAGTCAAATCAAATTTATTAGTTCCCTCACGTCTTGCCACAGAACTACTTACACCAAATGTTAGAACATTTCCTTTTCCCAGTGTCAGAAGTTTTGGAAGTTTTACTTGCACTATATGGCAGCCTCTGGCCTACAAGTCAAGCTGGAACCCAAGGAGTTAGTCCAAATGAAGATCTGGCTGACCTTCTTTGTGCATTATATGGAATCACTCTTCCTCCATCATGGTGCAGCTATTTATCTTGCAAGATGCTGTCAAACTGCATCCATGTTCCCATATGATGATTTCTTTCTAGGGAAGTTTCTCAGACTTAAATATAAATTGGCTCCAGAAGAACATTCTTTATGTTTTTTTTTTTTTAAATTAAAATTTAGGATTATTCAGGTTATGATCAATGAAGACAGGAGTTAGCTCACATAGTTGAGATAAATTTTTTTTCTCTTTATTTCCTTACAATTATAGGAAACTATAGTTTAAAAATTCAGCTAGTTATAGTTTCTCCCATAAACTACACAGGACTGATAAATATTCACTTATGTATCCCTCACAACTAAAGGAAACCATTTTTGCAACTGTGGAAGTTTCTCCTAGATGCTATATTATGGATCTTATAGTTTTTCTTATACCAAAATTTAATCCCTCTCTACCCTGGCTCCTAGTATCATGAAGTGGATGTTTATCTGTATTTTTTAAATTTTTCTAACAGAAAGTAAGCAGTTCTAAATATGGATTTTTTAAAAACTAGAATATACACATAATTAACCTTCAATATCACTGGATATTGACCAGTGCTATAATTATTAGAATGACCAATTAATGAATAATAAAATCTACAGGCCCAGAACTCTGCTATAGCAGTGATGAACCAGACAAAACATCTCAGCTTCAACAAAAGTGGCTTTGGCTCTTTCTGTTTTTGGAGTTCCATGTGAGATCATTACTCCCCATTTCTTCTCTCCCTTCTTTCCTGTCCTCACTCGCTTTCTTTCCTTTCATCTTTACATCTTCCATTCTTTTTCTCTGTCTATTTCCTTTCTTTTTCTTCTGTTGTTTCTGAGTTTGAAGAAAAAGTTGTTCATAATAAAATATTAAAAACTAATCACTCAGGCTGGAGATTTAACTCAGTGGCCCCATGCCTACCTGGCAAGCTCAGGGTGCTGAGTTTAATTCCCAGTACCAAAACAAACAAAACAAAAAAACCCAAAAATAAAAACTAATCACTCATATTCTCATTTACAATAATCTAGTTTTAACATTCTTTCATACTTACTTTCAAAAGAAGTCACGATGAATAAATTTACAGATCCTTTTGATGTAATGACCCCTACACACTTCACCATACCCTCTCCCTCCCAGAGTGGGGCTTTGGGTTCCTCATTATTCTTATAGATACTGTAGAAAAATATGCTTAATATGTCACAATTTGACAGCTTAAAATTCATGCAATGAAAAATGTGTCTGCTTCCCATTTGTGATACAGTTCCTTTTTAGGATCAAACTTGGGACCTTGCACTTGAGAGGCAGACAGCAGAACCACTGAGCTAAATCCCCAGCCCCTGTGATGCAGTTCTTTTGCGTTAGCAATGTCTGTATCTTTTGGAAGTGTTCTATGCACTTAAAAACATATGTGTGTTTGTTTATATTTCCAGTTGAACAGAATTATACTGTACACATTCCTAGGCCCTCCATCTTTTTACTCATAAAGTCTGTGGCAATTAAAGGACTGTCAGCTGCTAGACTGATGTGAAAGCTGCCCAGGGGATTAGTAAAACACACTTCTGGGTGTGTATGGTTGGGTCATGGAGGTGTGACCTTGAGTAAGTCTGGTCCCTGAGCTCTTCCTCTCTGATGCTGCCCCTCTGCTCTGCTTCCTAACCCCCATGAGGTGAGCAATTTTGCACCGCCAGGCCCTTCTGTCATGATGCTTTTGCCTTGGAGAGATACAACTCCAAACTGAAACCATTCAAACCATGGGCCAAATTAAAACTCTCCTCCATTAAATTATGGCGGGGTGGGGGGAGGATTGGGTATTTTATCCTAGCAATGGGAAAGTTGATAAAAAGCCTGAAAGTTTTCTGTACATCACTATAGATCCATACATTGCTTCAAGTAACTTCTTAGTTTATATTGTTTTGATGTTAAGTAATTTACTAATCTCTCATTTAATAAACATTTCAATTACTTCTGGTATTTTTCTACCATGAGGAATACACAATGAATAAACTGGTTTTTTGTTATCATTATTCACTTTATTATTAGTTTAATTATAATTATTCTGTGAAATACAGTTCTAACATGCATTCTTATTACTGATAAATATTACAGATATCTCCTCAAAAAAGTCAGACCAATTTACACTTCTCACATATACACACAGAGAAATATACATGCAGATTACATGAATATATATTTTCTTCTCCAACACTGTAGATTACAAAACTGTTAAATAAGATTTTATTTAAAAAGAGTAGTTAGTTATGCTAAAGCACATTGGGAAACAGTTGACATACACACACACACACACAGAGAGATCAATTTGGGATAGGTACAAACAGCAAATTTCTGACCCAGGACAGATATTTTAATGTTTTACAAGTATAATTCTAGTCAAATTAATTACTCTATCAGAATATCATTTTTGATGAATCAAAGTTGTTTTCATCAAGTTTTGGCAAGCATCCAGGCCACACGACTACAACATTGCTCAAGATACAGAATGTTTTCGTCACTCAGGAAACTTTCATTTATGTTTCCTTTCTATAACTTCCACCCATCTGTAAGTTCTCGCCTGATTTCTATCAGTTTAAATTAGCATATTTTTAAAAAGTCAATGTAAGTGAATTAAACAAGATATACTAGTTTAAGTAAATCTTCTTTCTCTCAATTTAAGATGCTTGAGATTTATACATGTTGTGCAACTTTCCAGTGCTTAACTACTGGTTTGTGTTTATGTATAATTTTTAAATTGTTTCTCTTGTAGTGATAGACACTGGGATTGTTTCCAGATTGGCATATTATGAATGCAACTTCCACAAATATTCTTTTACAATTCTTTTTTTTGCAGAGGGAAAAATGCATTCATTTCTTTTGGATCTGGGGGGAGGGGATTAGGTCATAAAGAGATCATTCCTCAAGCTCAACTCCTTAAAGAATTGCCAAAGCACCTGTAGAATTCGTTGCACCATTATAGGATCCCAGCAGCATTCTGTGAGAATTTAAGATGCCCTAAATCCTTTGGAACATTTGGTGTTTTTAATATCTTTTTAAAGTTTAGCTAACCTAATAGATATAAAATGGAATCTCATGCTTCAAATTTCTTTTTTTTTTCTTAAATTCTTTTATTGGTACATTTTAGGTATACAATAACTACATTTATCATTGGGTGCTTGTACCTGTACATGATGTATCTTGGTTCTTATTTTTTTCTCTATTACCTGTGCGCCCTTCACCCCTTCACCCTTCCTTATTTACATAGACTTCATTTCCATTTTTTTCTTTTCTCATGATTTTTCCTTTCCCTTCTTTCCTTTCCCCTTCCCCTCCCACCATCCGTACCCCTTTGGACCTATTCTTCCTATTTAAAATTATCAATTATTTGTTTTAATCATTTTTATCCTTATTTACACTTTCAATTTCTCACACTAGAGAAACTATTTGGTATTTACACATGTGTGTCCTATTTATTTCACTCAAGAGTATGCCCTCAATATGCATCCATTTAGCTATATATGCCTCTAGTTTCTCGTTCTTTATGGCTGAGTGGTACTCCATTTTATTTAAAAAACCACATCTTCTTTATCCAGTCTCCAGTTGATGGGCACTTGGGCTGTTTCCAAGCTTTAGCTATTACAAATTGTGTCACTATAAACATGGATGCACATGTATCTCTGTGGTATGATTCTTTTAATTCTTTTGGGAAGATACCCATCATGCTTCAAATTTCTTAATTATTAATGACGCTCAACAGAGCTTGCTTCCTCAGCACATATACTCAAATGATGCTGAACACCTTTTCATGGGCTGGCTAATCCTCATTATCTATATATCTTCTATGGTGAAGTTTCTTTTAAAATATTTTTCCCACATTTAAATGAATTCATCTTTTTTACTTTTGGGTCTCAAGAGCTCATAAACATTCTGAATATAAATCCTTTGTCGTATATATCCAGAATGTTTATCCTTTGATGTATATGCTGTAAATATTTTCTTCTCAGTTTATGGCTTCACTATTTTCTTAATAATATGTTTAGCGAGGGTGGGGGATTTAGCCCAGTGGTTCCATGCTGCCTTGCAAGTGCAAGGTCCTGAGTTTGATCCCCGGTACCAAAAAACAAAAACAAAAATAAAACAAAACAAAAGGGGCCGGTGATTTAGCTCAGTGGCACCGCATCTGCCTGGCAAACGCAAGGTTGTGAGTTCAATCCCTGACACCAAAAAAGAAAAAAATAATAATAATATGTTTAGTGAGAACTTTTTTTGTTTTCATCAACACGCATGCACAATTTACCAAGTCTTATATTGTAATAACCACTTTTGAGTCCTAGAAAGTTGTTGCCTACCAAAGTTGTGAAGATATGTATCAATCTTTTCTTTAAAGAAATGTTATAGTTTTAACTTTCAGTTATGTCTGTGATGCATTTAAAATTATTATTTAAAGACAAAGTGAAATAGAAACTGAAGATGCCTTCTATATAGTTAGCTAGATTTTCAAACACTTTTTGTGGAAAAGACTTCATACTGTAGACTTTTTTGATGCCTTTGTAAAAAAATCAGTTGAACATATACATGAAGATTTATTTCTGTACTCTCTTCTTCTGATCTATTTAAGCACTCTTACCATTGTCACATTATTGTGATTACTGTAACTTTAAATACATTTTTAAATCAACTGAAGAAGGTCATTCATTTTGAAGGGATAAGAATTGAAAGGAGAGATGAAATACTAGGAGGATATGAATACCGAGAGGTGATGGTAAACAGGAGGAAAGAAAATCTAATGTACATTGTAGAGCAATGCATGAAATCACATTAAAATCATATTAAAATCACATTTAGAGGGCCTGGGACTTGGCTCAGTGGTGCCGCTGCATGCCTCACAAGCACTAGGTGCCGAGTTTGATCCGGTACCAAAAAAAAAAAAAAAAAAGAAAAATCACAAAATCACATTTAGAGCTTGTAACCTGAGCTAGAGGCTCTGGCCCCACTGTTAGTATATTTATTCAGTTTGAGAGATGCTTATTTTGTTTTATGATTTCTTTAAAGCTCTTAGTAGTCAATCCAAGACTTTTCTATCATGACAAAGTTATTTTCTCATATTCTCATTAAGGAGTAGTAAATTTTAAAAAGTTTTTTAAAAAAGCTATGCCCCCCTATAAGTTGTTTTGATATTTCTCAAAAAATATCTGATACCTTTGAGACAGCTAATGTACTAGATTTCACCTAATGAAGCTAAAGTTTATTGTGTTCCCATAGAAAATATATGATTTGTCTCTGGGGCATTCAACTCATTTACATATTTTATAACTAGTTTAGTAGTTTACTTTAGTAGTTAGGTTTGTCTTTTAACTACTTTGTGATTTTTGTTTGAGGGGAAGGGAGTCTAACATAAATACTATTTGCTCATAATTTCCTTGGCAGTCACAAACAGCTTTTAGAAAGTCCAAGACAAAATTAGACAACCTCCAATGCTTTTGGAAAATGTTTCTAATATTAATACTTTTCAGTAGGAAGTTTGTGCTGTAGAATCTTCAGAATATTCAAATGAATGTCATACTACTCCATAGGTTTATAATAATTTTGTTCCAGTATTTCTATTTTTGATAATTGAGATAGGTCACATTGCCCTTATCTATACAAAGTAAGCAGTCCTGTGGATAGTTTTACTTGTCTGAAAAATCCATTGAATTTCTTTCTATAAGAATTTTTCAACATATTAAAAAATGCATAATCTATGATGATTCCATTGTTTCCTCAAAATGTTTATGCAGAATCGTTACTTCTTATGTTAGAATAAATGCTTTACATGAATAGAATGTATTCTAGACCAGTATTATCTGCTTCAGCATACATGTTAGCTCCTAGGTTGTGGGCCTATTTTGCAGATGAAGAGTTTTACTCCATTGTAAGACTGAAACAGGTAGATATTTTCAATCCAAAATACTGGCATGAGGTTTATATTTTAAGAACATGCTTCCTGGGTTTACAAAAGACAGCTGAAAAATAATAAATAAACAGACAAACAAAATTGGAGATAAGAAGTTGGTTGGCAATTTGCAAAAAATGAAGTGGAGGTGGAGGTGTGTGGCCTACTGAAGGTGGAGGGTCAGGCTGCAACTTTGTACCCTATAATGTGGTTAGGAAGAAAAGACTTGTGGGAAGTGAGAGGCAGTCATGTGCATAGCATCATTCACAGGGACAAACAAGTTTAGCCTTGAGTTGGCAACTTGCCTAGTAAGTTTGAAGAACAATTAATAACAGAAAAAAGCAATACAGGAAGTAGTAGGAGAGGAAAACAGAGTAAGAAAGATAGATGATGCTTTTATATTAAATAGAGCCCAGGAAATGATTATACAAGCTTTGACAAAAATGTCAGAAATGCCTAGGAAAAGCAAACAGGTGAGGTTTGTTTTTGGCGCAGGCGAAAATGTAGATTTGAGGAAGGCGAAGGGTGTGAGTACTTGAGAGAGGGGAGTTGGCATATTTGGTGTGGATGGACCTAGGGATAAAGTATTTAAAGTTCATTTTTTAACTACATAAACGTCTCCAAAATCTCTCAGGTTGTAAACGGTATATTTTCTCTAAAGCTCCATTTGAGTTTCTTAGGTTTGAGGACTATTTATTTACCCTTAACTTTCTGTGATTTATGCTAATTCAACCTATCAACTATGTAAACATTTATTTAATCATTCTCCATTCAGGAAACATTTTGTTGTGTCCAGGTTTTGCTAAAACAAATCAGATTCCTGTAAGCATTTTTATAATTTTCCTCATGTGTATGTGTAACAGTTACTCAAGGGGTTATTCTAGGATTTGAATTATGGTGTCTTGGAATGTGCATATTTTTGAATTTTACTTGATAATTTCAACTTTCAAATATTTCTCCAAATTTGTTGTATCAAATTACCTTCTGGTTCTGGCGCCTGCCTCACAAGTGCAAAGTTCCAGATTTGATCCTTGATACCCAAAAAGAAAAAAAAAATTACGTTCTACCAGCATTTCTTCTATATCCTCACAAACAGTATTATCAGACATTTTGATATTTTCTTATAGGTGTTAAATTTATTACATTCTGGTTGTGAAAAGCATTTTTCAATGAATAATTAGGTTGACCGTCTCTTACATTTTTTTTTTGACATATGTTGTGTTTTTCTGTGAAATGACTATTGTATTTTGCATTTTCTACTGAAGTAATAACTTTTATTTAATGTGATAAAATTTTTGTAGGCTCTGGGTACAAACATTTGTCAGTTCTTATTGTTGAAATATTTTCTTTGAATTTGTATGTTGTCTTTATGTTGACTTTTGATTAACATATGTCATGATTTCCTGTTTTATGTTTCTTTTAAAAAGTTTTAAATTTTGCTTTTCATATTGACATTTTTAGTCTCCTTGGAAATATTTTTTTAACATACAAAATTCCACTTAATTTCTAAAATAATAATTTTACAAGGATCATTTTTAACAGTCCACTGTTTTCCATTGACAATAGTTCCATATTAATTTGGGGTGCACATGTTATTCTGAATGCTTTAGTATGCTTAATTTACCTATTCATTCCTCAGTCTTAGTTGCTTTATGTGTGTAGCAAATCTCCACACATAGAGAAATAATTTCACAGTTTTTTTCAGGTGCATCTTGGACCTAGATCTTCCATACAAAGTTTTTAATGAAAAATAAAAAATACAATAAAACATGTTATAGTGATTATTGAAGTTCATTGATTCTATATGTCAGGTTGACACACTGAAATTGAGTTTTTCTGGTCTTCTCATGATTCAATTTTGGTAATTTTAATACCTTAGAGTAAAGTTTTATAATTTTACTAGGTATTTTAATTGTCTTAGAATATTTTAGTTACCCTACTATTATAGATAGATGAGCCAGGTAGAAACATTATAGGCAGTGGAATAGGGAGAAGGACAGGACAAAGGTGAAACAAACCACAGCACCACATCAGACTTCCTGGCAGTACACACAGAAAGGGACAGATCAACCTAAGTGGAGGGGATTTGCTGGAGGGTTATTGGGGGCTTTTGGTATTGTAGACAGCTAAGTTAATTATAAATATTAGAGCGGGTTATACAGGGCTGGAGGCCAGAATTGTAAAAGGAGAGAAACTACACATCCTTGTGCTTCCCCTGGGGATAAATAGCAGTGATTGATATTCTAAATAGGTATCAATCACCTGGGTAGGGGGTCAAGGTTTTAACCCAGCCTCTCCAGGAAATATCCCTGACCCCCACCCTTACTGAAAATCCTTGTACATTCGCTATGTGACTCGCTTCCCGATTGGACCGCCATTACCTAAGTGACTGTACGTGTAACCTTATTGGATGTTCATGGCTGTGGTCCACATTGTACTCACGTGGGTTTCACCCCATAAATCTCCTCTGTAAAGTGGGGTCTTTGGCTACCCACTCGGGACCCCTCCTGCCTCTCAGGAGCTTTCCTATCAATAAATATCTTCCTACTTTTAACCTCCCTTGTTCCTAGGACTCATTCTTCGATATCTAGAGAACAAGAACTCAGCATATCATACAGTTAACAGGTTGGGAGATATAACATTTCGTATTTCATATATCCCGGGACACTACTTTTATTAATAGTACTCAAGTCCCATTTTAATGTTTAAATATAACCTACATGAAACTTTATTTTTGTACAGTGATTTTTAAAATCCAACTCTTATATTGATAACACTTATTTATGACTTTTCCTTTGGTTTTTTGAGACAGGGTTTCACTTTGTAGTTCAGGCTGGCCTTGAACTCACTATGTAACTCAAACTAATCTCGAAATCTTGAACTCCCTGTGATCCTCCTACCTCTGCTTCCCCAGTGCAGGATTACAGGTGTGCACCACCACGCCCGGCTTTTTCATGACTCTTAATTTCATATCTTTTTAGCTCCAAGAACTGCACTCACCTTTCCATCTTTCTAGGCCTAGAGACAGAAGCTCAAAAACTACATTTACCAAGATGTCTCTTGAGCTGGGTTGCCATTATATTGTGTCAAAAATCAACGCTCTCAGGAGCTTAGAGGGAAGGAAGGAGGTAGAAGCTCCTGAGTCTGTGGCTTCCATAGGCAACTGTTGGCTTTCACAGTGGCAGCAGCTGCAGCAGCATGGCTTTGCTCAGTTAACTCTAGTACTATTGTAGACAGGTAAGTTAGGTATCAATCACCTGGTTGCGGGACCAAGATCTTCCAGGAAAGATCCCTTACCCACTCTTACTGAAAATCCTTGCCCGTTTTCTTGTAAACTTGCTATGTGACTTGCTTCCCCATTTGATCTCTATTTAATCAATATCACCTAAGTGATAGGTCTCCCACTACCGCCGCAGCTATTATGCATAGTAGCTGCCCTCTTCCTATCGTGCCTTGCCCCCTCCCCTGTGTGACGTCATGCCAAAATGGTTGCTCCCACCAAAGAATAAACCCTTCTTCCCAGCATGGCCCTGTTCCCGCCTAGAAAGTAACCTAATACTCGCTCACCTCCTACCACCTAGTGACGTCACCGGCTCCTCCATTCCCTAGTCACTACCTCACTCAACCCCATCTCAGCCTCTACAAACCCCACCCCAGTCTCTATAAAAGACTCTTCCTGCCCCAGCCATATTGCTTTTGTCTCTCCTTTGTTCAGAGACAGCCTGGCAGATCTATTCCCCTAATAAAGGCTTGTTGTGGCCTGGTCTGGTCTTGGTCTTCTGCCCTTTTACCTGACACTAAGCAACTATACTTGTAATCTTATTGGTCGATCATAGTTTTGTCCCGCCTCATGTCCACCTTGTGATTTCTCATTGGACCTAAGCGACTGTACTTGTGATCTTACTAATTGACTATAGTTTTGTCCCACATTTAATCTGCCTCACCTCCTGGCGTTGTCCCATAAAACACCTTTGAGAAGCAGGGTGGGCAGGCAACCCACTTTCCAGGTTTCCCCTCCTATCCTTCTCAGGCAGGAGCTGTCTCTCTCACTATAAATTTTTCCTACTCTTAATGTCCATTGTTCATATAATTCATTCTTCAGTTTTAGAGAACAAGAACTCGTACTTTGCATATCTATCAGGTTTTGGAGTTACATCTGTTCCCCATGTATCAGTACTGCTTGTCACACTTTGAGACCATGGCAGGGCACAAAAGAATGAAAGATTTCTCAAACGGTACTCGAAGTCAATGTCCAATCCACACTCCATGCAGGCCCAGAGGAGCTGCCATTAACCAAGACCCCTTAGTTTGGGAAAATCTCAAAGGACAGCTCAAACTGTGGCCTTTTGTTGATGGAACCAGGAATCAAGGATCAAAGAGAAAAAGAAGGATGTCTAGGCAGGAACTTACCTGGGGACAGGGGAAGGTCAAGGTGGTCTGTTAAATGGCTGACCTTGGATCCAAATCTAAGTGATAAATCAGACCACAGGGAGGGCAAAAGCAGAGCATTCATTCCCTTAGGCAATGCGTTTTGATCCTACTGAGATTTGTGAGGCCCACAGGCTATATCATTTAATCTCTAACCATGCATTCCTGGAGGTTTGGGACTTGTGGCTCTGAAAGCCCCTTACCTCTGCGTGGGCATCTCCTACATACGTCTGCCACAACTGCTGATGCTGATAACTGGAAGTAAATGCTGGCCTCTCTGGTGGCTGAGTCTTAATTGAGACAGAGACAAATGGACACAGAAAAGCCCAGGTTTCAGAGGCAGGTAACCAGCCGAACTCTGGACTCTCCTGTAGTAGCGTGTGACAATGTGGCAGACACCTTGATCTCCTCCAGTGACAGTGGCTTCTCTTCTCCAATTTCTTTTCCTGTCTTTCTGAATCTCTCCAGAATACTGCTTATCCCATGGTCTTTGTTTCTCCAGTCCTTTATTAATTTCATAACCTAATCATTGGCACTAAATCCTTTTCTCATTTTTGGTTTCCTGATTGTATCTTGAATTACATATTAATCTATTTATTTGTAATTGTTTCAGTTTTCTATTTAGAGTACTATATGCTTATCATTTAATATGTTTCTTCTTTGAAACACCTGGATATTATTTCATTTTCCTTCCCTATTACACTGATTTTATTCTGTAAAGGATGAAATAAATTTGTTCACAGCAGGCGTACGCTGAGTTTATCATGTAATTTGGAGTTTAAAAGAACTACAAGATTTCAATATATGTCACTGTAATTTAGGGGTAAATATTTTTTATTGTATTTTGAAAGTTTTCTCTTCTTCCTTATGTTAAGGGGTTTAATGTGAGAGATTATAGTCTTTCATATTTTCTCCCTGCATTTATCAAAATGATTACTTAGATTTTCTCCTTTAATCTTTTAATGTGGTGAATAACATTTATAGACTCTTTGGTGTTAAACCAACTCTGAAATTCTGGGTTATTCTTAAATTCTTCATCATGTAATGTTTTGTTTGCTGATTTTTCTTTTGGATTTTTGTATGTAAATGGAAGTGTGGAATGGTTCTAAAAAAATTTTTCTTTCATGCTGTCTTAATCTGTTTTCATATCAATGTTGTGCTAAGCCCATAAATTAGATGTGGGATATTGTTCCATATTTGTTTAGTGCAAAAGTTTATCATATATTATTTAGTATTTCTTAGGACTTATAGAAATAACTGTCTAGGTATGGTATATTTTTTGGGGAAAACTTTAACTTGTTAAATTCTTTGTAGTTATAGACTATTCAGATTATCTCTTTGTAAGTAGATTTGTTGACTTTTCCTAGAAATTTGTTAATTTTGTGTAAGTTTTTGGAAGTTCTGGCAGACAGGTTTTTGGCCTTCTCATATTCTTTGCCATGGTTCTGCCTAACTGGAAGCTGTTGATGATGGGTGTTAACTGCTGTGAGAACACACTCTTATTTCCTCAAAAGTCCGCTTTGATAACACTGACATCATGGTTAAGGATACTGTCTACTGCTGTTTGTGAAATTTCAAATCTTAAGACACTTAAACAATGCTCAAATACTGAGAGTTCTGTTTGCCAAGGACACATATTTTTTTGGCTTACACATAGGCAACCCCTCTATCTCACTGTTTCTCACACATTTTCACCACAACACTGAAGCATTCATGATTCTCCCTGCATTTCAGAGTTCTTCACCATGTGAGGGAGCTCAGTCAGCTGGAGAGTCCAGTATGAATGAGGCCTGGCTGGGGCACCAGGCTCCCAAAGAGACCATTATTCTCTACACTGTTTTTCCTTCCCACACTCAGATATTCCAAACACTCCTGCAGCCTTGGAGTCTCCAAGTTAACTCCTGGAAGCTACACCCACCAATGTAAGAG
This sequence comes from Heterocephalus glaber, assembly GCF_000247695.1. Next base: position 20,891,502 of record NW_004624731.1, on the reverse strand, counting down.
CTGTGCTGTGTGCATGCATAATGATCAACAGTTATTCTTCATCATTTCATTATGAATAGTATTAAACTCTTTTCATTTCAACAATGAATTCTTTAGTGACACTGTGAATGTTTTAAGTTATTGCTAAGATAAATTTGATGGCATCAAATTTGTAATTTTATTTTATTTATTTATTCATTTATTTTTGGTACTGGGAAGAGAACTCAGGACCTTGCACTAACCAGGCAGGCACAGCATCACTGAGCTACATCCCCGGCCCAAATTTGTGATTTTAAATATACAAAAGTTTAATTTATATATCATGATTTGGATGTTTAGAAGAACATTTAAAACTTTATAAGGAAATAAAATTTTATTATTAATTTTTGCTCATGATTTTTTTTTGACATACTTATCTTTCTAATATGGACATATTCTGAACTTTTATAATCCAATATTTCAAACTAGCCTATCACAGATTGCAAGATAAGCTATCTATACTGCTGTCTATCTATATATCTGTATCTATGTCTAAACATTTTTCACTTCACTTTTCACTGGAAAATAATGCTATTTGGAATTCAGTACACTATTAACTTTACCATAAATAAATTAAATTATCTTTTTTTCTCATAAGATGTTACTTGAACTTTCCTCTGAAATACAGAGGGGAGTATCATCAAGAAGCAGTTAAAATAACAATCTGGAATTTAAAGGAATAAGGCAGATCAGAGATTAGAACTGGGTATCAAAAATATAGAGATGGTGGATGAAGTCTTCAGTGAATGGTGATATTCAAATGAACAGGCTAAAATCACCAGGGAACCATAGGATCTAATTTTGGAAACACCAAGATTTGAAGCACTGAAAGAAGGACTACTGAGAGTAAGAATAAGTTGGTAGAAAAAAACAAACAGGAGAAAGTTTGGCAAAGAAGTGAAAAAAAAAGAGACTATATGAAGAAAGTGGAATTGTCAACAGCATCAAAACATTTGTAATGTACAAATAAGCTGACATCCACTTCCCGCTTAGCTATTCAAATATACACACTAAAATATAAAGTGAAAGGTAGAAATATTTTTTAGTGTTTTCTGTACTGAGCTTACTTCAGATCCTGTAACATTGCCTAATCTGTAGTGGACAGATGATACTCATTAAATGAATTAGCTACTTAATATTTATTACTAAAGCAAACCAATTAATGCAATATGTTTTAAAGACAAGTGTACCATTATATTCAAAATTCTTTATGTTCACTATACTTACTGATGTAGGGGGAATAGATGTTACTCCTAAACCTGCGAGACATCAGAAATGTGATTTCAATTCTATAGAACTGAAGAATGAATTCTAGGAACAACGGAGGTTAAGAGTAGGAAAAATTTATTGAGAGAACGATAGCTTCTAAGAAAGACAGAAGGGGGACTGGAAAGTGGGTTGCCTGCCCACCCTGCTTCTCAAAGGTGTTTTATTGAGCAAAGCCATAAGGTGAGGCAGGTTCAAGGTGGGACACAACTACAGTCAACTGGTAAGATTACAAGTATAGTCAGGTAATATTGATCCAATGGGAAATCAGGAGATGGGAAAAAACTATGATCAGCTAATAAGATTACAGCAAGTGAATATCAATTAAATGACAATCAAATAGGGAAACTGGTCACTTAGCAAGTGTATTTGGAAGGAACCAGGACTGGGATGGAATGGACTAGGGAGGTTTTGGTCCCAGCCCAAGGTGATTGTTACCTATTTAGAATATCAATCACTGCTATTCATCCCCAGGGGAAGGATGTCAGTGTAGTACTTTTTTTCTTTTTATAATGTTGATCTTTCACCCAGCATCTGGATTATCTTTCACTTTGACTCCTGGAGGGCGGGCCCTGCCTAACTGTCTACAAAATATCTAATTAATTTAGCTTTCTACCATATTATGAGATTAAGAAAGAACATAAAGTGTAAGACCGAGGGCCTTACCAAACCCTCCGAGGAGCTGACTGCAGCAACGAACACCCGGGAAGGAACACACCGGACAAGTTGGAAAATAAAACAGACCTTTATTAGTCTGGCCAGACGGCACTCCCAAAGCAAAGTAGCTAAGAGGGCAACTGGCTCAGAGTCCGAGGCTGTTTTTATAGGGGGTTGAGGGGGAGGTTAACATGTAGATTCACGGAAAAAAAAGAACAAAGGTTAGTGGTCGACTGTCACGTACTGACGGTCAGCAGACACACACAGTAATGGTCACGACCATATGGTCACGATCGTCACGTACTGATGGTCAGCAGACTCAGTGATGGATTGTTCTACCGATAGTGGGTCCGGGAATATTCGTTCTCCGGACAAACAAGGGGTTGAATGATTTACTTAGGAACTTTGCTTTGTTACAGATTTTATCTACCCTCCCAAGACTAACAAGCACATTTTAACCATTAAATTTTAAACACAACAGAGGCTAGGGGAATAATTGAATTTTGAATCATACAGTCCCACATAAAGCAGGACAGTTTAAAACAAATTGGTTTTCAAATGGTTTACTTGTAACTATTGCATAAAAAATCAAATGTTCATTCATAACATTTTCTTTGTTTTGTTTTGTTTTTTGGTACGGGGATCGAACTCAGGTCCTTTTGCTTGCGAGGCAGGCGGTGGAACCATTGAGCTAAATCCCCGGCGACATTTTCTTAATCTATTTTATTTTTGTGAAGATACACACATTAATAGCACTCAAATTATCTAACTTATGTGATGGGCTTAATAGTCCATCAGAATCAAATAGCCAGTTTTTATAAAATGGAATTGCCAGAGGAATAATTATTACGTTGAAATTTTTTTGTTTACCTGTTATTAAAATGTTTAATAATGTCTTTAGTTATAGGTGAAAAAATAGATTATTGAAAGCTTATTTTGAGCTGGGTACACCTGAAATCCCAGCCCTCAGTGGGGGGAGGGGGAGGCAGGACTGCAAGTTCAAGTCCTGCCTGGGCAACTTAGTGACTTAGCAAGGCACTTCTCAAAACAAAGGAACAGACAAACAAATACGGGACTAGGACACTGCTAGTGGCAAGGGTCTTGGGTTCAATCCCCAGTACTGAAAATATTGCTGTTCAGAAGTCCATTAAAATATTTAATTCCCCATTAGGAATATTTAAATAAGGAAAATAAACAGTTACCAAAGTCCTGTAATTTTTGAAGGGCATACATTCTTTTTCAGTTTCACAATAATGTAGGATTATACAGATTATAGATGCAATGTAAATTAATAAGTATAATAAGAAAAAAGATTGGAGCATCAATTCAATCATAAAATTCTGTTTTTATGATATTTATGTTTGTAAAATTGTGTTTAAAGTAACATATACTTTGTGTATGAATACTAATTAAAAAATAAACCTTCCAGAAGCTTGTACAAATAAGAGGTAACTATTCTAGATATCAGCACTTTGAAAGGATGTTCAGTTCTTAAAAATATGCTGCTTTTGCTTTTAAAGATTTTTTTCAAAAAGAAAATGAGAATAAATGAGATACATTTATTTTTTTATTTTTTATTTTTTGTACCAGGGATTGAACTTGGGACCTTGTGCTTGCAACACAGGTGCTGGAACCACTGAGCTAAATCCCCAAGAGATATATTTATTTATACATAAGTACATTGATGCAATGATGTCTATCTAACCATTTTAAATGTTTTGTTTGAAATTATATTCAGAATTTATGATGATGTATAATTTTTACATATCAAATTTGATTGACATTTAGATATTGTGTGATGAATTATGCATTAAGTACATCAGTAAAGCATAAGCAATTAACTCCATTGGTTTTACTTGTGACTTACAAACATATATCTTTTTCAGCAGATGTCTTCAGTTTTTCTCCTTGGGTTTTGATGTATGTTTTTGCATAAGTCCAGACGCCTATGTTTGCAGCTAGACAAATAGATTCTACAGAAATGCTTTGATTTACTTTTCTCAGAAGGCAGTGAATTTTTATCACTCCAAATGTGGAGCATGGTGCTCTGAAGAAATATTCTGCATGTTCATGGTGTTTTCAGAATTAATCTGTTTATCTAAATTTAAATGATTTCCATTTCATGGCATATTTTTTCACTCTAGAATTGAGAGCTTACATTTCCAGTATTTTTATGAGAATCAGAGTTAACTTGAAGGCTGTGTTATACACCGTACTGGTCATCTTTTCTATAATTCAAAAGCTATTTCCATTTAACACTTCTTGTAGATATCTTTGTATCAAGTCACTTGTCCAATTTGGAAGTTTTATTACTATTTAAAAAACAGATTTTAGTTTTTTAGGGAGAAATATGAAACTGGTCTAAAAAAGTAACTAACAAAGTTCTCTACATATCATAATGTTCACAACTATTACAAGTTTATGTACCTTTATGTACAAAAAGATGTATTTGCAATTACTCAGCTGCAGTTCAGGTTCAAATGTGTCAAATGCTTTCCATACACTCATTTGGGCATTGTTGACCCAGAAATAAGATTTTCAAATTTGGATTTAGAACACCACTAAAGATAATACAGGTTGAGTACAACTGACATTTTGTGTCAAAATATAGTACTTATTCACTCAAAAACTACAGTGGATCCTTACAGTATGCAGTTATGTTTGCAAAAGCTGAGATTATATCCATATCTGTATCTATGTATCTATATATATGCTTTAGAAAATCAAATAAAAGACTGCTATTTCATCAATTAAATAATGCTAAAGGCAATAAAGTGTCACTAAATGTAATTCCCTTCATTTCTTGCTTTAATTCTTCTAGTGTCTAATTATATGGGATCCAAGCAAGCTGTACTGTCTTCTGGGAAAATGCTACTTGATTTTAATGGAAATATGCAAATGAAAGGAAAGCAGATTTATGCACAAGCTTATATATATATATATATGTATATATATATTATATATATATATATCACATAATTTATCATTACCCAGCAATCAATTTCAGACTGATTATTTTGTCCAGTTGAAAGGTTCAGGTCTGAATCTTCAGAAAATATTTGACAAATTTTAGCTATATTATTTTCTTCATAAGAAGTGTAATTTTATTGATGTTCTTTTTTAGTCTTAAAAATTAAAAATATTACCCATTCAAACCTCTATCCCATTCTAAAGAAATGTGGTGAGTAACAATAACTGAAAGAAACTGACTGTTGGAGAACTCAAAGTTAAGAATGACAGTCATGAAAAAGACTGGAAAGTTGTCATCATTTGCTAATATATTTTTCAATGACTGCTTCAAAGAAGTTAGTTTCTTTTTCGTAATTCACACGTCAATCCTGTTTTGTCATGTTGGCTCTTCTCAGCAGCTGTGCTTATTCTATTATGATGAAATTGTATTTGCCCTCATTTTACGGAAGTATGACAGCCCTGGGAGGAAATACTGAAAATTGTAACAAAGTACAAACAGGACAACAGGAAAAATACAGAAATTAATATTTCAACTCCATTTTTTTCTGATTGTCATGTTCTGGAAATAGTTTCCTGACAGTTGGAAGCAGTAATGCTACAGGGAAGAACCTACTCATTGCCTAACCTATATTTAGTGATTAGCCTTCCCTCTCAGTTTGGGGGAATGATGAATAATTTTGGCATTGGTTCCCTCCCTCTTTTTTTTTAAAACTTAAATTTCCACCTGAGTGATGTGCCCACCAAGCTGTGGTGGACATCTGGTTTGAAGAAATGAGCAGCCACACACTCTGGGTGGCACATGTGTGGAGAAGATGAAAAGGAAACGATTAATGTAGTTTGTGTTTCAGATTCCATGCCCATTTAATAATGTATATTAATGATGCATTTTGGCAATAAAACTATTTAATAACCATTAAGGAGAAATTGCCATTTCTCATTAACAACAGATTGTCTTACAACACATTGGCTAATTTCTCATTCAATTCAACATAAATTGAGTAACAGATTTTATGTGTAGAGCTAAAGAGAGAGTTCTTTATTTTTCAAAGAAAATAATAAACATCTTTGGGGAAAATTGTTCAAACCTTTAGGGTATAATTAGAAAAAAAACCAGAAAACTTTTTTTAATGTTTAAAATGAACATTCTAAGAAAGTGAAGAGTAGTTCCATTATGGTGTCTTTCAGGAAAACAGTTGTTGAACGTGTGAATCAGATTTATAACCTATAGGTATACTTAACTCTCAAAGTTCTGAAAGATGTTTTATGAGGATTAAATTTAGAGCTTGTCAGTAGCAGAGGAAGGTTGAGAGGAGAAGACTGTGTTCCATATCATCTCTGTCCTCCAGGACCCAGCCATGGTTTAGAGATTCCCTACACAAGCAGAATGAAGTGATTTTGAGTCCTATGAGAATAGAAAGGGGGTGTATTTGTTTCTGTATACTGATCTGTAAAGGTCAAAAGATTTCAAAAGTGGGATCCTGACACTGCTTTACAACCCAGTAGAAGTTCAAATATAATAAATATTTGGTACTTAGAGATGTATTGAATGTGTTTGATTTCAGTGATATTTAACAAAGGGCCCTAAAAGGGAAATCCCTGGAAGGGAAGACATCTGCATTTTTAGTTACATGTATCACTGAGACAGGTCATTTGAAAGAAATTTGTTCTGGAGATTATATAGTTTAAATAATAGTTTAAAATACTTGCTTCTGTCTTATGAGGTGTTGAATGACTTTAACATTATTTTTATGTTTATATGTTTAACATTCTTTATAGTTTTCAGTATTATTTGAATTTCTTACATGACTACTTTTCCAATCAGAAGAAAATATATATGGGTAAGAAGGACTATTATATTGAAATGACTCCATAGAATACAAAGATAAAGGAAAAACACAACGGATAAATTTAATAGCATAAATGTATTCAATATTTGTGACATAAAATATTTGGTTAATATATACCTATCACATTATAAGCCTTCCATTTCATTTAATGGGAAATAATTGAATTGGTCATCAAAATTACACAGAAAAAATAATGATATTTTGCCTATGATTCAATTAGCTTAGTTTGCTTAAAAATTAAGATTCTATTTTTAAAGCACTTCTATACAAGGTTAAAACATAATTTCAAGTACATAATGTAAATCTGGAATTAATGTCATATTCACAATTTTGAATACTTCTTGCTCAAAATAAACTTGTAATGCCAAAAATGAAACAAAGAAAATTACCCATGTAGCTGAACATGTCTGTATAGTTTTGTGAATAGAATAGTATAAATCTCAAGAATACAAGAAACTTCTGAAATCCATTCAATCTGTCCTTTCACTTTTAGTAAGAAAGGACAGTGCCAGAAACTTTATATAATCTTTCAACCCTTTAAAAATGCTACCATAGGGGCCAGGGATTTAGCTCAGTGGTTCCAGCACCTGCCTCATAAGTACAAGGTCCCAAGTTCGATCTGCAGTACCAAAAAAAAAATACTACTATAATTTTTACATCTATTTTTAAAAGCCCATTTCTTTATATCCTACCACATTTCTATGCTTCTGTTTTCCACATAGTTTGCTCATAGCTTAATCCAACATGCATGGCTCTAAATTCCTGTCTAGTTATTAAATGAATACCTGGTAGGATACTAATAGCAACAACATAGTCAGCCCTTTTGTTGCCCCTCCAAATGAAATTAGATTTCTTGAGCCCACAGGAGTCTTCCAGATCAGGGTGCCAGAGCTCCCAGCCTAGAGGAGGTTTCCGGGTAGGTGTGCTGTAGCTCCCACCATGGAAGAGGCTTCTGGGTAGGCGTGTCACAGCTCCCAGCCCAGAGGAGGCTGCTGGGTAGGCATGCCAAGGCTCCCAGCACAGAGGAAGTGAGCCGTGCAGGTGACAGCAGCATCCCCCCACCCCTGTTGAAATGAGAAGACACGTAAACAAGCCTGAGAACCAGACTTCCTGATCACCTAAAGCAACCCCAAAGGGAAATGAGATGGAAGACTTTGATATTCAACCACCTGGACTTCCTGAACTAGCAACGAAAGAGGATCTGGAAAAAATGAAATGAGAAATAATTTCTCACATAACAGCAGAGATTGTGCCCATAGTGCAAGACATGATTAATTAATCCAGAGAGAACACAGATAAAAAAATAGAGGAGCTCAGGAACATGATGGAATCCCATCTCAGGAAACAAATGGAATCGATAAAACATGCAAACAGATTTCCAGGAGATTAAAAACTCCACTGAAGTCTATGCAGCAAAATGAGCCAATGTGAGGACAGAATTTCAGATACAGAAGATAAGATTGCAATTAGTGATGAGGAAAAGAAAAACTTCTTTAAAATTGTAAGGGACCATGAGAAAATAATCCAGGAGCTGCTAGACAATGCAAATGAGAATAACATAAGACTGATTGGAGTCAAGGAAGAAACAGGACAGAGTGCAAATGACAAAAAAGCTGTTCACAGAAGTGATGGCAGAAAACTTCCCAAGCAGGGGAAAAGAACTTTAAATACAGATAAGCGAGGCATATAGGACTCCAACTAGCCTTGATAAAAAAAATCTACACATAGGCACATAATTGTTAAGATTCCAGAAATCCAAGAGAAGAACAAAATTCTACAAGCAGTTAGAGAAAAGAAACAAATCACATAAAAAGGAAATCCCATTAGAATCACAGCAGACGCTTCTCAACCCAAACCCTCAAGGCAAGAAGTGCTTGGAGTGATGTATTTGAAGCCCTAAAGGAAAACAACTTCCAACCCAGATGGATGTACCCTGCAAAATTATCTTTCAAAATTGATGGAGAAATAAGATAGTTTCATGACAAAGAGCACCTTAGGAACTTCAT
>NW_004624731.1:20823500-20878946 GCF_000247695.1 Heterocephalus glaber | reverse complement strand
ATCTTCCCCAAAGAATTAAAAGAATCATACCATAGTGATATATGTGCACCCATGTTCATAGCAGCACAGTTTGTAATAGCCAAAATTTGGAAGTAGCTCAAATGCCCATCAACTGGAGACTGGATAAAGAAAATGTGGTTTTTAAATAAAATGGAGTACTACTCAGCCATCAAATGTGAGAAATTAGAGGCATGTATTACTAAATGGATACACATTGAGGCCATACTCTTAAAGAGAAATAAAAAAGACACACATGTGCAAATACCAAATAGTTTTTCTGATGTGAGAAACTGAAAGTGTAAATAAGGAGTAAAAGTTATAATAGATAATGTGAAATAGGAAGAAAAGGGGTAAAGGGATAGATGAAGTGGGAGGGGTAGGGGAAAGGAAAGAAGGGAATTAATATGAGAAAATGAAAAAAAAGGAAATAAAGTCTTTGTAAATAGGGAGGGATGGAGGGGTTGAAGGGAGTGCCGAGGGAGGGGTTAAAAATAAAAACCAAGAGAGTATGTAAAGGTTCATATTTCCAGTGATGAATGTTATTATATTGTACACTTAAAATGTACCAATAATAGGATATACAAAAACAAAAAAAGAGATTTCTTGGTTTGTACTCGTCCTATCCCCACTTATTAGAACTTCATCTTTTCCTCTGACTTGATTTTCCTGCCAATTAGGGTCTAGACTTGCTTTTCACTACAGTTGTCCCTTAGCATCCACAGGGGATTGATCCATGAAACCCTGAAAATATCGAAGTCTGCAGAAGCTTTAATTTCTTATATTACATGGTGCAGTATCTTCTTGTATACTTTACATCATCTCTATATCACTTATACTACCAAATATAATATAAGTGCTATTATTACACTATTGTTTAGGGAATTACAGGAAAGTCAAATATGTACATGCTCATTACAGATATATTACTTTGTTTTGATCCTCAGTCTACTTAACATGTGAATGCAGAGGGCCAACCATGCTATTCTTTTTGCAGATCTCTGTTGTACCCTCTAAAATGCTCACTGGCTTCTACTAATACATCTCTCATTCTAGTTATATCAGCACATGGATGGTCCCTAAACACTGGGCTTTGTTTGGGGGACCTACTTATATGTTTTGACCAACTTTTAATACGAATATTTCAAATCTTGTGTAAAAGGCAATCACTATGCTAAAATCTTCCTGCCTATTTGATGTGTTGCCTTCATGGAAGAGAATTATGGCCCTAGATAAAAGCTTAGGAACTACTGTCCTGTATCCCACAAACTAGATGAGAAACAAGTCAATTTCTGTCTTCCAAGAAATAAAAATTGGTCTTCAAATTCAGATTCTGTGGGAGCCTGAAATGAAGGGTGGTGGACTAATTAATCTAATGGAGGAAATTTCAGAGCTGTCTAATGTTCCAGCAGTGGTATGGGTACTGTTTTCTGCTTTTAGCCAGACCTGTAGTGAAAATCAGGAACAAATATTCTGCCACCTACCTTGTAAGCTCAAGGTCCCAAGTTCCATCCCTGGTACAAAAAAAAAAAAAAAAAGATTTAGTAACAAATAGTAGGTGTGAAAAGTTTATTGTTTTATCAGAAAGGAAGTGCTGGGAAAGTTAAGGGCATGGATAGCTTAGCTGCCAAAAAGATTAGCTTTACAAGGAATCCAAGCACTTTATATTAAAACAGGAGGAAAGACAGCTCAAAGGCATCGCACAAAGAAATAAGTCCCTGCCCTTTACAGGTTCAAGGGTGCAAAACTAAAGCTTTCATTTGAGAAGAGAATCCCTAGTGTGACTGCTTAAGAAGGTTCACCTAGGGAATTGGTTCCCTGAGATTCATTTCACCATGTTCAGCCATTCAAGCATCAGCCCCACTCAAGTGGGCCTAGCTACTGTTCAAAGCTGTCTTTGGTGTCATCCACCTGGTGCTGGATTTATAGGCATGCAGAATGCAAGCATTACAGTGTTTTGGAGCCTTTCATCCAGATTCAGAATAAGGCATGGGAGTTCAAGCATAGGGCCTCTGAGAGGGCAGTACGTGAAGCTGTGAGAGTGAAGCCAAAACTGCACTGGAGATGCCAGGAAGTTGATGTTAGGATGTGGATAATCTACTGAGGAAAGTTATAGCCAATGAGTGGAATCACCCCAAGAGAGAAGGCAAGAGGGCTGCAAACATCAAGGCCATTGGGGCAGGGCTGCCTAAGACCGTTGATGTTCACATCTCACTACCACCTGCCCCAGATACTGGACAGACAGCTACAAGATTCAGTGTTTGCCCTGTGAGTTTGAGTCTTCCTTTGCTCCAATTCCTTTATATCACTCTGTTCTTTCATTTTGGAGTGAAAATGTTTACCTGGTGGCACTGAGTGTAAGAAATTTTTAACTTTTTGATTTTTACAGAAGCTCATGTCTGAGCTTGCTTTGAGTCTCAGAGGAGACTGGAATTGGACTGTTAAGCAATATTAAAACTGTTAAGATCTTGTTAACTCTTAAATATAAATAAATGTATTTTGCATATTAAGATGGAGAAGAACATTTTGTGGATCACGGTTAGAATTGTGTTTTAAATCTAAAATATTTCCCTAAAATCTCATGTGCTTGATAGTGATTGGATAATGGGAACACTATTCTCATAAGTGGATTTATCTGTTGATGATAAATCCACAGCTAACAGCTGTGTGGAAGTAGAGCTTTCTGGAGATGGGTCATTGAGGCTGTGACCTGGAAAAGTATACTCATTATCCCTGCCTCCTCACTTCTCTCTTTGTTTCTTGGCTGTAGTTGATTGAACAGCTTTCTTCCATCATGCTCTTCCACCACTCTGTTTCTGCCTTGTGGTCAGCAGACCATGGACTGAAACTTTGAGCCAAATTAAACCTCTTCTCCCTAAGTAGTGAGTTAAATTGTGAGTACTGAGTACTTGTCTCAGAGATAGGAAACTGAGGAAGTCAGGACATAATAGCATTATTATAGTACAAAAAGCACAAAGACATTATAAGAAACACAAAGTACAAATCTCTATTCCTACAAACTCATGTCCACTAGAACTCACAAGTAATATTTCATACTTAATTGTGAGTGCTTTTATTGACATTCAGGTGTATTAGTGAGCTTTCCCATTGCTAGCACAAAATACCAAACACCTACAATATCAAGGAGAGATTTATTTTGGCTCACAGTTTCCGTGGGTTCACTCCACAGTGGCAGGCTTCAAGGTAGAAACAGCATGATGAAAATGCATGGCAGAGGAAAACTATTTATGGAATGAGAGCTTGGAAACAGAGACAGAGAGTGGATGAGCTAAGACAAGAAAACACCCTTCCAACTCACACACCTGTGACCTACTTTAAACCAAGATCCATCTCCTCACAAAAAGTCAGCTATAAACTCATAAGCAGACTAATCCACCAATGAGTAGTGCATTCACATGACCCAAACACGGGAGACTTTTAAGATCTAAACCATGACATGAGGTAAAAGACAAAATTGTTCCTCATCATCAGTTTTCTGAGACACTGTCATGAAGATCCTAACCACTGAATTAAGAACAGTAAAGAAAATTAAAAGCATCAAAAATGATCAAAATATGCTATGTCATATACTAATCCCCCAGAATGAATGCAACTATGATGTATTTCAAACATGCACTAATAATTACAGAAAATTGAAGGCCTATAATAATCAGATTATGTTTATTAGCACATGACCTGGTCATCTATGACCATATGATGAAATGTATAACACATTTTCTAAATCTAATCAGTGAGTTTAGACAGACTTCAGGATAAAGAATTGATTTAAAATATAACAATGTTATTACTGCATTCTAGCAATTAAAATATGGAGCTGAAAGTTTGAAAAAACAATTCACAATAGTATCACAAAATGTTAAATGATTAGGAAAAATGTAACCAAAGATGTGTAAAACCAGAACACTGAAAACTGAAAATAAAGCATTCCTGGGAAAAATTTAAAGATATAAATAATTGGAAAGACATGTTTTTCTCATAGACAATGATACATTTGGTTTTTAGGAAAATGCTTTCCCTAAAGATGATCTATTGATTCCATTTGATCCTAGGATATTTTTTGGGTTTTTTTGAAGTTAACTAATGAACAGATTTAAAAATTCATATGGAAATGCAAAGACTCTAGAATGGTCAAAATAACAGTCAGAAAGAATTAGGAACACTTGTACTACTTGATTCTAGACCAGAAACCTAAAGAATTTAAAGTAATGTGATAATTGAATAAAGATAAACAAATAGTTTGGAAGGTAAGAATATCAGTCTAGAAGTGGCCAACCAATTATTTAACAGTGATAAGTATTTCTGTAGAGAAGTGATAGTTTTTTCATGTGTTTAGAAATCAATAGCTTGTCTAATTCCCCATAAAATAAACTTCGCTGTACACACATCATATATAAAATCAGCATAAAATATATTAAAAGTTTAATGTAAAATGTAAAACTTCTGAAAGAAAACATAAAAGAAAAGCATAGTGACTTACATCGGACACCAAAATGAACCATAAAAGAAAAAAATTGATAAATTAGAACATATTAAAATTAAAGTCTTTAGCACTTCCAAGGGCACTGTTAACAGTATCTGTTCACAGAACAAGAAGTAATAGATTAGGAGAGAAAAACTGTAAGTGGCTTAGATATGTATAATTTTATTTTTTTTGTATGAGAATATATAAAGAAAATATAAAGAACTCTCAAAACTCAATAATTAAGAAAAACCCAAAAAATGTAGCAAATGCTTGAATGGACACGTTAGTAAAGAAGATGGTGAATATGCACATGAAAGGATATTCAATAGTATTAATCATTAGGGAAACATGGGTTAAAACTACAGTGTGATAATATGATGTATCTACTAGGTAGCTAAAATGAAAAACTGACTATACAAATTGTTGATAAGAATGTGGAGCATCTGAAATTTAGATATACTGCCAATGAACTTAGAAAAATGGTAAATCACTTTGGAAAACAGTTTGTGAGCTTAAAAATATGAAAAGAAAATGAAAAATATGAAATATCTACCATATGATCTATATATTCATGCTTATGTATTTACACAAGTGACAATATGGTACATATTCATTCAAAGATTTGTATGTAAATGTATGTAGCAGCTTTATTATCATAGCCCCAAACTGGAAATCATCCAGTTGTCCATCATAAGTGATTTGGTAAACAAATAATGATATAAGTATTAATATAAAGGAATCCTACTGAGTAATAAAATAGAAAAATATACCAACACAAACAGCATGGGATAATACAAATATAATTGCACTAAGTAAAAGAAGTCAGACAAAATGATTTTATGGTCTAAGATGCCATTTATATAAAACTCTGGAAAATGCAAACCAATGTACAGTGACAGCAATCAGATTGGTGGTTATTTGCAGAGGGCTGTGATGAGAAAGAAGGGAAGGATTACAAAGAAGCAGAAGGAATCTTTTGGGGGTGAGAGACATGTTCAATATATTGGTTATGTTCATGTTTCCTCATAAGTGTGCATGTGTCAGAAATTATCACATTTTAATTTTAAATATCAGCAGTTGATTCATTTCAATTAAAAATGAAAATATGAAACCTTTTAGTTTTAAAATATAATGCATAGGTTTTATTCACACAGAGAACCAATTTGATTACATAAAAAAGACAAGACATGAACCTGCAGTTTTTACCCCCAGGGAAGTATTTCCTTATATTCTCATCTAATTTATAATGATTTTATTTCGGTCTTATCATCACATAGATAGTTAAAATAGCAAATTAACTTCTCAATCTAAAAATCCTCATAATTATTTTTCATCCCTAAATAATTTTTCTTAGTGATTGGATCCTTGTTTGTTTTTTGTTTGTTTGTTGTGGTACCAGGGATCCAACTCAGGACCTCCCACTTGCCAGGCAGGTGCAGTGCCACTGAGCTAAATCCCCAGCCTGATCCTTTTGTTTTTTGATAACAGCAACTTTCGTTTTGTTCTTCTAAGGTATAGTTCCATTGTTTATTCAAAAGTACATTATAATGGAATACATTGAATAAGTAGAAGATCTTTAATTTTAGAAGACCTATCAGATTTTGCCTAAATCTTAAAGTACAATGATTAACCCATTGTAATTCAGTAATTCTCTCTGCCAACCTGAGCATCAGGCCTAAATTAAATTTATGTGTATCCCCTGGGAAAGTTTGTTGAAACTCTCAGTACTTAATCCACACATGTACATGCTAACTCTTGTGAGGCATAAAGCATACTTTTTAAATCCTTCCTGAACTATTTAATGCATGGCCGGTTTTAGGAACCACTGGCAATTTTTGAACATTGCAACTTCTTTGCAAACAGTTAACAGCTAGAAAAATCCTGCTAAGTGGATTTGCATCAACTTATAGGATCAAGCAAATATGTATATATTTCTTCAGAGGAAAGACTCAACTGTGATTAACAATTTAGATAAAATAAGTTATCAGAGAAAGTGAAAAGACTTAAAGTTCCTTAGCTACAGAAAAGATGTAAATATGGACATTGCTAAGAAGCCAAGGCTAGATAAAATGAAGTAGAGAAGATGAAAGAATCTTTTGGTTTTTAACTTGCTAGAAGAATATAATATGTGATAATATATTTAGCCTGTAATTTTAGAAAATTAGAGTGATATGATAATTTTACTCCTGTGCCACAGTGTTCTAAAGTAAATAATAATGTGAGATAGCTACATAATATAAATAATATACTTATGTCTTATTCTGACATGAATTATTTAGATGATTGATGCAATGCTTTCCTTCGTTTAGCCTGAAATTAAGAATGGCTTCAATCTTAGGGAAAACACTGGGGTATTACTTTTATAAAGAAAGGAGTTTTATCCTGCTTGTTGCTGCCATTCACTTCTATTCTCATCCCTAAGAAATTCTGAGAAAAATTATGTTTTAGGAATATAATCAAGGATTATTTTACCCCAAGTCCCTTCTTCATCACCAGGATGATTAGAATTTAATTACAGAAAAGCTAACACCTCTTTCCTTGGACAGCTTCTACACTGCAATCAAGCAAGATCAGGGATCTCCATTTTGTTATATGCTTGGCTAAATAGGCTCAATATATTCATATTATAAAATAACTACATAATGGATTAACAATGATGGAAAACAAATATAAATGTGCAGCTGAATTTTAAGGGCAATGTCTACAGTTCAGTTTGATGGAATGGAAATGAGTGGAAAATTGGTGAGCTGATGTTATAGCTTAATCTTGAGAGATAAGGAAACTTTAGTATCTTGGTCCCAGTTTGCATATGAAAGTATAAGATGAAAATGGGAGTGGTGGTAGTGAGCTGGCACTGGGTGGTTTTTGTTTTTTTGGCACTTGTTTTTAATGTGAAGCTGGGACTTGCAAAAGAGCCTCCTTTCCTCTGCTAAAATGATGACTTTTGGGGGTGGATCTTCCAGTGCTGAACCAACACTGCGATCCCTATAACAAAACCACTTCCTACATACTGCCAGATCTGACTTCTAATAGTTTGTTTTGTTAAACAAATTTCTATCTATGTTCATACTTTTTTCTTCTATTATCTTTATCCAGTTTTAGGATTAGCACAATGTTGATTTCCTAAAATGAAGGGAGCAGTGTTCCTTTTTTTTTTGCATAATATATTTGAATTTTTTTTTTATTATAATTGGATCTAATTTTATTTTCATATGGGTAGATATTCAAGCTATTAATGAATATACTTTAATAGGTGCTATTCAAATTTTGTATTTCCTCCAGAGTTAGCTTCATTAATTTGTCTTCCAAGGTACTTCTTAGACGTTGTCAAATTTATTTCAAAACAGATTTTTGAAATGTGCTTTCTATATCCTTTTAAATTCTGTAAAATCTGTGGTAATGTCTCCTAGATCTTGATATTGTAATTTTAAAAAAATGTATAATTGATATTGTGTAATAGGAAGAAAGGTCTAAAGGAGCAGGGGAAGTGGGAGGGGCAGGGGAAAGGAAAAAAGGTAGAAGAAAAAATCTGAGAAAAGGAAAAAAGTGGAAACAAAGTCTTTGCAAATAGGGAAGGGTGGAGGGGGGGAAGGGAGAGGAGGGGAAGGGGAAAAAAATAAGAACCAAGATACATCATGTAATGGTACAAGATCCCAATGATGAATGTAACTGTATTTTATACCTAAATTGTACCAGTAAACTTAATGGGGGGAAAAAAAGCCACACATACTTGCAATGTAAGGATGGAATTTTTTTTTATGTGAAGTAATATTAAGTATATTCACACATTTGATATCTTTGGGAAGTATGTGATTGTACCATTATTAAAAATTAAAATTCAAAATGCTTTCTTTTATTACATTTATATAGCACCACAAAATAAAATGATTATATATATTTTACAATCATGTCTTTGACTCATAATTGGGCTGAATTATTAAAAATTCACTTGAATGGTGGCTATAGACATCACAAAGAATGATTCTGACTTTTGCATATGTGTGAGAAAAAAATTGTAAAAAGCCAATATATTTTTCAAGAGCTAAATGAGAATTATCCAGCAAAAAGGAATATTAACAACTGTCATGTTTTAAAGTTTCAATTACACAATAAATTATGTTTCAAATGTCTTTACATAAAAAAATCTAATACTACTACCCATAAATGTAACAACCGGTAGTGTTTTTTTTTTTTTTTTAACCTAATCACATTTTAGACTTAATAAAAACCTACTGTTTATAGAAAATAATTCAACAATTTATCCAAGCATTGTTACATAGGACGTTTTAAGAAACTGTAAATAATTCTTAATATTCTCATTTGATTCTCCAACTTCTCAAGACTATGTTGTATTTCTTTCAAACACACTTCCTGATGTTGTGCTTTACTGTTTATTTTGCAAACAAGTTGGTTTTGTTCTTCATTTTTCTTTCTAAGCTCAGTTTCCAGGTCTAATATTTTAATTTGTAAAGCCTTCTCTCTAGATGACATTTTCTCTATTTCTTCAGAAACCTTTTGTCTTCCTTCTTCTAAAGCAGCCTCTAGTTGCCTGGCCAATGCTGAATATTCTGCAGATTTCTCTTTAAGCTTCAGATTGCTGTGCTTAAGACATTCTTCTTAGTTTGCTAGCTTCTTCTCAAGTTCTTTATTCTCTGCATCCTTCTGTTCTAATTTTTGCTTAAGGTTTTCACACTTCAACTGAATAAGATAATTTTCCTCCTCAAGAGAAAGCTTTGTCAGAAGACTATGATTTTCATTGACCATCTCTAATTTTTTATTTTTGTTTTCTGTTATTATGTTATTTTCATGTAGCAAATTTTCATATCTGGTTTTCACCATTTCAGCTGCTTCTTGCAACTTTTGTACCTGATTTTTATACATTTCAATAAGGCCTTCCTGTCGTTTTTCTACTTCTTGTAGTTCTAAGAGTTCCTTCTCAACAGAAACAGCTTCGTCCTTCAAAGCAATAAGTGTGGTCTTTAGTTTTGTATTCTCAAGATTCGGAGTTTCATTTTCATATTCAATTTAGTGAAATTCTCTAAGAATCCCTTCACATGAATTTTTTCCATGGGCTTCCACTTTCTTCAGATCTTTCAAAAGGTTATCAATTTGCTTTTTCATTGTTTCGATCTGAACTTCCAACTCAGTTTTTTCTATTACTATTTTCTTATAATAGCTTTTCCAGGCATTGGAAGCTGAAACTGTTTCAGACAACTTGGCTTCCTGATCCCTAATTTGGGACATGAGGTGTTCAACATCTCCTGTAAAATGTTCAAGCCTATGTTTGTAGATTTTAGACACCTTTTTTAGAGCTATAGCTTTTTGCTTACTTGCTTCTTTCATGGCTACTACCTCATGCTTATTTGTTCTCAACTGCAAGTTCCATTTGGCTATTTTGGTTTCTAAGCTCTTTATGTCTTCTTTCAATTTATCATTCTCTGCTTCCTTTTTATTAATTTGGAGCTGCAGTCGTTCATGTATGACTTTTACTGATTGAAAAAAAAGGTTTGCTTTCAATGTATTTGCCTTTTCATTCTGAAGCAAACAAGAAAGTTCTTGAATATAGTTCACCTTTTCAAGGACCTTCTTCTTAAGACTAATGTTTTCACTTTCATTATCAGTATTTCTTTACAACATGCTCCGTAAATTGTCCCCCATTTGTCTGTAGTCTGTCTTTCTAAGAAGATGTTCTAAAGCTAGTTTTACATGTTTAAAAGTATTTAATTCTTTTGTTAGTATTTCCTCTGTTCAGAAATCTTCAGATTGGATGCAGAAACATTGGCACTTGCAAAATTAATCTCTTCAATGGTGTTCTTAAATAATGGCAAAGGTGATTCTATAGAACATGTTGCCAACTCAGCTTCCTTAAGTGTTGCCTCCAATTCAGTCTTCTTGTCATTTAGGATGTCCTGCTTCGGGCAGCTGAGATGATTTTCACTGGCACTTTGTGGTAAATGTTCTTTCTCTGATGTAGTTTTAAGATGGGCAAAGAGTTCCTCTGACTGACTGCCATGATTTGCAGGCTTCTCCATAAATTCAGTAAATAGGTTTATAGGTGGCTTCAACAACTCCACATAAGCTGAAACCTGTTCTCTTCAGCCCTGGGTCAACTAGGAAGGAGTAGGACGCAGAGGGCTGTAGAATTGGGAGGAAGGCTAGAGAGAGAGGCAAGGGATGCCAGGTGAGAAGCAGGCGAATTCCTAGAACAGCTAGCAATGGAAGAGTGCCCACTAAAATGCATTGGCACAAAAGAGGAGCTGGTCAGGATGGAATTTTTAATAAAGCATAATTTTCCCACTGGCATGGAAAGATAAACTAAAATCTTTTTATGGTAATTTGGGATCTAGGGTGAGGGTAAAAAATGTCCCACTTAGAAAATATGTAATAGGTGCCAATGAGGTTCTTTATCATATCTCCTGGACACATCTTCAAATTCACCTGCAGCTGTAGTGAGCAAGTTTCTCTATGCATTTAATCGATTTCACATCTTATATAACAACGTCTTAATATAATGGGCTTTTCTCTGAGGCCCATTAACTATATAATCTGGACCTCCTCAAGGTAAATGTATTCTTGAATTCTACTTAGATTGGTGAATCCCCTTACACATCTAACGCAATGCAATTCAAAACACTCTGGTGGTAAACACTCTAAAACTAAACCATCTGGTATCATTTCAGGTAAGCCTATTTCAGATGGGTTCAAAATACAAAAACCAGGAGAGGAAATAATCCACTCAAAGCATCATCAAAAACTGAAGATCGTGTTAATTGTTGTTTAGTGCTTAAAGAACACTAATCATATTATCTCACAGTTTCTATGGACCATGGACTCAGTGCTTGGAGGGCTGGTTTGCTTTTTCTTCTACATTCTTTTATATATCATTTGTCATACATAATAGAAGATGTAAGGACTGAGTAGCCAGAATTATCTGAAGATTGGATTGAGAATGAAGAACTGTTCCCAAGGTGGCTAACTCACACGGCCCTCAGATTGGTGCCGATTGCTGTATTGTCTTGTATTGGTGCCTCTCTGTATTGTCTTCTCTACAGAGCCCACAGCTTGGCAGCTTGCTCCTCCCAGGATGTAAAATGTCAAAGTCCAAGGAGGAGACTGTAGTGCCTTTGGTGCTCTCATCTCACAAAATCACACCACACTGACTCTGAAATACCTTGTTTGTCACACAGGTAAGTCCTCTAAAATATGGGAAAATATGACATAGAGGAAGACTGAAGGATTATTAGGGAAGTCTCAAAGATTGATGAGCACAGAGACTATGGTAGATTTGTGTAATGTGAAATTAACAAAACTACAATTATGCCTCCTAGAATGATGCTCTTAGGATAGCCCTTTGTTATGGAGATATTTTGTGTAAGATTTGAAAGGGTAAAGTGAAACAGAACCTAGATTCTCTTTATTTTCAGAAGGTCAATGTTGGGTTCCTGGGACCACGGTGGCGCATGCAGGCTGTCCTCTGCCTGCTCCTTTCTGTGTTGAATTGGGGTGTAACGGCCCACAGAAAAGCCACACAGAAAGTGGAGGATCCCCACTTTTGCCACCTGTAACATCTGAATGCAGCGTGCATTAGCTCATATCAGCTTCCAACTTGGAAGCAGTGACAAATGGGTATGGATTCCAGTCCACTTTGAAGGATTCTGCTTTTTTTTTTCTTGGCAGCTGCCAGTTTGCCTTTACTTGCAGTATTTTTCATTCCACTTTTTACTACCTGTTCCAATTTCAGGCTCAGCACCAGAAACAATTGTCTCACAAAGACTTTTCAAACAGCTCCCACAAATATATAGGGCGAATCCCTATAGCAAATCCCTTATTAGACACAAATCTGGTGGTTCTGCCTTCTCAGATCAAATTTTGACACAGAGTCTATAAAATAAGTAGCTTTAAATTGAATGAAACCAGAAAGAAAATCAATTACTATAAGAGATAAATGCCATAAGAAGCAGATATATTTGAAAAGAGGCCAAATATAAGCTATAATAGTGAAAATATATTAAATAAGAAAAAAAAATCTTCCAACATTTGGGTTTATGAGTATGTTGTACACACTGAAGAGAATATAGTTGTATGAGACAAAACTACAAAAAAAAATCAAATTAGATGGTTTTTAATTTCTCCTTCACAAATGCAAATAGTTCGGGATGTCTGTGATTGAAAAGCCTTTTCCATATTGTTAGCAAACCAGATTCCTTTGTGTAATATCTCCAATAAGTTTTTTTATCTGTGTCCAGCTTGGCTGCCTCACATCCAGCCATCATACCTGCACTCCCAGAAAGCAACTGTCTCAGCCCAAGCAGTCAACACAAATGAATGACTTAAACGATGTTTATTTATTCTGAAAGCTGAAAAGTCTGAGGTCACGATGTTTGCTGATTTGGCGTCCAGTGAGGGCTCACGTCTTTGTTTGGAGATAACCAAATTCTCAATGTGCTTATATTGCAGAAAGAAAGCTACTTGCTTTATCCTGTTTTTTTTTTTCTTAGTACCGGGTATTGAACTCAGGACCTTGCGCTTGCGAGGCAGGCATGGGGCCACTGAGCTGAAGTCCAGGCTCTACTATATCCTATTCTAAAGGCACTAAACCATTAATGGTTTAACTAAATCTCATGACCCAATCAACTACCAAAGCCTTTATCTCCAAATACCACCACATTGGGATAAGGTATACTGCTGGTGTTACATTGAGTAGGTAGATTTGTACCCAGGTAGAATTTGTAGTACTCCAAAGGAAATGCGTATTGAGGTGCAAATCGTAGTCTTATTGTACATAGGTAAGTTAATTAGAGATTGCAGTGATTAATATTCTAAATGGAAAAATTCCTTGTATGTGACTTGTTTTCCCATTTGATCCCAATTTAATCTATATTATCTGGGTGACTGTACTTGTAATCTTATTGGTTGGTCATGGTTTTGCCCCACCTCATGCCCACCTTGTAATTTTCCATTGGGTCTTATAGTTTTGTCTCCCCTTGAACCCACCTCACCCCGTGGCTTTGCTCCATAAAAAACCCCTGAAAAATAGGGTCCCGGGCAACCCACTTTCCTGTCCCTCTTCTGTCTCTTAGACAGAAGCTTTCTTTCTCTCAATAAATTTTTCCTACTCTTAACCTCCGTTGTTCCTAGAATTCATTCCTTGATTTTAGAGTACACAAATTCGTGTTTCAGATACCTAACAGGGTTCGGAGTTACATCTCTTCCCCTGTATCAGTCTGACATGATGGCTAAAACGCAAAGATAATTCTCAAGAAGCAATTAATAAGCAGAAAAAAGGTCGGGGATTTAGCTCAGTGGTTCCACTGCCTGCCTCGAAAGAGCAAGGTCCCGAGTTTGATCCCCGGTACCAAAAAAAAAAAAAAAAGCAGAAAAAGTTGAGGATTTCAGAGAAAGTAAAGCAAGTTTGAAAGACAAAAATATGGAAAATAAAGTAATAGATTGATATAACATGGATGCAATAGAGGATAAGATAGTGATTTTAAATTTTTCAAAATAAATAGTATGAATCTCAAAACTTGAGAACAGAATTAGAGAAAGATTAAGATGAATAACATTATACATATACACACATTTTGTAATAAAAGCCAAACACACAAACGTAAAGAAGATCTTTAAAATCAGCATAAACAACCTATAGAAAAACTCCTAGAGTGTTCACAAAATCTAGATTTCAATGCATAGCTAAACTTACAGGAAAATAAGTAAATCTCTAAGTACCCCTTAAATAAAAAAAGCCTAATCAACATGCAAAAAAAGTGACCTGAATTCTGAGGAAAATATTTTAAAGAGTGAGCTGGTGATACTGATAGTTGGAGCTATCCTGAGACATATATCGATGTTAGCATTGGTTCTAGAGATTAAACCTGAGCAGCAGATTCTAGGAAACGGTCAGTAAGCTTGGTCCCAGGTATTACATCAAAGTTCTTGCAGAAAGTGTCAAATTCTACCTGGAGAAAAACCTAACCCTAGTACTCAAAGATTGAGAAGGAAATCAAAACACTGCGAGGGAGATGGCAGAAATAATAGCGAACATATAATTAATCCCCAAGGGCTTTAAGTATTGTAATTAAAAGAAATGGAATGTAAAATGGTGATAAATAAAATGTTTCAATAATAAGTGGATTCACAAGATCAGTGAATAACAATGCTATAAAAATAAACTGTTTTGCTTATGGGTATGGAGTTTTCAAAACATCATAAATATCTAGCAAATGGGAAATGTAGGATTCAAATTCAGCTGTACCACAAGAAGCAAATAGGAACGTGGCCCAAGGGAGAAGCAGACAAGCTGAGCCCTGGGATCTGCCTTGTATCACTTTCTGAAGTGTGTTGCAGGGAGGTGATTTCTACCAGGGTCTAACTGACTAAGAAACAGTTTGGAGTCAGGAAAGGCTAAGGTACCTGGAATATGAGGAGTATGGGCCCATTAGCAATGAGAAGGAGAGCACCTCAAGGAGGAGCTCCAGGAGCATGGTTAACGGTTTCCCTGAGCATGCACTTAAGGACCAAATTACCTGTGCCAGGGAAAAATGTCACGGGACTGGGAGCTTTTTGCTCAATAATTACTAGACCTCAAGCAGGCCTGGAAGACATTTGCATTTCAATTGTCCACAACACAGTGAACACCAGCACTCTCGGTTCCAAGATCACAGGAGTCAGGCTTCAGTACTGGAGTTAACATGGCCCTTAGGTAAAAGGTCTTTAATCCCAACCTAAAAAAGTTAAAGCAAGCCTCGAAGGGATCAAACTGATCCACAATGAACATTATTAGGAAACATGAACATTTTAAAGAGAAAGTATATCTAAACAAGCAAAATTTAAGATGGTAGGTTTACAAAAGTAGGACTTTAAGAAAATTCTTTGTTATGTGCTCTAGGATTTTTTTAAAAAAATGAATAAAATAAGCATTGAACATAAAAAATGAAGCAATGAAAAACTTAGAAGAAATAGAATATGTGAAATAAAAATTCCCAATTTTTAACATCCTCTTGACCTTGAAAAAGAATAGACCAGTGAACTCAGAGATACAGAATTAAAAACTATCCAAACTAAAGCACAGAAGTAATAAGAAAATGCAATTGAACAGAGTCTCAGTGATCTATAAATCAATTTAAAGTAGTATAAGCATTATGTGATTAATGATTTTGAAGAGAAGATGCAAAAATATATTTGGAGAAAAAATGATTGAAATTTTTCCATTCTCAAGAACTGTATATACCCCCAGGTTCTCAAAACTCAACAAACTTTAAGAAAAATCACAGTGAAGAACATCATAATCAAATTGCTGAAAAATCAATGATAAAAGAGAACACCTTAAAAGGAGCCAGAGTAAAATTACACACTGCTTACTGAGGAAGCAGAATAGGAATATTAGCACATTTCTCATCTGAAATATTCTAAGCCAAAAAACTATCTTGTTATTTTTAGGTGGATAAATATAAATGTTTCTCTGTGTATAAAAATTGATGGTTAGGAGTAACAATAATAATGGATTATGACTATAACATGTGGAAATAAGGTAATGTCAGCAATAACTAGATAAATTGGAAACAAGAGTATAAAATTAAAAGACTTTCATATTGTAAGTTAATGTATAACATTGCTATACTATGACTTGGAGATATAATGTAACATTTTGTAAACATGAAAATCATTACAATATCAAACAGAAGAGTACAGATATTAAGCGAATAATAGAAATAAAAAGAGAACACTAAAATCTGAAACATTAATCCAAAACAAGGGAAGAATGTGGGAAAAAAGGACCTCAGTAAATTGAGATAAACAACGTATCAATAGACTGAATAATTCAATGTTGTTAATACAATTTTTCCCAATTTGAGCTATAGAAAAACAAAATTTCAATTAAACTCGAAGCAAGAATTTTGTAGAAATTGCCAAGCTGAGTCTGAAAATTCTATGTAACACAAACTACTTAGAATAAGCACATCACTTTTAAGAAGGAAGAGTAATGTTGAAGAATTGACAATGATTTCAAGACTTACTGTATGCTACACCATGATAAAGGAAATGAAATAGTGACATAATGACACATGTTTACAGTGATAAAACAATATTATCCAGAAACGTGCATATACAATCAGTTGGGATTTACCAAATTTGTCAACACAATTTAATGGGAAAAATGATTCTGGGACAATGAGATATTAATGTAGACAAAAATGAATATCTTTTGTATGCTACAAAGAATCAAAGCTGTCAGGTCAGTGAAATCTAGGATTTTGGTGGTTTAGGTCCTGAGGGGACATATACAAAGCAAAGGAGAGATTATTTCTTATTGCTCTGCTCACGGATAGTATAACATTTGGTAGTTCTTTTGGGACATAAAATGTAGCACATTCCATATCAGAGGAAGCTGTTCAGCCCATGATTTAAGGCATACAAAGTGCTCACATTTATCAACGCGCACTAAGTACTAAAGTGCTAACATCCTGGTGGACAGAGGACTTGCCACATTGATGGAAACCCAAGTACTAACATGAGGCATAAGTAAATACGGTAACCATAGTGATGTAAGACTATGAATGAATTTAGTAGTATGAGTTCCCACTCTTTAACATTAGTCTATTATTGTGGATTGATAGCCACACGTATAGAAATAGAGCAAACCACTAACCTCCAAAATGAAGAGAAATAACAGTGAAAACAGATTCACAACTCACTAGAGCAAAAACTCATGAAAAGAAACCCCCTTGGAAACTAGTGCTGCAGTAAGGAAACCAAAATTGTTATGAATTGCTGCAGATTTAATGTAGACAAGTCTGAGAATTAAAAACTTCAGAGGTGGGCTGGGGATTCAGCTCAGTGGTTCCGCCGCCTGCCTCGCAGCACAAGGTCCTGAATTGGATCTCCGGTACCCAAAACAACTTCTGAGGAACTCAGTTATCTCTCTCCAACTTTTGTGAATTTTACCTCAGCTAAATTCTTCATGTAAAGTCAAAGAAAAAAAATCCATGCATTTTTATGTGAAGGGGGAAAAGAAACACCTGGAAATATACCAACATACCTTGTTTTTAACAAGTTCTGGTATCTGATTAGCTAGTTAAACATAGCTGAATCCGCTGGGGTTGTGGTAGAGCCAAACTAACTGGGATGGGGTGGGGGAGAAATACCCAACTGTGAATAGGTAGGCTTCACTTTCCACATGGCAAAGGGAAAGTACTCAACTCCAGACCACTCTAGCCATTCTGTGTCACTGAATTAGTCAGAAAAAAAAAAAACAAAAAAAAATCAGAGACACTTGTGATTCCAAAGTTCACAGGCATAAGCTCACTAAAAGACTGAAATCAAATCAAAATAATATAAAAGTTTCCCCTCCTCACATACCTTACTACCACAGTACTAAAGCACAGATATCAAGAAAAATTTACCAGATACACTAAAAGGGAAAATCATGCTCTGAAGAGAAGGAAAAAGTATCAGAACCAGATATAGCAGGGATGTTGAAATGATCAGACTGAGAAGTTAAAACAACTATAATTAAAATGCTAATGATTCTAATGGATAAAGTAGACAGCACACATGGACAAATGACAATGTAAGTACAGAGGTGGAAATGCTGTTAATGAGCCAAAAATGAAGGCTAAAGATCAAAAACATTATTAACTGAAATGAGTATTGCTATGATGGACTTGTTAGTAGGCTAATTATAAAAAATCTCTGAGCTTGAAGATGTAGTAGAAATTTCTAAAACTAAAAAGCAAAGAAAAAACTGAAAAAAGGCACACAATATTGAAGAACTGTGAGTCAACTATTAAAGGTGTAACACACATATAATTGGAATAGCAGCAGAAGAAAATGATATAAAGCAACAGAAGAAATACGTGAAAAACTAATGACATAGAATATCCAGAAATTACTATGAGACACCAAATCATAGATCTGGGAAAGCAAGAACAGAATAATTGGGATAAATTCAGAAAAATAAACTACACCCCTCCTAGGCATACCACATTTAAACCTCAAAAAATAAAAGATTAAAAATTAGTCCATACAAGATGCTAGGGGAGCACTTTTTCTACAAAGTTTTCTTACAAAACTAAACACAATCTGACCATATGATCCAGCAATTATGCTCCTCAGTGTACACCAAAAAGGACTGAAAACTTCCATCCATACAAAAAAACCTGCATATGGATATTGATACAGCTTTATTCATAGTTGACAAAACATAGAAGCAATCCAGATGCTTTTCAGTAGGTGAATGTGTAAGGAAACTGGGCATCAAGAAAACGGAGTGTTACACAGTGCTGAAAAGAAATGTAAACCATGAAAACTCATAGGATAAACTTAATTGCATACTACTTAACGAAAGAAACTTAAAAAGAATATGTGCTACTTTACTCCAATATATGACAAAACTATTGAGACAGTAAAAAGTGCAGCAAATGCCAGAGTCAGAGGAGAGGAATGGATGAATGGGAGTAGCATAGTGGATTTTTAGAGCAGTGAACATAATCCCCATGATTCTCTAACGATAGGCACATGTCATTGTGTATTTGTCCAAAACTATACACTATACATGGGCAAAAGTGAGGTGAGGTCAATTTTATTTCAGTGTGGTGTCTTCACCCGTAATAAAGGTGCCACTGTGGTGGGGGAGGTTGGTCACGGGAGACTCAGCCTATGAGAGGGAGGGGCAGTTGGAACTCCCTGCACTTGTCTTTCATTTTTTTTCCCTGTGGAAATGAAACCGCTCTAAAAGCACAACCTAAAAAATCCATGATAAAGAAAATTCTAAGCAAAGACAGACTTTTGTTGTTTGTTTGTTTCTCTGAACCTCTGTTTCATACAAGATAACAAAACTGTTCCCAGTGGGTTGGGTCTGGGCCGGGAAATTTCACATCCCCGAGAGGTGGGTTGAGGAGTGTAGACCGTAGAGTAGGAACAGAGTGGGTGATGCATGTCTTTGTATATAGTCATGTTTTTAAATTAAATGTATTTTAAGTGATACACGAAAACATAAAAATGTATATATTTATGGGAGTATCATGTGATATTTCAATACAAGTACTGTACACATTATGTACTCTTATGTCAAACATCTCTGTACACAAACATTTATCTTTCACTGTACTGGAATTGAATCCAGGGCCTTTGCGCTGGGTTATATCCCAAACCCTTTTTTAGTATTTTGTTCTGAGCCAGGGTCTCACTAAATCACTGAGTTCCCCATGCTGGCCTTAAAATTGCAGTCCACCTGCCTCAGCCTCCCTTGGTGCTGGGATTGCAGGTGTGCGCTCCATACCTGGCTCATTTATTATTTTCTTCCGGTGAAACATTCGAACTCTTTCTTTTAGCTTTTAGAAATCTATAGTATATTATTACTGTCTATACTCACTGTACTGTGCAACAACACACTAAAACTTCTTGCCTCCCTTTGTCTTTAGCTTAGTACACATTAATCATTCTCTTCTCGTCCCTCTCTGCAGAGCTTTTATGCAATTTTTCTTTTTGGTTTAACAATAAAACTTTTAACATTTTGCGTAAGTGTATACAGGGAAGCTCATGTTTCCTCTTGCCTCAAGCTCAGATATGGCTCAGCCTGGCATTAATGAAGATTCTTCCTCATTCTGGGTGTCCCTGGTCCTGCCCTGTCTCCATGACCTCTTCTTTCTACCATGATGGCCTAACGTATTGGACTTCGCTCCTGCCTCAGAGCTGCTCCTGTACAGTGACCTCCTGGGTCTCCTCTCCCTAACCTGACTGTCAAGATGTCTGAGTACAGTGTGTGGAAGCTAGGGAATTGCAGAAGCACCCAAGATGTCTTCATAGTATTTTGGATTCTGATCCCATATTATATTACTTCCAGTCATGGTCCTTTCTCACTCACTGATGAGTACTTACTTTTTCACAGTATTTTACCTTTGTAAACATTTGAGGAATTTGTGGAATAAACTTCCTCAATGTGAAGTATCAATACTGAAAATGTTGCTAGCTAAAACAAACCTTAAATATTAAATCTTAATTACCAATATGAGTGAAAAATTGATGCTGTCCGATAGCCCTTTAAAACTTTGTTAACATTTACTTTTCAAACTGCACACAAAGCCAATTTTAGAATATATTTCACCAAAAATCAGGCAAGTTTTCAAAAAAAAAAGCTGAATTTTATTTACAAAGTAATGTATCTGGAGGAAGACATTATGAAAATACTTCTAAGAAAATTAAACTCTTAAAGTGTTAATTAAATCTAAAATAGGCAATGTGTGCCAATACTACAAAAGACTTCAAAAGTGTCATCTGCCAAATGTTGCCCAATTTGAGCCCAGATTTTATTTCCCTAATGAACACCATGTTCTACTACGTGAAATCCAAATGAGTGGCATTGAATATCTAAAAAAAAAAGTCATAAAAGTATTATATGCAAATTGTATAAATACCACAACTAATAGAATTGCTGAACAAAATGGACATTTTCCATGACTGAAAATCCCAAGAATTAGACTATGTTAGTAATTTAGATAAATTGGTTTTTACTTAGTGCCTTTGGGGAAGGGAATTTGGGTGATAACAGCTAGAATTTCCTAAGCACATATGTTCCAGGCATGATTCTATACTGCCAATGTGAGTAGTCCCATTTATTCTCCACAACAGTCCTCTTGAATCTCCTTTTGCATATATTTCATATGAGGAAAATGGGATTTATACAACTACTATGGAATTTTCCTAAGTTCATACAGTTACAAAGTTCAGAATAAGCTATCCTAAAATATGGCACATTGCATATAGGAGACATTATGGAAAACTCTGGCTGTGCTCTTTCGAGCCAGTATGATGTCCAAAAGGTAGGAAAGAGGGAATAAAGATACAGAGACAAAGACTTGAGAGAAGCTGAGTCTTGGGCTGATCCAAGATGCTCTGGTCAGCAAAGACAAAGGGCTCCCAGGACATCCAGTGCTTATTCATTACAGGGTGGGAAGGGGGAAGCTGGGCAGGCCTTGGGACACCTGCTGATAACAAGTATCAAGCAGGCAGGACTGTAGAATGAGGACACAAGCATATCTTTGCTGAGGGGAACAAACGGTTAATTAAGAGGGGAGGAATTTAGTTGGAGTCTGTTGACCTTGACTGGGAGCGAACTCAGCCAAGCTCTGCTCCTCCCAGTGTAACACAGCTGAATTATGGGTGGGGAGGGGGCCAGAAGCTTGTGACACTATAGCCTGCTAACACCGGGCAGAGGTGTCTGCTACAATTAAAAATTTAAGCTGAAGAGAACGAGAACAGCACAGAACCAGATGGATTTATCTGAACTTGTCCTCCTCTCTCCCAGAGAACAGAGAGGATTCACTACACACTTTCCCTAGAAGCAGGCCATAAAACCTCCCTGACCTTCCCCTGAAGATAGGTCCCATTACCCGCATTTTAGAAGCATCCTGCCCTATACCCCGAGGAAAGAAACAGCCTGTAGGAATACTAAGGAAAGTCTGAACAAATGGGCCTGACCAAGTTCTCCTCCACTTTATTACCATTTTATCTTAACCTCATGGTGTCTAGTCATGTTTCTCTCCAACTATCTATTTCTTCATCAGACTTAGTTTAAAATAGTTTTCCCTGGGGGGCTGGGGATTTAGCTCAGTGGTGATGCTGCCTGCCTCACAAGCCCAAGGTCCCGAGTTTGATCCCTGGTACCCAAAAGCCCCCCCCCCAAAATCAAAATAGTTTTCCCTGTATATCTGGGTATTCATTTTAAAAAGCTCCCATATTACATAAAACATATATGAAATAATTTATATGTTTTTCATTTGTTAATCTGTCTTTTGATATATGTGCCTCAGTCATAAAGCTAGCATTGAGTGAGAAAAATAAATTACTTTTCCCCTCGATATTTTACCAGCTAGTACATGGAGAAAAGCCTGACATAGAACATACTCTGCTGGGGAAAAGACTTTCCATACTACAGATTCAACATATGCTTCTAAGTCCTTTACTCACTTTCCCCAACCTGCAGTACACAATTATTCTTTCCTTCTTTCTTTCTCATTCACTAACTCATGGGTGTTTCATGGCTTGGAAAGCAGGACTTTTATATCACATAATAGCAATCTGAATCCCTTTAAATGACAGTGAATATATTTATATGATGCATAAACATCAGTAAAATGGGAACCCAAGAGAATGATATAGATCCCTCATCACTTCCAAGGAATTCTGTATCTTCTCCCTATTCCAGCATGGATGCTCTATCAAGCTACTTAAGTGTGAAGTAAAAACACCTGCTTCTCTCCTCTATTAAGCAAAGCAAACAATTGGCAAACAAACAAAAAGAACAATAACAACAACAAAATCTTACTGAAGCAACAATGGAACCTGAACAAATAATAATATGGATTTTAAAAACAGAATTTGATGAATATTCTTCCTTTTACTCCTTACAACATTATTCACCTGAGCATCATGCTTTCTTACACAGGGCAAATGGTGCAAAAGTGCAGGAGACTAAATAATAGACATTGCCATTATAATGAACTGCAACAAAAACACAAGTGTCAGAAAGAACTTGGAATGCATAATCCACTGAACAATCAGGCTACCAGCCAAATACTTCAACAGTTTCAAACATCAGGTAACTTAAGGGGCATGAATCGAAACTGATAATGCATAATTTCCAAAGAGCTCTAGGTAGGTGAAAAGTGGTGATGCAATGAGTTATTTGTGCCAGGTATTTATTTCTTTGCTGTCTGATTGCGCCCCCTCCCTAGAGGTTAGGAGTCTATCACCTGCTGTTCCTCAGCTGTGAAGATCAGGGACTGTAACACAGATGGAGTGAGTTACGTTCTCGGGGCTGCTGCTCCACAGCGATAAGGCTGTAGGTTGGAGAAGTGCTTTGCCTGCCTCTGAAAAAGCATGAACAGCCATCAATAAAATACAGTCACTTCTCTGCTGCAATGTCAAACAACACTGCTTTGCACACACAGATGATTTTTTTTTTGTATGAAAAGGAGTCATTTAAATCATTTGGAATGCCTATAGCTTCATCATTTCAGGTTTTGTGTTGTCTCCCTGTGTCCTTCTCCCCCTTCTCCCTGCCCGCTCCCTCCTGGGTCTGCTGCCAAAATACACTGATTTAAGAACTCAGCTGAAATATGGGGTCACATTTCTTCTCTAGTTGCCTTGGATGTGTGTGTGAACCATTGTTTGAACACCTTTGTCGTTCTGCTGTCACTCACAGCATTACATCTCTGAACATGAGAACACTGCAAATTTCTATTCTGGCCATTACTCTGCCATGAACTTGTATTTAAAACAAGCCAACTCATAGAAGCCCAGAGAAGATAGCTGCATTGTCCAGCATCATAGGAATGTATATAGTTCTTGGTTGTATCAAAGGACACAGACCATTAAGCACATACAAACTCTTTACCCTCCCTCCCTGCCAGTGGAGAGTGGACAGATTTTGCCACCCAACAGTCATTCAGATAATATACCTGTGTGATCAGTGCTCAACGCGGAAAACAGCTTTGGTTTCCTGTGAAACAACGCATAGAATATATTTAGCAGAAAGCCTTAATACAGTGGACCCTCAAGTTATGATCGGCCTGCGATACAAACACCTTGGTTAATTAGGTTAATGGAAGATTCATTTGCCTCTTGTTGTCTATAGCGTATATCCAGGTAAACATCCAGATCTCAGCTATACTGACTTACAACCAACTAGAGTTAAAACCAGCCCTTGGGAGCCAATTGAGTTCATACGTCAAGGGTCCATGGTACAATCAAACATGGCAGGTATTGCCAGTGCATTTCCAGTTCTGCTCCTGACAGGTCTTTGAGTTAGCCTGGATACTCTGGAGATTCTTGACTAATAAGCTGAGATTACTTTCATTTGTAAGTGGTCACACTTTTGCCGTTCATTGGAAATACTGGATACAAGTATTCGTTATTATGTAGAAACACTGATCAAAATTCACTGTTACAGGAATTTTAAGCAGTGACCAGATTCAATATGCATTGTTTGAGTTAACTGTAAATATTGAGTGTCCACCAAATATTTTAATAAATTTTAAAAACTTTTTTCTTAACTTCTCTTAGCTTTCATTGTTGATATGGCATTTGGATTCCCCCATTATGTCCAAAGAAAGCTGCATCTTATTAAAACCAATTGCTTTAGAAACAGATGAATGTGGTTTTCCAATGGCTGTGCCACATGTTCACACTCTGTCATGCAACAAAGTAATTTAAGAGTAACTTAACATGTTTTTTAATGCTTATATTCTTTTGCCTAGTCATTTAAGCAATTCTGCCAAATGTAAATTACAGTTTGTATCATAACTAAATATGATTAGTAATTTATTAAAATTATTTTCAAACATTTATATATAAATTCAGATGTGTATATATAAATTTTAAACTTTAGCTTAATTACAAGGTGTAGAATAATTTGTAATTCTTAGAAGAAAATGATTTTTTAGATGAATGCACTTCTAATTTTATGTAAAATCCAATTAGAAATAGCAATACAGTATTCTTTTAGCAGACCTTATCTTCTATTAGATACTTAAGTGCTAGGCTACAGCCCATTTTCATAGTTTTCTCCAATTTAACTGAGTCCATATGGCTCCTGGAGGGCCAGGTTTTCCTCTGTGAAGCCTTATTTTATAATCTGTGCATCTTTGCCCTTTTAAGGTCCCACCTTGAGATGGTAGAGGCCACATGCCTTCTCCAGCCTATAATGTGCTTCCAACTTGACATCCTCAGTGGCTGCCCCAGTCAATAAATGCTTTGAGCAAAGGTTACAGGCAGCAGTTTGCTGTAGTATCCTCTCTGACTCGGTGTTTCTTCTTTCTTCCAGTAACTGGTACTGTGGGAGCAACAACTCTAAGAAAAATCTCCTTATGTCCTATGATCTTTTGGTGGCTGGAGAGCTCATTATTATTTTCTTGACTCCACATATATAATCCATATTAACCGTGGTTTTCACATGCGTTCAATATCATTTAGTTCAATATCATTAAAAGGGGTGGCCTCTGAAAAGGTCATATATGAAATATTCTCTGTGAAATTAGGAAGCACAATTCACAAGATCATCCTCACTATTTTTGTGTTTTTGGTGGTGATGGGGATCGAACTCAGAGCTTCTTGCATGCTCGGCAAGCGCTCTGCCGCTGACCCACATTCCCTGCACCATCCTCACTATTAACACCCATTTCCAACTGCAAGTTGGGGATTTCCCCAGCCCATCCTCACGTGTGACAAATCACTAGAAGGACCCACAGAACTCACCGAAGGCTGTTATCCTTACATACTCCCAGTTGTGGTTTACAGGTATTCCCTATAATCAGGAAAAGGATACAGATTAAAATCAGTCAAGGGAAAATGAGCACAGGGAAAAATCAGAACCAGGATGGATGCAATGTGAGGGTTCCATTGTCCCCGGGAAGCATTTTCCTTCTGACATCATACTGTGACAGTATGTGGAGAGTATTACCTACCAAGAAAGCTCACCCTACCTTTAACATCCATAGAGTTTTTCTTGATTGACCGCTAGTCTCCCTTCTGTTGGAGACTGAATGGATATCACACAGTCCCAAGTCCTGATTGCACTTCACATAGTTAGATATCCAGCAAGAAGGACCTCAGGTGAATAAAGATACTTTTATTATGGAGCACATACTAGGGCCTAGAAATCACCTTCCAGGAGCCGAGTGCAAAGGCAACACTTCTCTTTGGGTAAAGCTAAATCCTTTAATTCGTTCTTTCCAAATATACTCTGACAAGATACAAGGGGGTGATGATGATATCCAATGAGAATTTCAATAAAACATTCATTACAGTAAAAGACACATTGTTGTTAATCTTCCTCAGAATACTTCTGTTTGATTTGGACATATTTATTCTATAGTTCTCGGCATTCTCTGAAACAGTTTTGGAAGTCTTGTATGCTGAGTGTCTTTATGAGGTGTAATACGAGGTATGATAAAAAATACAGGGAATACTGCTGATCCACTGGAAAGGCAGGCTTGTACAAATATTATGTTGCATCCTTTTCCACCTTATTCACCAGATCTGGCACAGTGTGACTTCTGGCTCTACCCCAAAGTCAAAATGACCATGAAAGGTAAACATTCTGTATCAAGTCAGCACATCAAAGCAGCCCCGACAGCAAAACTAAAAACATTCACAAAAGAGGACTTTCAGAACTGCTTCAGAAAGTGGCAAGAATGATGGGATAACTCGGGGCTAAGAGTAGGGAGTATTTTGAGGGGAGTTAATGGCAATGTGTCTTTTACTGCGATAAATTTTAAAAAAACAGTAAACTCACTATATTTTTTGATCACACCTTGTTGCTCTAAGAAAACAAATTTTTAGATCTTCAGGGTGCTTTAACCATAAAAGTGTGTGGATGACATACAAAAGCAATTTGTTTCAGTTTTTAAATTAATATATCTCAAGGTCATAGGGGTTACTGTTTTTCACTCAGCATGGATATGCCTTTTGAGTAAGAATTATGTGAAACATACAAGCATGCTCGTGGAAAGGGGACATTTGACTTTTTATACAATAAAGTGGTTCATGTATTTGGTATAGTATGGTCGTAGGTGGGCATTATGGCAAAATTACTTCTAATGACATCACCTCTTCTGGCCCCTGCCACCTAGCGAGAAATGCATTACAGTTAGGACAGATTTCTATGAGTGCAAGAGAAAAAAAAGTATTGGATGCTAACATCTTCCTCTTTTTGTGACCCTTATTTAATCTTAAGCACTTCCTTTTAGCTATTCTTATAATGTAAGCATTTTCAAACTGCAGCATCAATTTAGTCCAGTAATAAAGATATCTGTAAATGTAGCCAAAATGTCATCAAGATAAAATTCTCAACATAAAATGTGTGTGTGTGGATTTCTTTTAGATTTGTAGTTTTCTCTCCAGTGATAGACAATTCTTATGTACACACGTAAACTTTAATTAGTTCTACTTCCCAAGTTGGAAAAATTAAATTGTGTTCTGGTTATCAGATCTATTAGTTTTGACCACAGATGACAACTTGTTTCATTAAATGTCTAAGAAAAAATTTACAATGGTATATAACAAATGGAATGGATTTATTTCTGATAATTTATTTTTAATTTTTATCCATAAACTAAAAGCCAAAAATCTACACACACATATAAGCCAATTACAGGCCTAATATATATTTTATTGCTTCTCTTGCCTAATAAATTCTTAGTTTTAGCTATACCTATTGGATAGCATTATAACAGATTAAAGAGAAATACCACATTGATATATCATCTAATTTTTTAAGCTGAATAAACTTTTTTTATGTGCAGCATTTACTAATCTATCTTGCAAATGTCTGACTTTTTCAATATTTTTGGTAACACTCCTTGAAATACATCATGCTTTTATGTAAATTGATAAATGAAATAGGACTTTATGTGACAAAAAGAACTGAATGTTTGGCTTGAAAATGGGAATTGGTTTTTGCTAATTGGGCTGTATGATGAACATTTTTCATAAATTGAGTGAACTAAATCTGCACCTTCAAATATCTTGACAAAAATAGCTTTAAAATTCAAGGGAAGATTTAAAAATATTGAACTAATAAAACTATAACAATTTACATATCTTCATCACTCCAACTCTGTTTCAGTGAAGATTCAATGATCAACACACTAAAATTAGTATTTTTGAGAATTGCTTATTTACAAAGAAATTAAAGGGGAAAGATAGTGTCATAGAAAACCACAGGGCCTCCAAACAGAAGTTAAGTTGCTAGCACTTAGTCAAAGCAGCACAGGAAGAAGAGCTAATTGAAATCTGGAGGGAGAGTTACCCTTACAGGCATGACTCTTTTAAGTGAGCACTGTCTGTTAGTGACAGTCAAGTCTGAGGCTGCATTTTTATGATTATTATTTATTCCTATCATTATTATTTTATGAGACAGATTCATGTATTGCTCAGGCTGGCCTGAAATTCCTGGGCTCAAGCGATCCTCCTGCCTCAGCTACTTTAATAGCTGGGACTGCAGACAAGTGCCACCATGTTCAACTCTGAAGGGAAAAAAATCACAGAGTTAAACACAGACGTCTCTCCTTCAGGGTGTAACCAGTTTTCTCCCTCTAGACCCTTCTCCCAAGGACAGGAAGAATGATGTCAACAGGACTGCAGTGGGGAGGGAACCATGTGTGGTTTATTGTTTTCATCCTGAAAATAAATATCTTGTTCATTAGAAATAACAAAGAAAAGCCCTCGCTAGGTAAGGGGTGCTCCAAGGGAGGATGCTGAGGTGCCTGGGGAGCTTATATGCAGCTTTTGCTGAGCAAAAGGGGAAGGTTGTCATTGGCAGTGCCATTTTCAAACTCAACAGACATGTGTAAATGAAGTTATGCAGTTGGTGTTGCTAGGCTTCTTGTATTCAGCAGCTTTTATTAGACCGTTGTTCTTTGCACCCCAATTGGGCCTTTGCCCTTTGTGCTCCAATTTTCTGAGGCTTATTTCACTTTACTTAGATGCCTGCCTTAGTTTCCACAGGCCCTTGGACTTTGTCCCTTTGTTTATTGGTCTCAAAGTCATCTTCTGGGATTCCCCTTAGGTGTAGTTAGAGAGAGACCGGAAGGCCTGGAGACCGTGTGCTACCACACAAGTCAGCATGCTGGTGGAAAGGGCAGGGTAAAGAAGGGAGAAAGCATGTGGCAGGGCAACCCAAGCCCTTGCTCATTATACTCAGTTCAATGAAGGGTGTCTGAGAGGTAAAGTTACAATCATAACAGGCTGCTGTTTGCAGAAACTCGAAAAAGTAGTTTCTACTATCTCAATAATCAAGATAAGTTGAAAAAAAATCATTTTGCAATTCATATTATTCCATCTTCTTTGCTTTCAACAAATCTGAAGGAAAACCAAATCCTCTCACTAAATGATTTATAAGAAGTAATATTTTTGATCATAGTCTATTTTGCTATTTTTGCATGAAATTCTGAAAGTCTTCAAATAATTGAGTGTTATTATTAAAACTCCTATCAATTTACAAATATAAACACGTTTTTGAATAGTTCAAGTAATAAAACAAAAAATATGAGTAGGTGTCATAAACTGTCATTTTCTAATAATTGCAATTTTGGAATAATAATTCAAGTTCAGGAATTGAAAAATAGCCTTATTTATTTTATTAAAATATGCACTCTGAGAAAATAATTTTGTGGTGAAATAATTTATTAAATTTGTGATATGCTTATATCATTAAAACCAATTACTTACTAATAGCAATTATCGTAGAGCGTTAACCAGACAAGAAACAATTTAACAAACGCCATTTAACAAAATTTAAAAAGGTAATATATACACATAGTTTGTGATGAAAGAAAGATGGTTGTTCTTTAAGAATTTAAGCATAAAATGACATTATATTAGGTTGTACTGCCATGGTGGAAGTAGAATGGAAATACGTATTCAGGATGAAAAAGATAAAAAAAGATTAAAAAAAATTTCAGAATGTTATGAAAAAATTATTTGGTTATTTCATTTTTTTGTGCTAACAGAGATCCATCCCAGGGCCTTGCTCACCCTAAGCGAGGGCTCCACCCAAGAGCCACTTCCCTACCGCTCTATTACTTTCATTTTGAGACAGCATCTCTCTAAGCCACCAAATTGCCTAAACTGGCCTCTAATTTACTAAGCGTCCCCTTCAGGTTCCCAAGTAGCTGGGATTACAAGTAAGTGCTACCCTCACCAGCTTCATTTGCATTTTAAATGATTGATAAAGATTTCAAATTATTATGCTTCAGAAGAAAAAATAGGGGTAAAATGTCTCTCCTGCCATGATTTACCCTGAGCTTTCTTACAGAGTGCTGGGCTCTCGAGTTGATGTCTGTTTACTGAGTCCTTTCTGCTGTCTCTGATCGAATTGTGCCTAGAAAAAACTTCCATCAGAATATTTGTGACACTATCTAAAAATTTACTCCTGGTTTTCTGTTTGTTTCCGAAATGTTCAACATTTGACACTTTCTTTTTTCTTCTTCTTTGGTTTATGACCTTAGGAACAAATACGATTTTTCTCAAATGTGTTGTCACTTATGCCTGTATTATTTTATGAACGCATCTTGTTAGTTCCTTCTCTGCTGCTATAACAGAATATCAGAAAATGGGAATTTACACATAATGAAAGCTCATTTGTTCTGGGATGGGGGAAGTCAAAGATGGAGGGGCTGCATCCGGTGAAGGCTTCTAGATGTGCCATAATGTGGCAGAAGGGTATGTTGTGTCCCATGTGGGACAGAGAAAAATCAGGCTGAACCTGCACTTTTTATGAGGAACACCCTCTCACATTAATAAACCCACTCCCACGATCAAGGCACTATTCCACTCGCAAGGACAGAGCTCTCAAGCCCTGATTACCCTGGAAAGCTCCTATCCACCTTTTCATACTGTTACTATGGCAATTAAATTGCATCATGGGTATTGAGGGGGTCATTCAAACTGTAACACACACATTGTAACTTTCAGTGCTTTATCAAATCTGTTTCTGTACTTTGTTTAGTTCCATTGACCTCTGTCTTGTGCTATGACTGAATTTTTTATTTGCAATGTCTTTATAGAATATTTATCATGTTAATCTGTAGGGGAAATTACCCATTCTAATTCTTCCTCAAATTTTACATAATTACCCTTTCAGACTGACTTTGGAATAATCTTTTCAACTTATAAAAATTGCTGCAGGATTGCTATTGGCACTTCAATAAACTTACTACTAATGAGTTGGTTTATTTGTCTCGGCTCAGTGGAACCATTACCCACTGTTTAAAATACACCCCATGGCTTCTCAACCTGGAGCTAGCTGTTGTAAACAGCAGTTGTGCCTCAGATTTTTATGTGGAATATGTACCAGTTGGATTTGGGTTTTCATTGCTGTGTGTGCGTGTGTGTGTGTGTGTGTGTGTGTGATATGATTAAAATCATAAATTATTTTGTGTAACCATGATCTTTTAATGCATATCTTTTGAAATTGGCAGGCTTTTTTAAGATCAGCTGATTAAACTGGGGTAGGTTGTGCAAACTTGCAATGCTAGCACTTGGGAGCCTGAGGCTGGAGAAGCACCCTGAGTTTGAAGCCAGCCTGGGCTACACAGCAAGACCCTGTCAAAAAAGAAAAAGAGAAAGAAAAGAAAAAGAAAAAGAAAAAACCTCCAGTTGTTTATATGAGGTGGCTCCAATTTGAATTTCAGGAACCTTGTAAAAGTGATATTCTAGGGAAGCCATCAATTCAGGTTTTATTGAATAAAGAAGTTTAATAAGAACTGAATATATGTAGATTTGAAGACAAGTGAAATGTGTTCTTTTCCTCCTACTCCCAAGAATATGTGAAATCACTAAGACTTGCTTTATTTTAAAGTACAGATTTATCATTTTCTCCAGAAAATTCTTACAGATTATTGTTGTTTGTTTTACCCTTATTCATTTGTATTGTGAGAAAAATACTTTTACATTATTTTTTAAAAAACTCATCATTCTTGATATTAAGAGCTATGGTATAGAGGGTGGTATATTTTGTTTTTCATCTTGCTGAGATTTCTCATATATTTGAATATTATGCTAGTTAATTTCTAATACTTTTATTTATTATTAAAAACAGCAAAAGTTGTTTCTATTATTTAGATGATCACATTTTCTACCTTTTTCAATATATTTATTAGAAAAATGTGAATAATAATGATGATTTGGGGCATTATCTTCTTATTCATCATTAATAAGGGGTTTTCTATTGATATATACTATATAATACAGTAAAAGTATTTCTCCAATTATTACTTTGCTATATGATTGTTTTCCAAAAGGAAAGAATGCATACTGAAGGTTTCAAATTTTTTGTAGCTTCTAAAGATATTTTTACATAATTTTTCCTTTATCCTAACAATGTATTATGTTCTTATATGTCTAGTTCTAAAGCATTCTTAAAATTCCTCCAAATTATTACTTTATCTTTGTGTATTTCTTCTTTTATTTTGAATTGATACATTATCATTAATTTTGCTCCAAAATTGAATAGATTATTGTTTATCAATTTTTATTTTTTCATAAAAGTAATACATTTTTTTCTAAAAAATATTCAGCAACATTTTATAGCATTTCCCATGTTGTATTCTCAGTATAGTTCAATTCCAAAGAGTTTATAACACATACAGATTTCTAATACAATCTGATAAATATTTGGAAATATAAAAATATGACCCACTTCCTTTTGGAAGTTCTCCTTCTTCCTCACCCTTTTATCTTTTTATTTTTCTTCCATCCTTTCCTCCATCCTTCATTCTTTCTTTCCCTCCCTCTTCTTTATTTGTATCTTTCTTTCTCTCTCCCTTCCCCTTCCCTATTTTGATTTTCTAATACCATTTTCCCACACACTTGAAGGGTATCATAAATGCTTTTCTTTTACATTTATTATGTCTTTAAATTTGTAACTGCACATCCAAACCATTGTTATAATGGCAAGCAGCATGACTCATTTAGCCAGTATCTATTCTCCAGTGCTGCTTGCCAACAAAACATGAACTTTGTTTTGACTCCAATGCTCCCAGCATAAGAGGTTTAATTTTTCTTGGTTTGGTTATTTGAGCCAGACTCATTCTTTTCGACAGGTACCAGGTCTCAAAACTGTCCACCTAACGACGGACTTGTGTCCTACTTCTGTTCAGCCTGTTGTAACTGGAAGTGTGCAGAGGAAGCACGAGGCAGAGGACATCCTCTTACATAATCAAGGGGACAGCAGAGGGAGGGATTTTGCCTCTCCGGCATTTCGCCCTTGTATGAAATTTTCTGAGTAATGCATGTGGTAGGTAGGACTTAGGCAGTCATTTGGTAGCTTAGGAGAAAACAAAGTAATTACAAAAATACTGTAATAGTAATTAGTAATAGTTATGGTACTTTTCTCCTCCATGATAGACTTTGTGAGCTTTAGCTGTGTTCATAGATGTCTTAATCAACTCCATGTGTTCAGTTTTTGGTGCTGGTTGCTCTCAGGTTATCAAATTCGGACCATAGATATGGAACTTTGAATTTTTTTCTTTCTCTCTCAGTTCTCTTACTAATTTCTAGGATGCAGATAATGTGGATCTATCTAAATCAACCGTTCTATACCGTAAGGGGGTTTTGGAACGGAAGCCAACGAAAACTGCCAAAGAGAGGAGGATGCCGGTTCTCTAGTTCCTTGGAGTTCCCCTCCAGCCACAGGCCGTGTATTAGAACCTTTGTGCAGTAAAGAGCTGAACTTTCATAGCTACCCCTATTGTTATCTTGAGTTTTCTATCCCTGAACTAAAACTGATGCTCCGATTCCTGAATTTTTTGAATAACACAAGCAAGAGTAAGCGCTTAAGTTCTCATTAAGTGAAATAATATTATTTTGCCTTTTCTTTCTTTGCTTCTTGCAGGGAAATCTTTTGGTACATTTCAAATCAAAACAAAAAGAAAAACTTCACAGTTATATTCATAGATTGATAATTAATATTATTTGTTATATCTAGTTCTCTGTGTGGGGAAAAAAAGAAACTGCATTTGAATTCATTAGAATTGATTCTGCTGGGATAGATTTTGAACCAACATCATACTTGAAAACAAAACCACTCATCTATATTTCTGTTTTTCAAAGGCAGAGGTTTAAAAAAAATTACTTATAAACTTCCACATTCCAAAGTTGTGCTTTAAGATTTTAGGATCATAGTCTAATTTCCATTTAGTTTGGTATATGATTTCCCATATATAGGTGCATATTTAAATATGTGTTTGAATGTTAATGTTCAAAATCCTTCTTTCCAGAGAATATGCTATTCGTCATATGAGAAAGCCCAGATGCAAAACCCTTTATTGTTCTCACTCAAATAGCTTCATTTTAATTGGATAGATAAAACTACTACCCAAATGTATAGTCTTTTCTCGAGACATTATATAGAACAAACATTATGGCAAGTAGATTCACTATGGGAAGTGAATACAGAGTTAATTACTGATTAATATCATAAAGAATGTCCAAGGGAAATAAATAGCTTGAGAAAGACAATTATTCAGCAAAGTACAAGCTGTATGACTGCCTTCTCCAGCCGGACGGTTGTTCGTGGTCATTCCGTGTTTTCAAATTGCAGATCTCACTACCCCTTAAGAAGCTTGGCACCGTGTATAGGGATGCAGTCAACTCCTTCATTGCCTTTGGCATTGCTGGAGGATATTCAAGCGATTTGCTGATCTCTAGCTACTTTTTAACCAAAATATTATTGTATAAAGAGTCCCTAGGCTCAAATATGCCTCATTTGATTGATGTTTCCGGGTACAGCCCTCAGTGGTTTGGTAATATTTTAAATCCTTGCTTAAGATGTTTCACTATTAGATAACTGGTCTGCAGAGCTGCCAGAATATTTGTATTCCCTTTTCACTGGCCAAGAACTGATTTAATGGTCCCGGGGAGGATTCTATTGTTGGATGGCTGTCCTCATTTTGATGTCTGCTTTCTGCGGTTTTACAAAAAACTTGCGGTCTTTGAAGTCAGGGCTCCTCTACTTATCCTTCTGGTCCTATCACCTCCATTTTTCCCCCTGAAATACAGAATTAGAAGTAAATCATACCATGGTTCCACCGCCTGCCTCACAAGCACAAGGTCCTGAGTTTGATCCCTGATACCAAAAAACCAAAAAACAAAACAAAACAAAAAACAAAAAAAAAAAGAAGTAAATGACACTTGATTTTGAAACTAAGTTCTACTAGTATTTTACTAAGGCTGGGATACTTTGAGCCACAGGTTCCATAAAATGCATGCTGTCACAAGTAAATAAAGTTCTGATGTAATAGGGCCAGGCACATACTTACTTAATAAATTTCAATTTCTTTCTCCCCTTTTTATACATATTGTAGTTACAATTAGTCCTTTTGTACTGAAGCACTAATTCATCCAGGATTTGTAATAACAAATGTAGATTTCAATCAGTATTTATTGTATGTCTAATACTCAGAATTAGTCAAGAATTTTTCTTCTCTTTATGAATTACCTGCTTGTTAATTTGTGATTCAGAACTTCCATGATTAACTGGCCAAGTATTCATTTTTAAGCTAAAAATACACTGTTGAAGTATAGTGGTAGTGATCTGTTATTACACATTTGGATGATTTTATGTATTTTGAAATTTGTTGACTAATATTTAACAAAAAATAATGCATTAGTACTTTAGAATTAATCAATTTGTAAGTGTCAAACTTTATTCCAAGTGACTTTATCCAAAAATACAAATAGTATTTCTCAATTGGTTTGTATAAAGTACACATTTTTGCTTCTTTAAGCATTACTTTGCAGAGAACCTAAGAGATAGACCATTTACTACTTCAATACGTTATACTAGTTCTCTACTACCCTGAGCGTGAAGCTTAAGCAATAAATCTTTGTATTCAGTGTGACTTTTTATGTCCACATAATCACCTTAATCTCACCTGGGCTTGGTAATTAACACTTTAGAATTTTTGATGTTTTATTAGTTCCATAGCAGTATTTTTCCAGTTTTACATAGAAGGAAACTTCCTTCTTTACCATTGTGGGTAATCCACAGTAGTCTCTTGATATTTAGCTATGTTTGCTCTCTCAGCTACTGTAAAGTAGATTCATGACTTGTATCTTAGTAAACTCAGGACCTAAAAATTAGATAGATATCCTTCTGAGATTGAGAATTGAGATTCCAATTGAGAGTACTCTTTGCTGAACATTGTATAATTTTTTTAG
This sequence comes from Heterocephalus glaber, assembly GCF_000247695.1. Next base: position 20,842,747 of record NW_004624731.1, on the reverse strand, counting down.
GGTTTTTTTTTTCCACAAATAAGCTGGTATTTGAGCACAACTTAGTAGACAAATGGAAAAGAAATAAAATAAGGTACATTATAGCATATGTGCTGTCAAATCAAACACAGAGGTGCATTATAAAGAGAGAAGCAGTTAGGAAATGTGGGGATTATCAATCAAAGATTTTGAAAATCACCATAATGAAAATGTTAAAGTCTTGTGGAAAATGACAGGTGTTTTAAAGTAACAATGATAAATGTATTAAAGGATTGTACAAAAAGCAGAAGCCAGCAAGTAGAAACAGATGAGAGTTATCCATACAAATAGATATTATAGAATCAAAGAGAAATTTTTGAAAGAAAATAACAATGTAACAGAAATGAATTCTTCTGATAGGCTTATTAGCAGATGATGCATCTCAGAGGAAAGAAGCAATAAATCAGTGACCTACATACAGGTCAGTAGAAACTGTTTCAACTGAAATACCAAAAGTAAAAGAGTGAATAGAAAACAGAGTTGAAATATTTGTAAGACAATATAAAATGGTACAGTTGGATATAAAATTTAAACTTGTTATGAAACACATCAAATTGGATCCCAAGAAGTCTGAATGCTGCAGAAAAAATTCTGAGATTCCAGTAAATGTTTTTAAAAATTGCTGAGAAATTCAGAGGTGAAACACAATGTATGTTAGGAGAGTATACACAGGAGCATCAGAGTCACACCTGCTGAAAAACCAAATGAAAAAATAAAAATAGTAACTGTGGCGTAGTGACATATGCCTGTAATCCCAGCACTCTGGGAAGCCTGAGGCAGGACTGCATATTTGAGCCCAGCCTGGGCAATTTAGTATGACCCTGATTCAAAATTTAAAAGATAATCAAAAAAGGGTTAAGAATATAGCTCAGTGAGATAGCCCTGGGTTCAGAAGAAGAGGAAGAGCAGTAGGAGGAGGAGAAGGAGGAGGATTAGGAGGAGGAGGAGGGTAAAAGGAAGGGAGAGAAGAAGGGAAGGGCAGAAAGGAGAGGAGAGAGAAGAAGGAGAATGGAGAAAGAGAAATAATAAAAACATCTGGAGACAAAAACCCATTGCATTCAGTAGAACAAGACTGCTGCTAAATTCATACCAGAAACGTTTAAGGCCAGAACATGTTGGAATGGCATCTTTTACAGTATTAGAGAATATATATCATGCACAAAGATTTCCCCATTCAAAAATTAATGTCTTTTAAATAAGAAGGTAAAATAAAGACATGCTGAGATAGGCAAAAGCTCAAAGTATTCCTCTGCAGGAAATCTATGAGACATCTGTAACCATACTAATGGTTCTTCAAGCCACAGAAAGAGAGCTAATGTACATTAGTCTAGGATACGTAAACCCAGAATATAAGAAAGAGCAAACACATTGGTAAGTTTAATAAATATATTAAAAGTAGTTCTAGGGCTGGGGATTTAGCTCAGTGGTTCCGCTGCCTGCCTCAGAAGTGCAAGGTTCTGAGTTCGAGCCCCAGTACCAAAAAAAAAGTTCCAAATATCTACTTCTATGTCAATATCTTTAAAACAATATTTATACATTTATCTGTCTGTTGAAATATGTTTCAACTATTGTTTGTTAGAAGTAGTACGACAATGGATTATGAGATCCACAGCCTGTGTGGAATTAAATAGATGAAGGCACAAGAATAGCCTCTTGGTCATTCAAATTATACTTTTATAAGATTTTTGTGTTGTTTATAAAGTAGTAGATTATTTTGGAGGGTAGACTGTGATAAATTAAAGAGGCATAAGAAAATCCACAAGATAAATATCAAAGAGACACAACTAAAAATCAACAGACGGGATAAATACTGAAAATATCAATTTACATGAGAGATGGAAAACAAATACCACTGTAGTAGATTTAAACACAAAGATATTAATTATTACATTAAAAGTAAATGTCATTTGGTTTTTCCAGAAAGTTTACCCAAGACAGAGTAGAAGTTCAAGACATTTACTTACCATAACGCCTGTGACTAAAAAAGGGAGAGCCATTAGGAAGAGCAGGAAAGTCTTTGTATGACCAGTATAGGTTTAGTACTGGTAAAACTAGAAAAAGAAAATTAGATAATAGAAAAAGGAGCTTCATATTGTAAAGCATCTTTTTCATCACACTGTAGCAAAAATATATGCTATCAACATGAACTACTGTTGATGGTGCTCATCTTGATCGCCCTACCAGAGTTGTGTGACAGGTTTCTCCACTGTAAAGTCACTGTTTTCCCTCCATGTTGTACATTTTGAAAGCAAATCATACTCGGAAGTAGGGAGAGTATTTACTACAACAAAGCAACATAAACTGGGTGGCTTATCGACAACAGAAATTTATTTTTCCAGTTTTGGAGGCTAGAAATCCAAGCTAAAAAATGGCAACAGGTCTGACGTCTGGTGAAAGTCTGCTTTCTGGTACTTCGGGGAGTTCTTCTTCCTACATCCTAGATGATAGAAAGGGGTGAGGAGACTTTCTGAGGCTTCTTTTATAAGGGCACTAATCCCATTTGTGAGGGCACCTAGTTACCTCTCAAATGCCCCATCTCATAATATAGCACTATATTGGGGATTAGTTTATATTGTGTTGAATTTTGGCTGATACAAACACTCAGATCACATCCAGGAGTTTAGCTTTACCTTCTGGTGGAGGGATTGCATACATAAATATGAAATTTGTAAAAATTTATCTAACTAGGGCTGGGGATTTAGCTCAGTGGTTTTAGCGCCTGCCTCACAAGTGCAAAGGTCCTGAGTTTGATCCCCGGTACTAAAAAAAAATCATCTAAATAGCTTCACCTCTTTTTCCTTATTTACATTAATATTAACTCATGCATATTAGTTTTATACTTTATGTTATAGTTCAACACATGTTATTTATTTTGTTGTTCTAATTGTTCCAGCATTGGTCAGGTGGAGTTCAACCAGGTTGTATCCCGTGTCCCTTTGATATGCCCCAGTCCTCTTGGTTTGCTGAACATTTCTCTTCTTTTTCTCTCCCTTTTATCAAGGAACAATTGACCATCTGTTTAAGTTTAATGTACACAATGTGATGATTTTCTATATATGTACATAGGAAAGTGATTACTACAAGCACATTACTTCACACAAATATCACTTAACCATTTTTAAAAAATCTTATTTTGTGTCAATTACATTTAAGATGTACTCTTTCAGCACAACTTCATGTGCCCAATTCAGGATGGATAACTGTGGTCACTGTGGCGTACATTAGATCCCCAGAGCTTAAAACTGACAGTTTGTACCCTTTGACCAACTTCTCTCTTTTTCCCTCATTTCAACCACCGATCTCTTTTTCGTTTCTCTTTTTTAACTTCTTTAGATTTACATTTAAGAGAAAGATAGACTGTTTTCCTCTGACTTATTTCATTTCACATAATGACTTCAAGTTTATCTATGTTGTCATAAATTTTGTTCTTTTTGTGGCTGAATAAGTATTTCACTGTGTAGTTATACCACATTTTTAATCCATTTATTTGTCAGTGGACATACTGTCTCCATGTCTTGGCTATTGTGATTAATACTGCAATGAATATGGAAGCGCAGATATGTCACGTAGTGTGAAAACTGACATTTTGCTTTTCATTTGTACATTTGCTTTTGTTATTTTAGGACCTCTTCCACTCCAAATAAATATCGACTCATCTTATCAAAAGGATAACAACCAAAAAAGCTTGCTGGGATTTTGATTGGAATTGTGTTGATTGTACAGATCAAATTGACATTTTAAGACAACTAATTGCTCCAATTTCTCCTTTTTTCTATTGCTGCACACCAAAATAAAACATTTTTAAAGTTAAAAAGAAATTCCATTTAAATAGCATTAGAAGTAAAATAATTGGAGCTGGGCATCGTGGTGCACACCTATAATCCCAGCACTTGGGAGGCTAAATCAGGAGGATCCCTATGTGTTTCAGGCCAGCCTGGGCTACATAGTGAGTTCAAGACCAGCCTGAACTGTACAGTGAGACTCTGTCTCAAAACACATACACATACACACACATGCACACACATGCACACATGTACATGAGGTGAAATACTTAAGAACAAAATATCAAATTATGCTTAAATAAGTTTTAAAAGATAGAAATAGAGTATGATCTCTGACCACATAAGAATTAAAAATCATTGACAGAAAAATATTTTGAAAAACTCTAAATGTGTGGAAATTAATCAATACACTATAAATGATCATGGACCAACAAAAGAAAAACCACAAGGGATAGGTGGAAGCAGTTAGAAATTAAAAACAGTAAAAACAAATTACCAAAATTTATGGGATGCAGCAAGGTAATGTAAAACACTTAGCAACTATAATTCTACAAGTAAAAATATGTAAAATTTACGATCTATGTTTCCAACTTGCAAAGCTAAGCTAGAAAAAATAAAATAAAGGTAAGAGTGAAAGTTCTTAAAACTGAAAATGGGCAAACAGTAGAATATGTCAACAAAGTAACAAGCTCTTCTTGAAAAGATTAATAAAATTTATAATACCCTGGAAAGATTGAAATCACAAATAACTAAAATGAAGGATGAAACTGAGTAGCAATACAAATTCTAAACATATTAAAATAAATAAAATAAGTATGTAAATAAATTCAACACCTTGGATGTAATAGAAAAATTATTTAAAAGATAATGTGCACAATAAGAAATTGAAAGCAGAATATCATTATATATTAAAGAAATTGAATTTTTAGTTATGGAAGTTCTCACAGAAATAACTCTAGGACCATTTGGCTTCATTAGTACATTCTAAGAATGCAAAGAAATAGTAATAGTAATATTATGCAAATTATATTAGAAAACTTAGGAAGACATATTTTATTTTATTTTTTATTTATTTATTTATTGTTTTGGTACCAGGGATCAAACTCGGGTCCTCGCGCTTATGCAGCAGGTGATGAAACCACTGAGCTAAATCCCCGGCCCAGAAAGACATATTTTAAACTTATTAGGAAAGTACATCTCTGATTTCAAAGCTCAAAGCCAGTCAAGGACATTTAAGAAAATAAATTATAGACAATTTTTTTTATAAATATGATGCAAATATTCTTTAAAAAAGTATTAGCAAATTGAATGTTATATAAAATACATTACAAGGAAATGTGGTTATTGCAGGAACATAATATTCATCTAACAACAACAATGCAAAAAAAAATCAGTCAATCTAATTATCACATTAGAATAAAAACATGTGGTCATTATGGTTTACTAAAATTAGTGATAAAATTTAATATCCAATCATGAAGAGAAGCCTCATGTCAAATTAAAAATTGAATGACTTAACCTTAAAGGTATGAAGTGACTAAAATTTTCTGAATCTAATATCATAATTGATGTATGATGGAACATTTTCATCCCTGAAATCAGAAACATGCAATGCAAAGAATTTTCCTCTCACTGTTTTCATTCAATCTTGTGAGATGTTAGACGGTATAAGGCATAGGAAAAGAAACGTTACATAGCAATTGAAAAGAGAGAAATTGTGTTTCTTACATGACCAATAGTGTGCGTAGAAAATCCTGAGAAATCTACCAATAATATATGTTAAGATTAAAAGTGAATATACTAACATTGCATGAGAAAATGTTGCAGACAAGTCAAAATTATTCTCATTACACAGATATATTCTTAGAGTCTATAATGGAAACATAGACTTTGTTTATTACGAAAATAGCTGATATTTCTTATGGATTTTTTTTTCAATTTGCAATGGACATGGAGAATGTACTAGAAGACGGGAGAACTGAATTATAATCTTAGCTCTTATATCCATGAGTTGTTTGATTTCTGAAAGTCACAACCTCTGCAAGATAATTCATTTTCCAAAAAAAAAGGAAGTATGGTAATGGGCCGGGATTTAGCTCAGTGGTTCCACCTGCCTCCAAAGCACAAGGTCCCAAGTTTGATCCCCTGTACCCCCCCCAAAAAAGAAAGTATGGTAACAATCTCATGTTGCTACAAACTAAAATTTAAATAAACATATGAAGATAAGACTATATTCAGGATGTTCACATTTTAGAATTTTATATAGCAATTTTGAAGTAGCATGCACTGTCATCTTGTTTGTTGTATCTATCAAGTAAGTGAAATTGTATTTGTTTCATATTTCTCTTGAATGGTTTACTACTTCAAAGTGAATTAGTGATTTAAAGTGCATATAAATGTATATATACATATATATAAAGTACACAAACAGTAATAAATAATGCACTACTAAAAGAACAAATTGGAACTTACTTTTTGTGATAGAGTAAAATCTATGCCTAGACGGTTTCTAGTTACCTGCAATATATATGTATTGAAGTAATCTTCAATATATCTTCTATCTCAATAATATCTATTTGTAGAAGCTATTGATATTGGCAATACAGTTGCCACTAACGAATAGCAATCCAATATTTGACACCAGGTCAGAGAGAAGGATAATACTTCAATTTCTTCTAATATGATAGCAAGGTAAAACTTTTGATTTTTATGGGATAATGTCTTCAGTCAGAAATGTTTCTATTTATCATCATATCAGTCCCATGGCAAGCCAATATTGAGAAATAGTATGTGTTGAAGAGAGATGTACTTCTGTAAATCATCTGAGGAATGTTTTGGGGTCAACACGATTCTAAGGTTACCTATATCTTTAACAGAGCTATCTTTAAATCTATAGAATTTTTAAAAATTTAACAAATATCATTTAATATAAAATCTCACATAAAAATCTTCAGCAAGCCTCACTAGGAAAGAAAAAAAGAATGGTATATTGTACTTGGTCTACAGGCCAGTACTATCCATGCATGTAAAATCAGAGTTAAATTTTCTTGGTGTAAAGCATCCATCTCTGATTTTCATACACTGCAGTAAGCCACCTTACATCAAACCCCGCATTCCTAAATCCAATGGCTCTATGATCCTGACAGCAGCAAGCAATGCTGATTAAGGAACTGTATGCCACTTAGCAATTATTTCATGACTTAATGGTCATTTCAAAAGAAGGATTTTCATAAGAAAACGTCTTTGAATATTATTTTATTCTCTAGTTCAAAGCCCCTTTATTGTCTTTCCACCAAAATCCCATGGAACAAGTCAATATGTAAATAAGTCATTAGCCAAAGGGAAAAGGAAATAAAAAAATCCCCATACTTGGCACTAATAAGATTTCAGATGAGCTTCTTGTAATAAGCATATGAAAATGATAGGTATATTTCCTAGTTCCTCCAGGGAGTTTCTAGATGACCTAGTTGGAACACTATAGTGTTGAATATGTTTTCTACATACAAGTCTTGAAAAAAAAACATAAAGGGAGATTTGAGAGGCTTTGTGATTTCTTAATGTATTCAAAGAGAATTGAAATAACTCAAGTTGAAGTGGGTCAAATAAAATAATACATTAGTTTTATAAAATTAGGAAAATAAAGTAAAACTTTTCCCAGTGATCATACAAATATACAATGATTCAAGGTCTTACCAAAATATCTGACATATATATATATATATATAAACTGGGAGATAGAAAAATAGACTAAAACCAGAAAAATATATAGTTCCAGAGATAACCTGTGGCTAAGGCCACTTGTAATCAAGGCCTTTCTCGAAATGACAGCCAGCAGGTGAGAACTGAGAACGAGAGGAGCCAGAGGGGTGTGGACTCCTCAGGCTGCACGATGCAGAAGTGATTGCTTTCCCAGAATGTGCAGAATTCTATTTCTCTGCACACACCTTGCATCGCCCAGGGTGGTGCCAGATTCTGTTGACAAAATCATTTGACATTAAGCTCCTGCAATATAAAGCAGATTTTCAAAAGAGGACACACTGTCATCTGGAACCCACATGCTTTGACAGTTAAACAAAGGGGAAAAAATATGAATTTTGTGACCCTTCCCTTTGAAAGAGACCCACTCTGAAACACGAGCAGTGTTTGGAGGAAGAGAAATAAGATATTTCGAATAAAGTGAGAATTCAAAGCTGGTAGGAAGAAAAGAGAGCTCGTTTGTCACATACAGAATATATGACATGGGTCATTGAAAATTCAAAGTCATAAATGGGAGTGGCTTTCCAGGAAGACAAAAGTAAGTTGGATAGATTCAGCCTGTTGTAAGTCAGGTCTCTAGGAAGCAAGGGACTGGAGTCAGCTCTCTGCAGCATTACTGCTGGTCCCATCCTTATCCTCCTGAAGTCCAGAGTGTTATTGCTTAGTGTGACTGAGAGTCTGAGGTCATGCTGAATGATGAAAGAGGATTTCATTCCATTTACCTGATGTTAAAATTGCATGCCAGGCAGAACATTGACTGATTTTTTTGCATTAATTATAAAACTACATTGTTTTGAATCCTACTATGGGCCAGACACTGTATTAAGCTTACAATCCAAATTCTTTTAAGCTGGTGTGAAAACTTTTGACCTAATTTAATATAAAAATCACAAGTATGCTACGTTAAAAACAGAATTATATACCAAGATGAATTTTTATGACTGCTCTTTCAAACTTTTAAGGATAAGAAAATAAACAAGAGAGGAGAACAGTGATGCTTTACAGTGATGCCTTTGGCCTGAGCTACATCCTCAGCCATTAAAAAAAATTTTTTTGAGACAGGTTCTCACTAAGTTGCTAAGTTGCCCAGGCTGGGCTTTAACTTATGCTCCTCCTGCTTCAGATTTCCAGAATACTAGAATTACAGGCATGTGCCACCATGCCTGTCTTATTGTTAAGCACTTTCATAAAATACTTCATTTTACCTAAATAACAGCTCTATGGAAAGATCTGCTACCTCTCTCCTCCAGACAAATAAAGTGTGGTTGCTCACATTAACTGGCTCATGTTCACACAGACAATAAATGGTGAGACAAATATTTAACTCAGATTTTCCTGAGTTCAAAATTTATTCTTTTGTTTTCCAAGCTATGTTTTTCTTCGACCTTATAAGCTATCTCTAGACACAGAGAAAATATGCAGTTCTTAGGCTGTGGGTTCCTGAGAGCATAGTAAACAGTCAGAACCTCAAAGTGAAACTTCATTGAAGCCTGCAACTTACGTCTAAACATAACTGTCAGTCTTCAGAAATATTAATGATATTGTCTTGCTGCTTCATGAAAGGGGTGCGTTTTGAGAAGAGAGGCCAGGGACTTCTGCTGGAGCCACAGGTGAAGGAGAGCATGTGGGCCCATGTGGACTTCTAACCCTCCATCTGGAGCCTGGAGTTATAATAGGTAATGACTCAGAAAGGCCATGTCTTAAGTTGACATTTAATTTCCTCTGAGGTGCACATCCCACTTGCTTCACCAGGGGCCACCTCCAACACATGCTCTAGAAAAAAACCATAAGGAGAACTTACCCTTTGTCGGTGCTTACCCTGGTCGAAGCAGCTTCACTTCTGCTCACAGCCATTTCTCTGAATTCGTTTCACAGCTTTATCCACTTGCACAGGAAAACAAATGAAATATTTGATAAGTTTCACTATTTATCATGGAGGCTCAAGGAGAAGTAGGTGAAGAGCTGTCAAAGTCATTTTCTCTTCTCTCCAGGTCAGAATTTGTGTAAGAGGAAATCATGTTTAATGTGAAGGTTTTTTCTTACAAAGTTTTAAATTTTTTTCTTTTTATAGCTTTTCCTCCAGCAAGATTTATTTGATTGAAAACATTAAATATTTTCAATTTAGAAACTATTCTTCTAACAATTATCAACTAGATTCTGTTAAAATTATTTTCATTGACATCAATTTTGAAGGTGCAGTACTTTTACTCTTAAAACAGACACTTTAATTTTTTAATTTTATGAGCAATACTGGAATACTTACAACATATTATCTGGAGTCCTATATTAGAATTATTTAAATAATCTTATTTGTATTTTAAATTTTACCAATTTTGTAAGGTTGAAAGTTACCTCTTTGTTTTAATTCACGTTTATTTGTTCATTGGTGATATTAAACATTTAGATTTTTACTATTATTTGCAGAGATATTGAAACTTTTTCCACTTTACTTTTAGTGAGGGTAAATATTGTATGTCTGTTCAAGTACATTACCCTGCAGAAACTGCCATAATAATGTGGAGACAACAGGCAGCTGTATGATTTCCCTGCTCCACAGAAATCAATAAACCCTGCAAGGGCCGGGTGCAAGGATGAGAAATGATTTAGTAAAAGGTGAGTTTGTGAGGTTTCTATCCTAGAATGTTAGTTTTCCTATGGGTCTGCGTTGTTTTTTTTTGGTACTGGGGATCGAACTCAGGACTTTGCGCTTGTCAGGCAGCCACTGAGCTACATCCCCCATGTGGGTATGCTTTTATAAACAGCTATTTGTTCAGCACATAAGGTGTTTTAAAATTGCTTGCAGTCATTTTTAATTAACCGGTATCTAAATGTATGTTTGTATATATAAAATTATTGATCTTTGTAATTCTACTATCCTTTTGGAATTTTTTTCCCTTGGACAATGTGTCTAACTTTCTTAAAATCTATTTTTTAATCTATTTTCTAGATTCTTAATTTTAGTTTTCTTATCTTAGATTTTAAATATGCATATGAATAAATTTTTAGAATTTACCTTTTTTCTGATATGTATTTAAACTCACAAGATACAATGTTTTTACTAAATAATTGGATGTCATACTTCATTTTAAGGTCAGTAATTCAATTTCTTTCTTACTTTCTCTCTTTTGACCAAGACATTTGCTTTATTAGAATCAAAATAATCCAGTATCAATTCTCTTCTCTCGTAGTTTCCCCTTTCATTTCTTCAAATCAAAGATAGTTCCTTTTCCTTTATAATTTCTACTTAAAGTTTTTCATGATAGCATCACATAAAGACACACACACACACACACACACACATATATATCAAACATCTAGTTTATAAGTATTTATTTATTTTAAGGAGAAAATTAATATCAGGTAACTTCAACTCTTACCAATAGTGATTCTACAAATTAATTTGTTGAATATCAAGTTTTTGTGGGGCATACACTGAATGAAAAAACCTTTGCAGATAAAGAACTGTCAAAAACATTTTCTTTTTTACTGGGGATTGAACTCAGGACCTTGTGTTTGCCAGGCAGATGGTGGAACCACTGAGCTAAATCCCTGGCCCTGTCAAAAACAATTTTATGGCCCTCTAACATTGACAAACAGACATGGAAACTTAAAGCATATTGGTACTAAGAATGAGGAAAAGAAACACTTTTATGCAGGTTTCCCCCAATATTTACACATTTATCTTGAACAATGGATTTGAGAGCTTGGTGAGATGTTAGTTTGCAAAGAAAAAGGAAGTGAGAACACAGTCTATGATATGAAGATAACCAGGTGTTTTGCAGACAATCAACAGCAGATACTAGCCTCAGCATGCCTAGGACAGAAATATTTTACCTTTTTTTTTTTGTCTCCCACAAATGAGTATAGTTTTCTTTTTTAATTAAAGACAAGAAATGTGTGTAAGAAAATCATATGCAGTATTTAGGGGGCACCAGCAGCAGAATAGGGAGAAAATGTGCTTCTGATTCTCTAACACTGAAGATTACTTTGTGATGGGAAATTTTAAGGGAGATGACTAGAAAATAAACTGTGGAAGAGCAATTAGCAATGTAAAACCATAAGAAAATTATGTTAGTATTCACAGGAGCAAGTGCTTAAGAACCTGTTTATATCAAGGTCTACTGAAAAGTCAGCTTGGGTAGAAATTGTCTTTAAAGGTGAGAAGAAATGCTGATGCACATCAGCCCAAGTCACCAAGGGAGGATAAATACCTTTGTAAATACTGCCTTGCAATGAGACTTATTTGAATGAAATGAATGATTTATAGATATTCAAAAGAAAGTGTGACTATAAAAAGTACCTCAGCAAAATAAAATACTCAAAAGCAAGTCTAAAAGGAAGTGAATGGATTTTCTCACATTGATAGTTCTGATGATCCTTCTGAAGTGGGTTCTATTCACAGCTATAAATATGAATTCATTAATATTCTTAAAACCCTCCCACCATAGTATAGCTTTTAAATTTATCTGTTTTAGGCCAATCAATATTCTTTAAATGTGAAACACAGTAACCAACACTGGCTTACTTATGTTCAAGTTTAATGTTATTAAATCACAATATGAATATATCACTTATTCCATAGGTAAAAAGAGTATGCAGATATTTCTCATTTAACAACCTGCCTAAGGACTGTTTTGACTTAGAACTGTAGGTCTGCAGGGTTGAGACTGTCTTTTTTTTTTTTAATGCGTACAGTTCTGTACATCTTGTTGATAAAGCCTGAAGTTTTTTTTTGTACAGTACGCCTTGTTTGTATAGTACTGTAATATTTGCTGATTGTACCATTTAGTACAGTACTGCAGTTTTATGTTCTATTATACATTACAGTGCTGCATGGAAGAGTTATGCACACAAAAGCAAAGTCATCAAGTTGGAGTTTCCTTTGACAATTCCTTTGTTCTGAATATTATAACATACATACTAGGTACAATTCCTTATTTGGTGACTAATTCATTTCATAACCTAGTCTTCGGCACTTAACTCGGTCCTTAAACAAGGAATGTTTGTATTCCACATACACTGTATATTGAAAAGCTCATAATTAAGGGTAACAAGATGCTTCGATAGCCTTAACATGGGACAAGTTGAATGAATGTCAATAAGTAAAGGCAATTGCACTAAAATACTAGTACTACCATAGTAGTAGCACTAGTAGTACTAGTAATAGTAGTAATAGTAGTTGTAGATGCACTAAAAAATAACTTCCAAAATCATTTAGCTATTCTGGGTAAGAGAAACACCTGAGTCATTTGCTATTTATCAATAAATGACAATATATCTTTTTAAAAGAAAAGGTTTTGGGTACTCTATGGACATATAAGCCAAGAAGGAAGGGAGGGTGGTAGAGTAAAAACTAAACTTGACTTTTACTATGACCTTCCATAAGGTCATTTAATATCTTGAGATTTGTTTTTTCATGTTTAAGTAGCTTTCTAAGATTGTTGTGAGAATTGAATGACTATTTAAAATTTTTTCACTATTAGGTGCACACTAAATGCTTCTTCTTTTCTTTCACTTGAACTAAAGACAAATATTGGCTGCAGACATATCAAAGATTCCTTTTCATTTGTGTTTCACTGGGAAAATCTGTTTTTCATGCTAAATGTGGTGACTCTAATATTTGGTAATAATGATTGCATTTATATGTTAGATATATGAAGATGAATCCATATAATATGTATTGTAATACAAAAATGTGACTCAGGAATTACTAACAAAACTTCATTTGAGAAAAATGATTTGTTTGTGTGACCTGGCTAGGAAGTTTCCCAGTATTACCTTGTTTCGATGGACCCAGTCCCTTTCAAAGGTTAAATTTTTAATAACATCTGTTTTTGTGGAAGCAATTGCAATATACCAAAGATCACTCACTGATTAGAAAAGGACACTGACTAGCAGATAGGAGGCAAATGCGGCAGGGGTCTGCAATGGTTTTCACTTGGATAGCAGAATTCTTTAATTTACATCTTAGTTCTCTCATGGGGTCAGAACCACAATTCTTCAGTTGATTTTGGAGATTTATTGAAAGTATTTGTTTGATTGTTAACATATTAGAGCCTGCTGCTACATTCACAGGTAGAAAATAAAAATGTTAGACATTCTGAAAAGCATGAAGAAATCCTGCATAATTTAAATAAATTCCTCTCAGCTTAGAAAATAACTTTGTTATATGTATACACAAAATATTTTAATAAGTGTAATGTAGACTAAACTTTCTGGGAACTCCTCTGTGTTTCAAGGAAACGTCATGAACTGCTTGCTTCAAATTTTGCCAAGTTGCTCTCCATTTTGTAAAATTTAGACTACAGTGGTAATATTGGTTGCAACATGAGTCACCTAGATAACACATCTATGTTCCTTTGCATTTGTAATTACTACATTTATAGAATTTTTATATAAGTATCAGTGTACTTTTTAACCCCTTGTTTTAAAACTTCAAATATAAAGGAAAGTATGTAAATAATATTTAGCTGATCATTTAACCATAGATTTTATACTTTATCCAGTAATTGACAATTTCTCATTTTCCAAATCTGCCAACATTTTTTTACATTAAACAATAATACTAATGAGATTTAATGTTACCAAGAAGCACACTGATTAGCAAGGATATAATATTCATGTTTCTGAATTCTATAGAAAAATTTGAAAACTGTGCCGCTGTCATCAGATTATCTTAAATATGTACTTCTCAGAGGAATAAAGGTCTCGTTTCTTACAGAATAGGATAATACATTATAAGAGATGTAAAATCAAAATATTAAAAAAAATTAGTCTTCCCAGTGATACGAGGTTTTGTCACTTCATTGTCTGAAAGCAGTCCAAATGAAAACATTCTTTTATTCCTTGAGCAATGATATTGTATCCAGGAAGCTTGATGAGATTTTGAAAAATGTCAAAGACTAGCTGTGCAATGAACTGTAGTTAAGAAAATTTTCATGTAACAGATGAATGTATTGTATGTGAAAATGTATAAATATATAATAACAATAAACATATATAAGTGTAAAGATTTAAGATAATAAAGAAATATTACTTTCAAAATAATGAGAATGAATAAAAGGAGATTGCCAATTCTCAAATCCCTTAAAAATATCTCATGGAAAAATATCTTCATTTTCAAATATCATGCCTCAGATACCTGCAATGATGGATCCACAAAATGGGACTAGAGACAACTTGAATAACTCTAGGTGCTTTAGTGATTCACTATATTGTTAAATGACAATACTTAGGATGTTAAACACATCTTTCAAATAAATGAAGCTGTATTCAGTAGTACTAGCAAAATCAAGAGTGATTATGCATTGACAACAGTAAGAGTAAAATCGAGCATAAGATGAATTTTTCAATGTATATGTAGTCTTATTATTTGAAATTACTGAAGAATTTTAATTCATTAAATGAAAAATTAAGCGTGGTAATTCAAATATCACAAAACAATATGACATATCTTTTAGATATGTTTATATGTTTGCAAAGTTAAATTTTAAAAAAATTTACAATTTTTTATTTTATTTGTACATTTAAGATATACATAATGATCACATTCATCATAGGAAATTTGTACCTGTACATGATATATCTTGCTTCGTCTTTTTTTCTCATTCCCCTCCCCTCCCTTGAGCACTTCTTCTCCTCTTTATTTACAAAAGCTTTGCTTCTGTTTTTTTCTTCTATTTCCTTTTTTTCTCTTGTTCCTTCCTTTCTAAGCTACTAGAAAGTAAAATCAAAAGGGCTGGGGATTTAGCTCAGTGGTTCTGCCGCCTGCCTCACAAGCACAAGCTCCAGAGTTCGATCCCTAGTACCAAAAAAAAAAAAGGGCCAGGGGTTTAGCTCAGTGGTGCCATCGCCTGCCTCGCAAGCACAAGGTCCCGAATTCAATCCCTGGTACAAAAAAAAAAAAGTAAAATCAATATTATCATAAGATTTCTCAACAAACTGCTTCTTTGAAAAAGGTAATTGCAAATACGTTGTTTTACTTGAATAGTTGCTTAAAAAATAAGAGTATGACAGACTTTTTTGAAAATATATCATTTATAAAACATGACTAGGTAATTAGCTCATTTGAAATAGATAAAGAACTCTCTTTGCCAAATTTTTCGCAAAAAATTAATAGAGCTAAAAAAGTGTTTTCAAGAGCCAAAGTTTTTTTGGGGTGTTACTGGGGATTGAACTTGGGACCTTGCACTTGCGAGGCAGGTGGAGGAACCACTGAGCTAAATCTACGGCCTGGAGCCAAAGTTATTTTTAAAAATCACTCTAATTATGAAAGGTTTGGAATGCTGGTAAGAGTTATATACTCTTCTTTGAAATGAAGCAAAATTTTCTAGAACTTTCAGCAATACAATTTGCTTGAAAGTCTGCTGAGACTAATACACTTCTAGCAAAAGTAATACCACTGATTTGTATGTGCAGAAGGGGAAACATGAGATCCCTCTTAACTCACATTGAGCAACTTGACTAGAACAGGTAAAATTCAGGATTTTCACTGAGTTTCATAAATAAAGATTGTTTTGAAATTACATATATACCTATAAGTATGCACACTTGTAAGTATGTATTAATTTGGCTAACAGAAATAAATTTAGATGTGGAAAGCACATATTGAAATGATGCATCTTGATTATAAAATTACATATTAAAGCAAATTTGGGAGATTACTTCTTATTAATCAATTTCATCTTGCTACTATGCTCAGAGGTCTGCCATTGTTTGTCAAGACCACTGTGAGTCAGATAGGGTGGTGCACACCTATAATTCCTTCACTCTGGGAGGATAAGACAGGAGGATCACAAGTTTGAACCCAGCCTGGGTAACTTAACAACTTAGGGAGACCCTGTCTCAAAATTAAAAAAAAAAAAAAATAGGAATAGAGACATAGCTTAATGCCAAAGCTCCAGGTTCAATCTCTAGTACCATAAAACAAAAAACATTGTGTTAAGAGAGACAATGCATGCCATAAATGTGAGCCAGGTGTATCATTTAAAATTTTTAGTAGTCACATTATTTAAAGTAAAACAAAACCAGAAAAAATAATTTTATTTAACACACCACCTCCTCGAGTTTTTATTTCAACCTCTAATCAGTGTAAACATCGAGATGCTTAACATTTCTTTATGTCTACTTTAATTAAAATTAAGTAACATTAAAATGCAATTCTTAGATTAGCAATGACCATATTTTAGTGCTCCATAACTATACCATGGTAGTAGTTGCATGTTAGACAGCACTGGTCTATAGTCTTATTTCTTCTTTTCTTTTCCTTCAGTATGGGGAATCAAACTCAGGACCTTGCGCTTTCCAGGCAAGCATGGCGCCACTGAGCTACATCCCCACTGAGCTACAGCCCAGCTAGTCTTATTTATTCTCGTTATTAGTTGCCTTACCAAAAATGAACAACTCTGGATTAATCTAGCATAGTTTTTTAGTATCTAAGCAAATCTTTGTTCTTCTGATTCCCTGTACCTACATTAAACTCCTTCTCTCATATCCAAACCTGTTTTAAGGAGACACAAAAATCTAACAATTTCATTAGGTCTTTCACTGTAGCTAATTAGTTCACAGTAAATTACATTCCCTTCCTTCACAGCTTGGGCATTACAATGATTCTTTTAAAGCAATATGATGAAGGATCTTGCATCAGTGATGTGTGATTTTGAATTATTCTAATGGGTGGTCCTAGGTTATGTTTTCTATAAATATATTTTAGAACAGGTTAATAGACTGTGCCTTCCTCTCCCAATGTGTATGTTGAAATCTCATTTCACTGTGATTATATTTGCAGGAGGGGTCTTTGAAAGGTAATCTGGTCATGAGTGTGGAGCTCTCAGAAATGGATTTATTATCCTCTTAAAAAGTGGCCTGGGGCTAGCAGCGGCTCTTCCCACGTGTAAGTATATGAATGGATACAGCAGCCTGCAACCCAGAAGTGTCCTCACCAGAACCCGAGCAAGCTGGGACCCTGTGTTCAGACTCCCAGCTTCCAGAACCGTGGGAAATAAATGTCTGTTGTTTATAAACCACATAATACAAACTCTATTTTGCTCTGACAGCCCAAACTGATCGAGACAGACAATAAAGGAAACTTGAGAAAATACCTGTTACAGAACTTAGAATCACTGATCTACATGAATACAGCAGTGGTAATTTTCTTCTGTCTGTAGAGGAGGATAAGCCGTATTCTACTGGGTTTCAAAGAACTGCAATAATTGATTCCCAGACTTCTTAAGTTGCTACCCCAGCTCAATTTTGAGCTCACAAAACCTTACTTGCTATTACATTGAGCTTTCTTCTTTTCTTGAGTCTTCTATCTCTCTCTCCACTTGTCTTCCTTTCTGTCTATCACAATTTTTCCTAAGCACCTTGGGTACAATGTGTTCTAATGAAAATGGATCAGTGTAACATAGACCTTTAAAGTAAGACAAGGTATATTCAGTATTTACTATGCTTTAATTACTCTCTGGAGGGCCTAATTTATATTAGTGCCATATTTCCAAATATTCGTTAAAGAATGTATAATTGTTTCCATCTGAATTGATATGTACTTAGAGTAGATGTTTAGAAAGGCGCTGAGTTAATCCCACACAGATCCGCAGTTCTGTAAACCTGTAATGCTGTTTCATAAGGAAACACCATGTGCCTTTAACAGAGATGGATGCTCCTCACTAACACACCGAATGGAGTGTAAGGCAAGATTATTACAATTGTATGTGGTATAGCTCTGACTTTAGCCCTTTTGTTTTAATCTAATATCACACTGCTGGCAGTCTTCAAATGAACAACACAGATGCATTTATGTAACAGTGCCCCATGATCGAAAGATTATGTGGTGTTTCACTATCAATCCTGTTCTACGATATTAGGCCTGCACTGGTCACACAGCTGTTGCTAAATGGAGACTCCCCCAAACTGTCCGAGTTAATATTGGCTCCAATCATTCTGCTGCCCTGTGGAGTATTAGAGCATGACAGGGCTGTCGTCACATTTCAAAGGCAAGGGTTGGCCCTGCTCTCAGATCACACACACCTCTTACACTGGTCCTACTAAGTTTGCTTTTCTTCTTATTTTGCTCTCAGTTTATGAAGTTGTTTTCAACTTTGTATAAATTTTGAAGTCTAGTTTAGTTTTCTTTCTTTTCACTTTGAATCCCTTGGCTCAGCTTATTTTTTTGTTTGTTTTTTTCTTAAATTCTTTTATTGGTACATTTTAGGTATACAATACATTTACATTTATCTTTGGGTGCTTTTACCTGTACATGATGTATCTTGTTTCTTATTTTTTCCCCATTACCTGTGCTCCCTTCACCCCTCCACTCATCCCTATTTACATACTTCATTTCCATTTTTTTCCCTTTTCTCATAATTTTTCCCTTCCATTCTTTCCTTTCCCCTTCCCCTCCCACCTCCCCTACCCCTTTGGACCTTTTCCAGTTTCAAAGTATCATTTATTAGTTATTAATCCTTTTAGTACTTATTTACATGCTCAGTTTCTCACACTAGAGAAACTATTTGGTATTTACACGTGTGTGTCTTATTTATTTCAGTTAAGAATATGGCCTCAATATGCATCCATTTAGCTACAAATGACTCTAGTTTCTTGTACTTTATGGCTGAGTAGTACTCCATTTTATAAAAAACCTACATCTTCTTTATCCAGTTTCCAGTTGATGGGCACTTGGGCTGTTTCCAA
>NW_004624731.1:20772178-20818085 GCF_000247695.1 Heterocephalus glaber | reverse complement strand
GGGGTCCTCCTCACCGTGTCCTGGTGGCCGGTGGAAAGCTGGTGGAGCAAGCCGGAGCAAGCAGGTCCGGGTCAGCCTGCCACCGCTTGGCCCCACTCTGTCCCGCCAGCTCCGTTTGGACCAGCCTTCAGCTGCGTTTTGTTTTTTTGAGATGGGTCTTGCTATGTAGCTCAGACTGGCCTTGAACTCACTATGTAGCCCAGGCTGGCCTCAAACCTACAGTGATCATCCTGCCTCAGCCTTCTGAGTGCTAGGATTATAGGCATGCAACACCAGGTCAGCAGGTTAGCTTATGTTGAAATAAAAGATGTTAGCAGTATTTCCTTAAAATATGTTGTGTGTACATTAGGAGACATTCATATTTTTGAGGGAACCAATTTGAATAAGTTTTTTGGTCTTCATTTTAAAGGAGAGGCACTATATACTTAATTTTTTAGGAAGTTATTTGATGGAATTTTTAGGACAGATTTTATTCATTAGTATCTTGACACATGTACAGTACTAACTTTTATGAGAGTAGTCAAAATATCTAGCTTTAAAATGGTCAGGGAAATGACTATTAAAGCTTTTAAATATTTTCTCTGCTGTCTATTAAGCATTTTAAAAACATGTTTCACTTGAATGGTAAAGAAAGCATTAACAGTTTTAGCAGCAAATTTTACCTTATTCTTCTTCACTATAAAAAAGGGAGTAATTATTAAACTGGGAAATTTTCAACATTATTGTATGGATCAAATGAGATAATATCTGAAATTTAGATTATCCATGGAATTTAAATATATTCATAACTGGCATAATTAATGAGTTCTATTTAAAGAATATTTTGATAAAATTTATCCTGGCAAACACTGAATCCTATTGACCTATTGCTGATATCCTGTAATTTTTCCTCCAATAAAGATGTTTCAACCAACTGTTGTAGTGAGGATTTGCAAGGGAATAGATTTAATACAGGACACACGATTTGTAGGATTATTTTATAATATTCACCCAAAAAATCAAATGCAGAGGAGTTCAAGAGATCTATCCACACACTAGAGCCCTGAAGAATCCAGCCAAGGGCCTGGATCCCATGCCAATGTCCCACACAAGTCCAGATAAAGGCCTGGAGCCCAAGGCAATGTCATCCGTGAGTCCAGCCAGAGGCCTAGAACCCACAGGAATGTTTCATGGAAGTCAGTATGGAGGATTTGCCCAGGAAGGCCCCAAAACCAGTGGTGGAAGATAGAAAACCTCCTAGAAAACTGGTGGGGTGAAGGATTTGTGCTACCAGGCTCCACACT
Source organism: Heterocephalus glaber (assembly GCF_000247695.1). The sequence continues at coordinate 20,816,802 of NW_004624731.1, read as the reverse complement.
GGAACCAGGAAGCAATGCTCAACGTGAAGGATCAGAGCTCCCCTGACAAGAACAGCAACCATTCCCAGCAAAGGCAAGAACCTGAGCTCCTCCTCCAAAGAGGAGAACAGCCAGGTTCACATCAGGAAAATCAACCGCAGTAAGCTTCTCCGAGAAAATTGACAGCACATGAGATCTTCCCCTCCAGTTCTCTTTTTATGCCATTGGCAACAGACTTCAGGTGGGTGGATCTTCCATGCCCCAAACCACGCTGATTCCATTCAGCTGGGCATTTCAAATTGACCATTATTTAATCCACTACACCCATCTTGAAAGAAAATCAAGGAAAGTAAATATTCTGCAAAAGGAAGAAAGATTTGTACATGGTTAGGAAATATATCGTTATGTGTTAAAACTCTTATTCTATATTTGACTTTAATAATTGTTTCTCTCACAGCAGTTTTAATATTCCACTACTCCTCACCTAAGCTATATTAATTTGCCAAGCTAGATGAATCATAAAATGTACTATAGTCAGGAAAAAATTACATAATTAAAATATTGGTGTATATGTTGGCTACTGCTATAACAATGCTATTTAATAAAGCACCCTAAAATCAATCAGTGATTTCAAACAATAGTAATTAATTTTATACTTACGATCAGGGAGTGGCTACATTGTGGCTGGCCAAGGATGTCATCCTGATTCTTGGCTTCAGGTTCCCAATTCTGGACCTCACATGGGCTAAGATCTGTTTTTTGTGTTGCTCCATCTTAGAGGTCCAGCAATTATGTAATGCACACAGTCATGTCCATGTATTTTATTTTGTGATCAAGGCTGAAAGACAGTGGCTTACTGGAGACATTTTATTCTCATGGTCAATCACTAGGGTTAAAGAAGACAAACTGAACTTTAAAACCACATTTTAACCCTGTGATTGTAAACTAACATCCCATCAGGCAAGGAAATTTCATGCTCACATATGATGTCATGATGAGGGCATTAACTACTCTGCCCATAATGAAGCTGTACTATGGTCATAGTTGTATAAGCATAGCAACAGAAGTGAACAATTGGAAACAGTCTATCATCTAAGGTACGTGGTTTGTTGAATGAGATGTCCACAGTAGGATTCAAGTTAAAGGCAAACATGGTCCTCATTTTAGCTCTTGTAATTTGTAAGTGTAGAAACCCCTTTCTTGGAACTGGGTGAAATACTAGGCATATCCCATATTTGATTTGACCAATCTAAGATTAATAAAGTAGGAAACTCAGACTTTAATATGTTTAAATCCCCCCTCTGTGCTAGTCAACTTTCCATTCCTATGATAAAATTCCCAAGAAAATTAACTTGAAAAAAGATTTTTGCTTTGTGATTTCAAAGGTGTTACTCCATGGTTACCGGACTCCGTTGTTTTGAAGGGCATGATGGAGTAAAGCTGCTCACCTCATGGTGGCCGAGAGAGAGAACACGGAAGGAGCCAGGAATGTGTATTGCCCTCCAAAAACACAGCCCTAGTGTCCTACTTCTTTCAATTAAGGTCTAACGCCTAGTTTCCATTATCTTCTAACATCCCACTAAATTATGAACCTATTGATGGTTTCACTTATTGAAGAGGTCAGACCCCTTATGATTGAATTACTTCTTCAAAGACCATCTCTGAACACTGCTGAATTAAGAACAAAGCATTCAACACATGGGCCCTTTGGGAAACGTTTCAAACCCAACCCATGAAAACTTTCTCATAGGCAAAGTGTACTTGAGGTTTAAAGGTGGCAATACAGGTAGGAGTTAATATTTTATTGCTTGATATCTTTTGTTTTGGTCCATTTGCTCTCTTACTTGGAGCTTTTAATTTTTGCTCCATTAGTATTGAAGGAAATGGTGGAGAAATAAGAGACTGAAAAACATCTTACACCAATAGGATGGTACTATAGCATTTTATTCTCTTGTGAGACAAATATGGAATTTCCGGCTCTTTTTATTATGAGTAGTTATTATGAAGTAGTATTTTGGGAAGTCTGGTTCTCTGACTTTATGTGCATTTCTTTTGGTTCTAGCTGCCAACATACTTCTCTCTGATGGATATTTTACATTGGTTGATTCAACAACTCTCTGCTTTCTTGTCCTCTAAAACCATCACACAAAAATAAACAAACAAAGATAAAACTAGGATCCCTCACTTTAGTGAGGCCAAGTACAAATAAAGAAAAGGATAAAATATAGAAATGATAGAAAAGATAGAAATGGACAAGGGGACAGATGTCAACCAATAGAGAAAGGGTCCAAGGGAACAAGAAGAGCGGTAATGGGAGGGGAAGGGGAAAGAGAGGAATAAAGACAAGCCAAGTACAGGAACCTAGAAACCCAAATCAATGTAAATATTATAAGCCGTAACTTGTACTAAAGCAAATAGAATCAACAAATACAAAAAAAGTGATTGGGGAACCAGAGGAGAAGGCAGTAGAGGGAAGGAAGCAGAAAGGGATAAAGAAAAAAAAAGCTATAATATGAACAAGGTGATTGTAAACTGCATAAATTACAAGCATGTACTAATAAAATAAAATAAACTTAAAAAAACCCTTGAATTCTGCTATGTTATTAGGGTAAGAGCCAAATGCACAGAAATAGGGCAAACTGCACATTAACACCACCAAGCAAGCATACCTGCCAAACAGCCTGGAGAAAGGGGATTGGGTGGTTGCTATATTCAGGGAAAGACTGCCACCTATTGGTGTTGGCACACTAGGAGGTACTAACTTACGGTGCCTTCCCACATTGCTATTAGTATCAAAGATTTAGCAAACTGGGAAATATTCTTATAAACCAATACAGTTTACACTATGTTGCTATTACTCCCTTATTACATGGAGATGTTGAAGGCCAGAGAGTGTTAAGTAAAGAGAAGGCTGAGATGGATGACTTGATCTGGTTGGGCTTGAAAATGGGACAAATCCTTCAAATTAGATCCTAGAATTAAATATCAAAGAATAAGGCAATGGTAGTTCATAATCCAGGATTGTGATATAGGTACTAATATTTTACCTGCAGTTATCTAGAATAATATAAGATTGTGTGCTGGGCTGGCTATTTTTATTTCCCTTGGAGAGCATTTTTTTTAAAAAGTGATACATTTAGAGCTTTAAAAAAATTTTCCTCATTGAATTATCAGAGGATGAGAGATTTTCTATGATGTGTCCTAAAAGAATCTATCTTTTGAAGGGATAGAAACTGATACTGAGGATTTTTCAAATTAAAAAATAAGTTCAATTCATTGCTTCTCTAAAACTCTTAAAATTAGAGCATCAATTGGAAAAAGAGTGCTATTAGGCTAATTGACAGGGAGCGCTTTGGTGTATTAAGACACTACTTAGTATCTGAAGTCGAATCTGCTGAGTATGTAGCAGAAGAATCAATTCCTGTCTGTCTGATAAAGTTGGTCCTGTTTGCCTGAAGTTACAGTAATATTTAATGTGAGGTAATGATACACAAAATAATACCCTCTAGTAGGTTATTTTTTTTTCTGTGTTTTTAGAGGAAAATCAAATTTTGAGGGTAATGTCCTTTACTTAAAGTCAACTGAACGTATATATTAACCAGAGGTACAAAATACCTTCAACAGCAATATCGAGGACAAAGTTTGATTAAATAACTGGATGGTACAGCTGAGCCAAGTTGACATAAAATTAACCATCAGAGCCACCTTCCTAGGGTTAAGGAGGCATTGATTTACCTAGTATACGTAGGAAAGAAAAAAGAAAACAACTGCAGAATCCAACTTCTCCCCATTTAGCAGTCCCAGCCAACTTCTCTAAACTATTTTTCACATTCACTAAGAAAGAACTACTTCCTTCCTTGCCAAGAATTCTTCATTATTTTACATATTGTTTTTGATCCATCAATTTTTAAAATTTATATTTTGCATCTAAGACTGCTTTGGGAGAAGAAGTCAAAAGCTCATATTGGTTTTCCACATTCTCTGAAAAATAGAAGACTTCCAAGAGATTAAGGTGTAAAGGGTACATCATGATTCCTTCCAGTTACCTGGAGTAGACAGCCATGTCTCACACCTACTTGTAATTCTGTTACTGTCCATGGGAGTTTACGTAGAAAGTGATGAGATAGTTAACTATTGAGAAGATCTCATGTTTCAAGTTTTTATCATAGTGATTTCTTCATTTCTAATGATTGCTCTCTTATACAGACATAAGTAGGCATTTGGTAGTTTTAATTTGGGGCATATCTTTCCATAATTAAAAACCGAGAATGATCTATCTGCTAAGTGCTTCTTTGAGTCCTAGAAGAGCTCCCAAACTAACATCAAAGCAGCAATGAAAGGACTGATGTTAGCAGTAAAATATAGTTGAATTGTGATCTTTATATTTTAATGAGCTTCATTCCCAAGTCCCTTTGCAGGCCTTGTGAGGTGTTCTGAAGCCTTCTGATCTATTGTCAAACAACTGCATGACACTAGAGCATCAGAACCCTGTAGAGAACCTGGCCCACTGGAAGCTGGAGTAATGGTCTTCAGCAGTACTATTAAATTATATGACTGTTATCTGCCTCATAAGACATTGTGAAGGAGGTGATATAATTAGGATATATTGCATATTATGATTATTTTTGTGACATTTCAGATGAGAATCCTATCTAAAGTAAGAGGGCATCTTCAAGACAAATTCAGCTTCTCAAATCAAGATTTGAACCCTGATGTGGTTATAAGATTTGGAGAGAGTGTTAAAGAATTATATGGTTTGGTTAACAGTGGCAAATGACAACATGAAAAGCTATTCTCCTAAATCTTTCCTTCACAATATTTTATGTGTAAGAAACTTTTTTTTGTAGTTTCTGATCTCTCTACTCTCAACTAGTGGCAGTGCTGAGAAATGCTGACTTCAATTAGTGACATTCACAAGCAGAAATAACTTTTAAAATTAAAAGTGCAATCTCAGCCATAGTGTATCACAAAATTACCTTTGATGGTATGTCATTTCAACAAATTCTCAGGATTAAATTCAATATTTTAGGCTGAAATAATATATTCTTCCTTAAGGAAAACTTAATGCTATAAATAGTAAAATTGAAACATCCATTATGTATAAAAATGAGGACTAAAACTTGTGGGAATACATTACGGCAAATCTGAGCCCACAAATAGAAAACAGTGTAATTTATTTTGAGAATCTAAAATTTCCAAATATTGAAAATGAAAATTTGGGGCAAAATGACAACATGTGTTTAGTTTCTTGGCAATTGACTTTAAGTATTAGTTAACTTTTTTCTAGGAAAACAAAGAAATGTCAATGAATTTTGAGTTCAAATGATAATCTTTTAATTTTTTCTTCAAGCTACTATTTTGTTTAAAAATTAAAGAAATAAAAGAAACAGCAAGCTTGTGTTGAATTTCCTTTTGCAAAAATGAAATCTGGTAACAGATACAATTTGAATATTATCAAAAATTTTAAGAAAGCTATTATCTATCACATATTTCAAATACTAGGAGAATCAATATTTTGGTGCATATCTTTAGTGTTTTTCTTGTTATATAAGCACATACTAGCTATATCTCTGTGTTTTAGCTCTTTTTAATATCTAGATATGTATTTTATATGATGTATAAATAATATATGATATTATTAGAATAATGTGACTCATTCCAATTTGATCTTTTCCCTATAATATCATCTCTTTAAGGACACAATTTTATTTCCTTTCCTCCTCTCCTATTTCATAATGATGTAATGCTGACACTTATGTGATATGTATAAATTTAATTTAGTATTTATAAAAGCCTGGGAGCCTTTTAAGTTATTTTTTATTAAGTGCTTGGGTTTTTAATATACCTTGTACTTCTTCCCTTTGATATATTTAAATACATTCAATTCCTTAGTGATATAACATTAAAATATATAAAATTCATTTTTTATTTACACTCAAATATCTGTAAGATATTCCACCATAATATATGCTTACCATATTAGTTATAAACATCATTATTTAAACTACTTTCTAATTTTTTTCACTTTCAAAAAATGTATCACTTTTTCCTTCCTAAATCATTTTTAGATAGTAAAATTATATAATCCTGTACATTGGGTAAAGTCATACAAAAATATTTACAAAAATAGAATAGATGAATTTCAACCTAATTTTTAATATTAGATGGCAAAAAAATTTATTCATCCCACAAATCATCCTGAAAATCTTTCATGTATGTAAAGAAGTGATTCAATCCCTTCTTCCTAATAATTTTAGTAAATTACACCATATTCATAAAATTCTTTTATATATAACTTAGATGTCCTAGACAGTATCACTAGAAAACAAGAAATAAAAGGTTTAAATATTTTAATTTCCTTGTTTTTATGTTTACATATATATGCTTTTTTTTGGTTTTCTGATTTTTTTTCCCACTATGCAGTTCAGAGTGCCTTGAACTCACTGAGTACCCTAGGCTGGTCTCAAACTCATGGAAATCCTGCTACCTCAGCCTCTCAAGTGCTGGGATCACAGGTATGTGTCACAATGCCCAGCTTTATGTTTATATTTTAACTATGAGTGTTTGGATTGTGTATGTAAGTTTGTGAGAAGAAGAGTAGATTCTACTCAAGGTGTATTAATTTTTTTTAGAAAACATTTAAAATTATTTTCTTTCTTTTTTAAACCTAGTCAAATTGATTAAGACATATTCTTGTCCCATGAAAACTCTGTTCCTCAAGACATAGCATATACTATCCATATGCAGTTTCTATTTTCTCTCTATCAATTTCCAATAAATTTGCATATGATGATGAATGAAGGCTAAAGTAAAAATTATTATGCTTTATTTTTTGTATGTTGAAGAAACAATCCCTTTTGTGGGAAGAAAACTTTGCTTTGATCTTTCATTTGACAAAAAGAAGTGCACTTTGACTATAATGAATTATCTTTTGGTACATGCTATTTTTGTGTGTTATAATGTATGTAATTAAAATTTGACAATACGTATTAAAATTAATTTTAAGTAATAAAGTCATTAGAGTGTTTTAAATAAACTATATCATAATGATAACTCAATTGGGGACAATAAAATTTTTAATGAAGAATAATTTATATATTTATAAATTAAGAGAAATATTTTCTATTTTCATGGTAAGATACTTTAACTACTCTTACATTATATGTGACTAGTTAAAATAAATTATTTAACAAAGAAACCATAGTATGTATTTATCATAAATTTAATGTATACTTTTATATTTCTTGTTAAGCAGCACTATATTTTATCACATTTAATTCCAAGCTTTATAATTATAATTAAAATATAATTATAAACCAAATATGTCTAATAGCTAATGAGTTGTATACATCATGTGACTATGTAAATAAGAAATGATAACAAATTTTCCATGAACATTGAAATTTTCTATGATTTAAAAAATTTATATGGGAAAGTAAGTACTAGAATTGCAGCTTGGTGATTTTACTTCTCTAAAGTGGGTCTGAAGCTCCCACTGCACACTGCTCACCTAAGAAATACAAACTTGTGTGGAGGCTGAAAGTGCACTTGCCTCCTTTCCGTAGTCAATCTGTCTGTTCCTGCGTTTTAAGGGACTTAAAATGGCTGGAGCTGGAACATGTTAACAAAGCGTGCTTAGGGCGAGGCATTCACCATCGTGTTTCCTGGGATCGTGAAAAGCCCAGCTTCTTCAGTTCAGTAACATAACTGATGTCTAGAAAAATAATTTAGGGTGGATGTTGAGTGTAGACGTAGAGTTCAAAGCTGGTTATGGGGCTCACGTGGGGAAGGGGGCTCAGGGCCGCTACACTGTCCAGATATAAGGTACCAGTCCTACAGATGTGCAGGGGCCTGCGGGGCACCTGCCGGGCTGCCCAGTGTGCAATCCCTGTTGCAACACAGTTTTTGCATCTTTACAGGGAGCTTGTCCATTCTTTAATAAAGTCCAGTGGTACTCTTTGTAATAAATACTCCCTTTGCAATCTGATTGTTATCTAAATTTGCTTTACTCTTGCCTTGGTAAATACCAGTTACTCATAAGGATTTTCATACGAAGGGGAGAAAGTCATCTTGTGAAATAATATGTGCCCTCACTGATAGCAAACACCCTGATCTATTCCAGGTAGACTCTATGAATGATTACGAACAGATGTTTCTTATACAGTTCCCCTACTTTGTATTCACAAGGAGATTACAATCATTTCGTGCCTATAGTTCCCTACATTGACTATTGCTGTGATTTTATGTTGTTGTCTCTGCTATCAGTATCCCCTACCTACGATTTATCCCAAATACTGATGACATCACAAATTTTCCCAAACAAAAATACTTAGCTCTTCAACAAAGAAATTTGCACTCCTCTCATAGCGCTCAGGAAGCTTTGTGCTTTGCCCCAGCTCTGCTGTACATGGGTTACTTTCCAGTGTTGTACTTAGAAATATAGCTTGAAGAAAGGTGAGTTTGGTTAGGCTGAAAATGACCTTGGATTTGCAACCACTTTCCCTGTACTTGAGCCATTCTCTCCTCTCTCAAAGCTCCTCTTCACCTCATACTCTTTGGAAATCCTGTAAAATTTGAAAACATAGTGAAATGATTAATTCTCTTTTAACTCTTCCCTGATAACCTCCTAGCACTGTCCATGTTCCTCACTTTGGGGGTTCCCTTTGGATATTTTCTTGTTTCTTTGTTGTAATATTTTAATCTGATGTCTAATGTCCTATCATGGGTAGTAAGCTTCCTGAAGCAAATCTAAAATCTTTTCTTGTTTTCATATAACAGTAACTAACAAACATCTGAAACATAATAGGTCTGTCTTGAATACACATTTACTCTCATTAAAGGCCATAATGACATATATTTGTGTCAGTAAAATAATACATTGAAGTTGAAAAATAATTATATTTTTGAGTATTATTTTAGAAGAGCAAACATTGCTTCATATCTAAAAAATGTCAGGTTGTTTCCTCCTGAGGTAAACATAAAAAGCACCATTGTGAGGAAAGACAAAAGTAGTACATGATAGGATATAGAATAATCATATTTTTGAATTAATTAAATGCAGAATATATACTAGAAATGTGTTATTACTTGACAGCTACATCTTATTTAAATTAATCTAGTAAAAATTAAATGATATTCTACATACCGAATAGTCAAGATTTAGCCCTGTACTTTTAAATTTAAAATAATGTCTAGTATTTTGAATTAGCAAGAAATGTTTAGTACTTAGACATATTTTTAATATTACTTTCTCTAAGATGCTTGACTTAACTCTATACACACTCCTCTTTCTCAGTTTTGATGTCATTTATAGATTTCATAATTTATATGATTTTTGTTTTACTCAGGTAACCTAAAACATGGGCATTTCAGTTCTTACTTTTTCTTCTTGTCTTCCATGCATTATGAATGAATGTGGACATTAGTCAAATCAATTGATATTTTAGGAAAAGATAAATTTGGTGTTTGGCCAAGAAATTGATTATACGTCATTTTACAACCCTTATTGATAGTACATGTTTGCAATACTTAATGATTACACTCCTTTTGGGGAGGTGGGACGTGACCATAACACATCTTAATTCTTTTTCATCCTCTTCCATTCCTCTCCCTGCCCCCTCCATGCCCCCTCTCTGCATCTCTTGGTCCCTTTCTTTTTTTGCAAAAGTGCTATTTCTATTTCTTATTATTTATCTATCTTTTTTTATATTTTGGTTTTCTCATATAAGAGAATCCAAATTCATGGATTAAGCTTGTGTATCTGATTTGTTTTACTTGACATGATCTCAAGGTACACTCATTTTCCCACAAATGATTCAGGTTTATCATTCTTTATGGGAAAGTAGTACTCCATTGTGTGTATGTAGTACTACATTTTCTTTATCAGTTCGTCTGTTGATGAACATATAGGGCATTTCCAAGACTTAGCTTTTATGAGTTGTGCTGTTATAAACATGTATGAAGCATGTAATGTTGTCTTTAACTCTTTTGAGAAGATACCCAGAAGGAGAATAGAAGTAGAATGGAATTTCTAATTTTTGTTTCTTGAGGAATCTCTAACCTAATTTCCAAAGTACTTGTACTAGTTTACTTTCCATAAAACAATATAGAAGAGTTCCTTTTCCCCTGCAGCCTTGCCAGCATTTGTTGTTATTTGATTTCTTGATGATAGCCATTATTTCTAGAGTAAGACGAAATCTTAGTTTAGTTTTAATTTGCATTTCTCTAATGGCCAGAGATGTGAACATTTTTTTCATGCCTTTATTGGCCATTTGTACTTCTGAGAAATGTTTAGTCACTTCAGTTTCCCATTTTTTTTTTGGATTGGATCTTTTTTTTTTTGGAGGGGTTTATTTCTTTTAAAATTCTTTACATATTGTAGATATTCCCATTCTGTCTGAAGAATAGGTGGCAACTTTTTTCTCATTTTGTGGGTTATCTCTTCACTCTCTTAATTATTTGTTGTTGTACAAAAACTTTTAAATTTGATATGATCTCATGTGTTGATTCTTAATGTTATTTCTTGTGCCATTCTAGGTCTGTTTATAAAGTCCTTCCCCAGTGACTATGTCTTCAAGGGTTTTACCTATTTTATTTCTAGCAGATTAAGTGTTTCTGTTTTAACATGTAGATCTTTGATCCATTTTGATTTTAGAGATGATGAGATATGTGAGTCTAGATTTAATCTTCTGGATATAGAAGATTTTTCCCATTTTTCCCAGCTCCATTTGCTAAGGAAGGTATTTTTCCTCAACTGTATGTTTTTGGTCCCTTTGTCAAAGATCAGATAGCTGAATGTGCCTGGGGTCATTTCTGGATCCTCTATTCTGTTCCATTTGTCTACATGACTATTTGTGTGTCAGTACCATGCTTTTGTATCACTGTAGCTCTATAATATAACTTAAATTATGGGATTATGATGGAATTTTGGTATTGTTTTCTCTATTTCTTTGAGGAATGCTGTTAGTATTTTGGTTAGGATTTTGTTAAATCTGTATATCAGTTTTGAAAAGTATTGGGCAAGAAATATATATCATCAAAAACAATGCACAAATCTGAGCATGGGAAGAAAAGAATTTCATTTTAACATTGAGAAATACATTGATATTGAAGTTCAGACACATCACTGTAGAAATAGACTTCAGAGTAACTGGCTCAGACAAGAACATAGATGAAACAATCTAGGGAAGTTAAAAACAAATATTGCAGTGGCTGACAGGTAAAATTCCAGCTCTGCCACTTACTAGAGCTCTTTGGCAAGTTACTTACTATCTCTAATCTTTAGTGTCCTCTTTAGTAACATAAAATGATAGATGCTAATTCATAGCATTGTCATATTCAATTAGTTAATTTACATTAAGTAGTTAGAATCTATAAGTTCTATACAAATGACAGTGATTATTAAGCTATAGAAACACCTCAAATCTCTAGAAACATTAGTAATAGCTAATACTCTTTGGAAAGCTGGAGATATATTTAATCTCTTTAATGACTTCCTGACTGCCAACCAGAAGACAATGGCATATTCAAAACAAATAATGCAAGGAGCATTGAATCTACCTCCTTAAGAATTACTAGTGGCATGGGGGTAGCTGGGGAGGGTTGAGGGCTTTCCCAGCCCTAAGCCTGAAGGAACAAGTGGAAAGAGAAGTCACTGAAACTTATGCATGTATTTATATGAACAGCTTTGACAACAAGAAGCTATGGTTGTAGTTATATGAACAGTTGCGCCCAAAAGAAGCTATGGCCTGTTATTGGGGAATGCAGCCAATCTATAGCAGCCCAACCAGAAGAAAAGAGAATAAATGCCCCTCTTCACACTATACCACCTCTACCATGGGCCCAGTGGGAAGCTAGCAGGCGAGTTCCATGGTTTCCTTAATATGACAAGGCTCCCTGCATATGGAGGCAGCCTGAAGCCAGGTGCAAAGAGGACTCTGGACAGCAAGCAATATAAGTGACATAAAACCATATGAAAAATAGAAGCTATTATTCTCCCTCCTTAAGGATGGAGAAAATGTGTATCAGGAAGGTTAAATGATATGCCCAGGGCCACAAATATAAGACTCAGGGTTTGAATCCAGGCCATCTTGCTCAGAGGAAATGGTCTTAAAAGTGCTACGCTGCACTTACTGCCTGGTATAGGCCTATTAGCAATTACACTTAGCAAAAGAGAAATCAATGCAGCCACCCACCTCCTCAGTCTGAGAAAAGCTACCTTAGAAAATAAAAGAAGTCATGAAAAGGACAGTGCTGATGTCATTTATTTTAACTAATAAGGAATTATTGATTGAAGAAGTAGAAATGTTAGGAAATGAAAAGCAGGAACTTTGGTGTTTATAAAAATGTGTAATATAGAACACAGATGTTGTTAGCTAAAGTGGGAACAAAATTAGAGTTGGAATAGAAGGGTTTAAACAATTAAAGTATACACTGACAATTAAAATATCAGAAGGATAATGGGAACAGTATTTATAAAGACTGTATATATTTATAAAGACTGTATATACATATATACATTTATGGAGAGAGAGAGAAAGACAAAATGTTCACTTTCATGACTAAATTGTGCTTGATATTTGAGTGAGATTTAAAAAGTGCTAAATAAGAAAACAAATTCATGTTTACACTTTAGGTGTTTTATAAGAAGAAACAAGTAGAAGGGAAAAGTACATGGCTGGAAGCAATCTATTGCATAAAGTTCTCATTCTCCTTTCTCTATTAGGACTGGTAGTCTAAAACTAATCACAGTAACTGAGAAATGAATCCCAAGATGGTTAACAAGACACTGTAAGAGAGTTAAACCTTATCCATTGAGTTTAAGTCCCTTGCTCTATATAAATTATTTTGTCAGGGCACATCTGCAGTTGTATGCTTTTTCCAACTCCGTGCTACTTATTGTCACACAATGTTTTCAAGAAAACAACTGATCCCCCTCCACGAATTTACATAGTCTTCTCCATGTTTTAACCTAGTCCCGTAATCCACCTGATTCTCCCGGCTCAGAGTTCCTGAGCCTCGTAGTGAGGTCCATCATTTCCGGTGGAGGAGAATGCTGCATTCTCGCAGCATGTTAGATGCGACTAGCGAGAATTGTTCAGTCATTAATTGCATAACTGCCAGAAGTATTTTATCAAGCATGTACTATGTGGCGGGAAATATAAAGATGAATAACACGCAGCTTATACCATAAACTTTCTCATACTTTCATCGGTTTCCCTCCCAGATTAATGCAGTCATATCCTTTTTGGCTTTCACCTGTTCTCTCCAGACTGCCACCGGTGCCATCCAAAACCATACATCTGACCATGTCACTTCATAATAATCTTCATGTGTGCCTCCTTCAAATTGTTAAAATTCCATTATAGATGTATAAATAGCATAGAACTTCGCCTAAAGTCATTTTTCGTATTTTATCAACTGAATGTACTGGGGCAGGCAATGAATACAGAAAAAGAAAACACTTTTAATTGTAGGACTGTCCATGGACATCTGGCTATCCTGGGCTGATAGTGATGAGAAAATAGAAACTCTGAGAAGCTCGTCATAAGGCTCACATCTGGTTTATGCGTTTGGACAAAATTGTCTTTGTTTAATTATTTTAAGATACTATGATTCTGAAAGTTTTACAGAAGAAAGTAGTACTATAACCTTCAGAATTAATTATGCAACAATGTAATGGGATTTTTAATGCTCACTTGTCTTTTAAGAATACATAAACTAGTGAGAAAATAAAAGCAAATTGCTGTATGATAGGCTAAACTATAAAAAGAAATAAAGGCTTAAGCAGTTTCTTGCCTAGCATTTGTAAAACCTCTCACACGTTCTGTAATAAAATTATCATTTTACAAATTTAAATACTCAAACCATGTTACTGATATTAGATTAAGCCAAGTCATCCTTTTTATTTGAACTTTACTAATATTAAGAAAGGTGAAAGTAGACAAAATGTGCAGTGATGAGCATCAGAACACTGGTTTAAAGGAGTATTAGAATCCTTCAAAAATGAATACTTTTTTTTTTCAAGCAGTGCCCAGAAAGGGCACTTCTAATTAGTACAATTTATTAGATTTAATTTTATTCATAACAGAATGAAACAGTTGAAACATCCTTTCATAGATACGAAAACTGAAGCTTATCTCCATAAATATCTCCACAAAATTATCTCAATAGAACTGAATTTGTCCAGGGTCACATTGCTATTAAGAGCTAACGCTGGAATTTAAGCCCATTCTTTTTTTTTTTTTTTGGTCTTACTGTGCATTCCTAGATCTTACTATTTTGCACCATCCTTCCAATCAATATTTTTACTAGAGTATTTATCACTGCAAATATTCCAAATCCAATTATAGAAGTACTCAAGGGTGAGTTAAACTTTGGCCCACCAAATCTTGTTAACTGGGGATGTGGAAATGGTCCCTTAGGAAGTGTCTGAATTTATCATCTTTAGTCTTTATTTGCTTGTTTCAGAGGGCTTAACTGCTGTTTGCGTGAATATCTTACTGTCCTATTATCGCCACTGTCTGTAGGGTTTTCTTATATTGGTCGGTTTTCCTGTCACTGAGATAAACTAGTTGACAACCACAACTTAAAGAAAGAGAATTTTATTTATTTATTGACTTTTTTCTGCTCAAAGCTTTAGGTTCAGTCTGTTGTTGTTCTGCTCTAAGGCAGAAACATTGCAGTGGAAAGAATGGTGTAAAGAAGCCACTCACTTTGTGCTAGCAGGACAGTGGAGCAGGGACATGGCACCCGGAGGAAGGGCCCAGGGACTGGGGTTAGTACTGAGTGTCATGTTTCCATGGCCCACCCAGACAAACCCAGAAGTGTGTTTATTATTCCTCTAGGTAGCTCCCAAGGTGACACAATCAAAGTTAGCCACCATCTTCCACTGCTTGAGAACTTGACAGCCAAACACATTTCTTTAAACAATATCTAATCTATAAATAAACACAATAACAAGTTAATAATTCTGCCTAACATGATACAACTATCTTCTTTATATCTGAAAACACAATGCTCCCTTCCTTAAAGTCTCACAAGTTCTGACTTTGTTTAAAAGCCCAAATCAAAGTCTCCTCTGCAACTCAAAGCAAACTCTTAGATGTGAACCCATGTGAAAATTTAAAAAGCTAGTTACATATTCCTGGCAAAGGGTAAATAATCCCATTCCAAAAAGAATAAAGGGGTAAAAAGAAATCAAACTCAAGTAAGATGAGAACCCAGCATGGAAAACTTTAAGTCCTATAGTTCCATGTCCAGTGTCTGAATACACACTGGTGAAATGTGAGTTCCAGAGGGATGAGCCTCCCTGACCACCCGGCTCACCCCATAGCCTTGCCCATCGTAGCTCACACAGCTTCTCTCTTGGGTAGGCTCTGTTCGCTGCCTGCAGCTTTCCTTGGCAGATGTTCCATGTTCTTGACATTTCTGACTTTCTGGGGTCTTCATTGCATTTTTAACTTCACTCTCATAACTCTATACATTTCCCTTTCAGAAGTACCTTGCTTGGTTTCCCAGGCTTTCCTTTGAAATCTGGTTGACAGCCTCCCTGACCCCACACTTCTTGCATTTTGCATTCCAGTAAAACCAGCATCCCATGGGCAGTGCCAGAGGCTGCTGCCAGTGGGAACAGTGGGCACAGCTGCAGTGGGCTCTGAATGCGTGGATGGCTGAAAAAGTGGAAATGAATCCTGAGGAAACAATATCTTAGGAGGCCCTTCTCAAGTAGAGGACCTAGGAGCTCTCTTTCCAAATAAAAGGATGACAATTTTACACATTTGAGCCTGCAATGGGTGGGGTCTTGTTGATTCTTAAAGTTCCCTCAAGGTATATTTCTGCTTGATCAAAGTATTTGGTTTCTTTTTAATGGTGCTAATCTCTTCATTAATGACATTTCCTTCAGTGTCAATTTTATACATGATTCCTTTTGGACAAGATGTTTCTCAGATATTTACCTTCAACATTTTGCTCCTAATTATTATAATAAATCTAGGTAAAAGAAATCAGCAGTACCCATGCCACAGCCTGAATGTTGGGGTGCCCTGAAATTTCCACTGCTAGATCAATTAGTTCACCTCTCTTAATATCAATGGCCTGCAAAATCTCAGGACATGGACAAAATATAGACAAGTTTTCTATCATCATGTAATACCATTGGCCTCTAGTCCAACTGCCAGTGGAGTCCCAACTGAAACCTCCTGAGTCTCACCTTTACTAGCCTCATTCCTATCAGCATTTTGATCTTCTGAGCTCCAACCAGAATCCCTTGTCTAGGGCTTCTCTAGCCTACTTCTCCAAACTTTTCCAAATTCTTATTGCAAACTAGTTCCAGAGGCTTCTAAACCACATGCTCAGATATTGTCACAGCAATGACCTCATTCCTTTGATATCAATGTACTGTATTAGTTTTCCTATTACTGGGATAAACTACCTGGAACCCATAATTTAAAGGACAAAGACATATACATTTTGTTTAGTTTCCATTTCAATTCATGGTCAGTTGGGTCAAAGGTCATCATAGTCTGTGGCATGGTGAAGTTTCCTCTCACCTCATGGCAGCTGGGAAGCAGAGCAGAGAAAGTGTACCACAGAGAGAGGGTCCTGGGACCAGATCTAGCACCCAAAGTTCTAACTCTCTGAGCCCCCAGACTCACCCAGAAATGTGTTTTACTAATCTCCTACATGGATCCCAAGTCACATTAGTTGATAATTAATCTTAATGGTCATACACATGTTTGCAACATATCCTTTCAGATAGTTTTTCTTGATTTATATTTATTCTGTGTAATTATTTCACTTTCACCTTTTTTCTCTACACCATTTATGACTCATGTTAATTTCTTGCTTTTCCATTCTGCTATAATCTGCTCCTACTACAACTTTTTTTTTTTCCTGTAGTGGTATTTTATTTCCACTCATCATCTAAAATTTCCTTTCCTTTCTTCTAAAAACCTCAGTGTTTATAAGGAAACACTATTCCTGAGTAAGCCCTATGAGGAAAACAAATCAGCTCCAAAGCCATGTAAATGTCCCTACTGTGGCTTTGTATCCCTCCCAAATTTAAGCTGCCTTCTGAACAGGCCTTTGGAACTGGTTTGCAACAAGAATTTGGAAAGATTTGGAGATGTAGAGTAGAGAAGCCCTAGACAAGAACATTTCCATAAGCAGTTCAAAGATTGTTAGACAGAAATGCCAGTGTGGTTGATTAGTGAATTTTCCTTTTAGTCCTCTGTTATGCACCTGCATTTACATCTGTTCAGTTTCATAAAATTATGCAATTATTCATGGTATACATTATTTGTTTTACCTTGGTACTGATGTTTGGAAAATAGTACAAAGCTCTTAAATAATTATAATGGTTTAAATGTGTTCCCTCTAAAATTCATTTATTGAAACTTAGTCCTCCTTGTGGTGGTACTAAGAGGTGGAGCACTTAGTAAATTTTTAAGTCATCAAAGTGGAGCCCTTGTAAGTGGATTAGTGCCTTATATAGGTTGGAGTGTCTTTGTGTTCTGGTTCTTCTGCCATGTGAAAACACAGCATCAATCCCCCTCTGCCCATTCTGTCTTCTCTAAGCTGTGAGAACAAATCGACAGTTCCATCTGTGGAAGGAAATGGAAGCTGACTGGACTGCTTCTTGGCCTTGGACTTTCTAATCTCCAGAACTGTAAGAAATACATTTCTGACTTTTATAGATTACTTAGGTAATTTTTATAAATTTTATAAATTAGTGTCAGGTAATTTCGCTGCAACAACACAAATATTTTGTTCTCAACAATTGGAGCGCATTTTAAACCTTTCTTTTGATAATCAAGGATAGTTTTTCTTAAAAATTATTTATTTATTTATTTATTGGTGCCTGCGATCAAACTCGGGACCTTTTGCTAGCAAGGCAGGCGCCGGAACCACTGAGCTAAATCCCTGGCCCCAAGGATAATTTTTAAATACCTGGGTTTCTTAAGCTGAATATTTAAAATGTTTGAACTACTCACTCTTTCATCTCTTCTCTCACTGACTCTCTGTAATATCATTAGATTAAATATTACTTGGTAATATAGAGTCTCTGAATATTAGAAAATATTCTCTCATTGATATAATTATAGTTAGAATGCTCTTATTTTTGCAATTTCTGTGGATTTGTACAATTAGAATAATTAAAACTGTAGGAGTTCAGAAGAGTTTTTAGAAAATCTTAACTGCTTGAAGAAGAAAATCCTGCTAAGGAACTCAACAAAATAAAAGTACAGTCAGTGTTTTCTTTGGAAATTACTTAGTTGGTTTGAAGTTAGAGTCATATTTGCCTTTTTAAAATTTTGCAAACCTACGACATTTAGCATGAATTCTTGGTATTTATATATGATCAGTTTTCTATGTCAATTCTAGAAGGTGGATATAGAGGCTCCGGAAAAATTCTGAATCAAACACAATCACAGGATAGATCTTGTTTTATAAAAGATTTTAGCTAAATCCTAACAAGATCACAATGTACTTAGATGTTAGGATAGGAATTCGAATGTCTGGTAGGTAGGATTTTATTGCTATTTAGAGACAATCTTTGTACAGCTGATCCAATTCACCTAAAACAGTTAAGTACTACAGCAGTCCTGTTTTTTGCATTGTAGGTCTTTGAGGAGAACAATGCAGCACAGTTATGTTGTGGGCATGGAAAGAGCAGGGAAATGTGTTTGATATACGTGAAGGGAAGCTAGAAGGAAAAGTAAGTTATTTTGTGTAAAAGGCAGGTCTATATGACAAGGATTGATCATGCACTCAGGTGCACCCCAGTGAACTGTGAAATTCAGCAAAGCAACTGATGCAGAAACCAAATGCCGACAGAAAGCATTAGAAAAACATTCCTTGCCAAAGAGTAATGGTGGAGTCTGAATAGTCAGCAGTTCATGGCTAGGCATAGAGTATACATGCATTATTGTTACATAATAAAAATTGCTTATGTTTATACAGTATACACATATACACACTTCAAAAATAATGAATTGTGCTTAAAATATCGTATGAACTTATTATTGTATGTGATACTTAAAGCCACACAAGGAAAACATTCTTATATTGAGGACAGGAATAGGAGTGAGACAGTGGAGCTGGCCCTTAGCCAGATATACTGAGACAAAAGCTTCATACTCGTTTTATGTTCATTAGTAGAATTAAATTTATGCCCAAAGTCCAACTGAAAGTGAGGAACATTTCTGGGGCAGAAAATTGCAAAATTCCAACTCTGTAATTTGTTCCCAAGTACACAGAGTGTTATCTTTGGTTGCTGCAGGTCTGAACGGGGAGAATATTACATGGAAATTCTGGGAGAGCCATGTTGTGCTAAAATATTTTGTGCAAAAATCAGGCAAACTGGACTGAATAGAACTGGATCAGAAAAGAGAATATGGTGCATTTGACCACTAACTAAGCACTGATGCTGCTTGTGGGAGGATTAAAGATATATATTTCTATTTATTTTACATTTGATATGAAATGAGAAAAATAGGAAGATATTGAGAAAATAAGGAGTTCCTAAATTCAGCAAAATTTATTAAATATAAAGAAATGTTCCATATTTTAAGATAATGAATTTTCAACCTTTCTAAGAAAAGTGAATTGCTCTTTATAAAATAATAGCAAAAATAATAGCAAAAATAATAGATAAGGACAATAAACTGTTTTTTTCATAGTAGAGACTGTGTGCCATGAACTGTTCTTAACTGTATAAGCATAGTACTACTGCTAAGGCAAATATCTTAAAAAATATTTACTTACAAATTATTTACTGCTTTTTCCATGAAGATATGGATGTTATTTCATTGTTCTCCAATCCCTGTGATTTGCTATGACCAAGAAGATAAGACAGAAGTAATATTTTGTTACTTACCAATTGTTATGGTTTGTATGTAATGCTCCCAGAAAACTTTATGCAGTTATATGTGAGGAGTTTCAAAGTTGGCTGGATTAGAATATGAGGATGTGGATTAAGGATGTGAAGCTGGGTTTAAGGGTGTGTAGTAACTAAATTAGTTCACTGATTGGAACTATCACAGTTTGGGTGGCAACACCCAAAAAGCAGGCAGCCTGGATGGAATAAAAGGGAAAGGCAGGCTGGCTGCTTGCTGCTTCTGTTGCCTCTGCTGCTTCTTGCTGCTTCCTGTGTGCCATATCATGGACTGTTTCTCCTCTGTGACTCCTCTCTGCCATGCCACCCTGCTTTGGAGCCAGCCGACTGTGCACTGAAACCTCTATACTGTGAGCTGAAATAAACCTTTCCTCCTTTAACGTTGAGCGTTAGATTTTTTGTCCCAGCAAAGAGAAAAGTAACTAACACACCAGTCTTAGTCTCTGCATGTTTTTACAAATTCCATTTTCTCTTACTTGGAATACTGCATTTCTCCAAGTAAAAGATTCCAGCAGCCCTCTAAAAGGGCCTCAGAGAACAGATCCAAAGTGCACAAATAATGCCATCTTGAACCACCTAACACTATGAAACTTCCATATGATGACAGCTACACAAGTGACTGTAGGAGAGAGAGAGAGCAGAGGAAGAAATGTCTGATGATCCCAGGCCAAATTGTAGAACCCTGAATAAACTAACTGACATTTTTGATACCTTAATTTGGCTTTGGTATGCTTTACAACATTATCCATTATCTACTGTGCCATTATTGCAACTTTCTGTTATGATATTACTATCTCTATTTTACCAATGAGGAAAGTGAAGTTCCATTTCCAGTAACTTGACAAAAGTCATATAATTTTGCTTCAGACTTAGGCAAAATTTTAGAACCTAGGATGAGTACTTTATTTCAAAATAGTAATACTTATTTAAAAAGTTTCAAATGCTATATTACTACTTTATTATTTAAAATTTATAGTTGCTGAAATCATTAAGTTTACAAAATAGTCCCATATTTATCATATTGTAAAGCACGAGACAATTACATTTAATAAAAAGCTTGGATATATCATTGTTATATGTCTTGTAAGCTGTCTTGTCTGAGGTTCCTGAAAGCCATGAGAGAAAGTTTTGTATTTGTGTAATTCATTTGTCAGCAGTTAAAGAATAAAATGGGGAAAGGAGAACACTATCTAAAGATGCAGTATCAAATACAATATCAAGTTGGCATGTGTTGCTGGCCACCTGAGGTTTATTCAGGTGGATCTCCTGAGGATTTTAATGACATCAGCTCAGAAATCCTTACCATTAAAGAAAAAAAGAAAGATTGATCTTCATTAGCTGAAAGTGGTTTCATAGTTATTGACTCCCTATTTCTGGGCAGGGCAGGGCATGCCTCCTGGGGCAGGAGAGGAGAAATCTGGGGCATTAGCATGAGCCAAGGCACTGTCCAGTGCATCCACACCAAACTGGTCAAAGGAGGATGCAATGGCCGGATCTGAGGTGGCCACAAGAGGCATCTTACATGTGGCATATTGTAAATATTCTTAAGTACTCAACATTTCTCTGAAAGACCCAAGAACAGTACTGCTTTGTAAAAATTCTCAGTAAAGTTAAATAAACTTAATGAATACTTTAAACCACATTAGAAAGATCATCATGGGGAAAAAGGCATAAACACTTTCTTTTGTATCTGACTTCCAGAGACTTGCTTCCTACTCAGTGTCAAGAGCAAGCTAACAGAGGCACTAAACTGCGTATGATGTTTGACCTTGCCTGAACTTTCACTGGTTTCCACCCCTTCCCTCCGTTTGTTTCTGAAAGCCAAGCGTTAGTAATATATTCTTACAGGAGAAATGTTGCAAGTCTCTTGATTAGCTACCCTTACACTCAGTTATATAAGGTCAAAGGAAACTGCACTTAATATCTGAGCCAAGCCAACTGCTCACAGCAATGTCAGTTCAAGAGAATTGATTTGAGCTCAACATTAATTAGCTTTTTAGTAGGCTGTAAAACTGGCTTAAGGTATGAAGTACTTCATAATTACAGGATATTATGTTCATGTTCTGAAGAACTGAGGCAGAAAATGCTTACATAAAGCAAACTACATATATTCCTGAATTATAAGAATTTGTTCCTATTTTGCGGATTATTTTGAAATGATTTCAATATTGTGAGTTTTATATGACTGTGTTGGAGATGGAATGGCAAAGGTGTAAGTTAATATTTATAATTTATAATAAGTTACATGAAGTAAGATTTCTTACTATCTGATGCTACCTAAGATTTTCAAAGAAATCAGTCTACTCACTACAACTAAAAGTATGGTATAGAACACATATTATTTAGCAGGGCATGCTTTTACATTATAATGAAGTATAAAATTTTATGTTTCCATTTTTAAAAGAACAGTTGCTTTGCTCTTCAAAACAAAACTAAGTTTTCTGTGACTAAGATCTTTCAATATCCACATTGTAGGTAAGTATATTCAGTATTGCTTCTAGACAAAAGCCAATTTCTTAAAAAAAAGTTAGATTTCATCTAGAGCCCATATGACTAGTCCTAATTAGAGAGGCTGATGTGGAGTGCATAAAATTTAAAGGTTAAGGTACAGAAGAATACAGGTAGCCACTGGATGATTAAAACTAACCTTATTATATATGCTTAAACCATTATTGAAAGTGTAAATAACTTTTGTGAAATGCTTTTGAAATTAATTAATTTTTTTTTTTTGGTACCAGGGATCAAACTTGGGTCCTTCTGCTTGCGAGGCAGGCAGCGGAACCACTGAGCTAAATCCCCGGCCCCGAAATAAAGTATTTTTATACTACAGTTAAGAATGCAAAAGAAATGTTCATGTGCCATTCACACCTATGTTTTTCTAAAAGTAATTTATGCTCTCCTAGTAATATGAAGAAGAGTGGTGTCTAATACAGACGATCCCCCCTGCCCTTTGCTTCTGACAATAGTAAGTGGTGTGGTAGGGTCAATACAATTTTCAGAGGTTTTTTCCTAATTACTTAAGAACATGGACTTGGAGTGCTATAACACAATATCCCCTTTTCTGGAAAGAAATATTGGTAGCTTCAGTGTCTGAAGTAGTATTTCAGATATTAATTTAAGACCCAATCCAGGAGCCTTTCAAATTCAAAGGGATATTAAATAATCCTTTTGTAATTAAGCACTGTAATCAGCCTTCATTTAGGTCTACAGAGAAAAAATGGTGAAATAAGGATAAAAATGTGCTGTTTCCTAGAAATCTAAATATTAAGATATGCTACAGAATTTGCAATGACATCGCTTATTGGCATTTCAATTTGATCTACAAATTGATGCCAAATGTTTTCCTCTGGAGTCAAAAGCCATGCTACCTTTCTTGACTCCTCTTTCATTACTACTATTCATGCTTAAACATAGAATCCAGTGTCACACTTGATATCTGTATTATAAGCAATTCCATTCCATGGTTCTAAAAAAGCCCTGTTGTTCCAGTGCTATCTTAAAATTTTTCTCTATGATTTGTTCTTACTTATATTTATAAATTCACCTTTTATACACTTATGCATAGAGCAATTTCTTTAGTGTTTGATAAAAAACATCTTTGAATTCACAAATAAATACACCATAAAGGCAACATATATTTATATATCAATCACTAAAGATTTAAGTCTTTAGCTTCAGAAACTGGAAATAGGCAGTATTTATTAAAGACTAATGTTAGTATTATAAGTGTTGTAGACTCTCAAAAGTAAAAGACTTCAAAGTATATAGACTTATAAGGATTTATACATATTCTGAATAAATTGTCAAACAACATTTATAAATCTAATAATGAATATACACAACTTTTCCATGTATTTTGGAACATCTTAATTGTTACACATTATTTCTCTAAAATATAAATCTAATATTACTCAAGAAGTAAGATTTGAAATATTTGTAGAAACCACGAAAATTGGCAAAATCTCCAAATCGACTTCCCTCACAACTTTACCTTAGAAAACAGGTTCTTAAGCATTTATCCACATATTCTTTTGTTTTAGATTCATTATTTTTGTGTTTATTAGTAGTTCATTACATTATTAAGCATTTTTACAGTAGGTGAATTTATAATTTAAAAAAATCTCTCCCAGTGGATTTAACTGAAGGTGACTTTGACCTTACTGGGTACATTTGGCAATGTCTAGAGATATTTTTGATAGTCATAACTGTGGACTTGCATTAGTGAAATGTAGTAAATAGAGGCTATGATTGGTACAAGGAATACGTTAGCTCCCATGAAAATAATTATGTGTTCAATATGTCTATATTGCTACTCATTTTAAAAAATCTATATTCTCTTCTCCTTGTGTTGAATATTGGCTTGTTTTACTGGTTATGGTAAACAAAAAGAATAATTACAGGAGTTTTAATATCTCTTTCTAAACATATGAATTCATATTATTTGGATAAATAGCTAGATGTGGAAATGCAGGTCATAGGTTATGTGTATGTTCATTTTTAGGAGATATTGGTAACAAGTGTTTCAAAGTGGTCCTTCCATTTTATAACACCAACTTTGTAAGATGTATAGCTTTTCTACATTCCCATCAACATTTAGACTGTTTTATACTTCTTTCTTTTTCAGGTTAAATTTGCATGGAAAAATAAATTCAAATTTAAATGTATTTGATGATATTTGACAAATGTTATAGAACATTTACATCAACACAGAAATTTCCTTTTGCTTCTTCAAATTAATCTTAACCTGTATAAACAATCACACTTCCGATTTCATTAAATTATATTAGTTTGCCAATTCTCAAATTTTCGCCAAATCTCAAAATATGTAGCTGTATTGTATGTGTTTTTTCATGTTGGGCTGCTTAACATACCCTTAACATACTGTTGAGAGTCAAGCCTGATAAATAGAGGAATTATCTATTTCATGAAGAAGTAGATCAGTTTTTCTAAATAGTATCATGCTCTGAACATATCAGAATTTGTTAATCCATTCGTCTGTTGGTTGACATTTGTTTTTTAGCAGTAAATAATAAGTCTATTATTCTATTGTATATGAAATTATTTTACTTTATATATTTTTATTTTGAAGAATAAACTCAACAAGTGATATTGCAGGGTTATGTGGTAAATATATGTTTAGTTTTATAAAACTAACAGTTTTCATAGTGACTGTACAATATCACACTGCCTCAGCAAAGGGTAAATGTTCCGACTGATCCACATTCTTGACAATATTGTTGCTGATATTTAAACTATTTTAGTATATGAGAAGTGGTATGGCATTGTACTTTTAATGTCATTTCATTCATAATTAAGGATACCGAACAACTTTCCCTTTCCATTTATAGATGCAGTGCACTTATACTTATTTTCCATTTGTGTATCTTCCTTTGTGAGATATATTTTCATTTTATTTGATAAAATTTGCTTGAAATTTTTAAATGATTTGTTGGAGCTCTTCAGATACCTGGGTTAGAAGAATTTGGTCCTTTATATATGTATTTGAAAACATTTTCCATAAAATTCACAGTGTTTTATTTTATAATCTCTAAGTTTTAACTTTTTTTTAACTTAAATTCTTTTATTGGTACATTTTAGGTATACAATACATGTACATTTATTATTGGGTGCTTGTACCTGTACATGATGTATCTTTGTTCTTATTTTTTCCCCATTACCTGTGCGCCCTTCACCCCCTCCACCCTTCCCTATTTACATAGACTTCATTTCTATTTTTTTCTTTTCTCATCATTTTTCCTTTCCCTTCTTTCCTTTCTCCTGCCCCTCCCACTTCCCCTACCCCTTTGAACCTTTTCTTCCTATTTCAAATTATCAATTATTCATTCTAATCCTCCTTGACACTTTTGGTTTCTCACACTAGAGAAACTATTAGGTATTTACACATGTGTGTCCTATTTAACTTTTACATTTAGATTGAAGATTCATTTCAGGTTTTTTTATGGTGTGAGGTCAGGGTCAAGTTTAGCTTTCCCCTGAATTTATTCTATTGTTTCCACAATAGTACCTGAACAGAGTCTCTCTATCTCACTGGGTGGCTTTGGAGTCTTATCAAAAATCTATTTACACATGTTCTCAACTTATGGACTCTATGTTTGGCTCCATTTATCTATTTATCTATTCTTGCACCTTTTTCATATTGTCTTCACTCTTGTTGTTTTAATTAAGCTTTGAAGCCAGATAGTAAGTGGAAATAATAGTCCACATTTTTATTTTGTTAGATTATTTGGCTATTGTACACTCTTCATTGCCATACAAATTTACAATCAGCTTGTTTACAGATATGAGTATTGATATTTCAGTTGACACTGAATTTAACTGTAGAACTATTTGCATAGAACTTACATATTTAAAATTTAGTTTTTCAATCCATGTACATAGTAAGACTTTTAACTCATTTAAATATTCTTTAATTTCTCTTATCAATTGCATTTTCAGCTTGGGAACTCACATGCATTTTGTTAGATTCATTGCAATATATCTTTTTAATATTACTGCAAGCATCATATATTCCTTAACTGTTATATTTAAATTTCTCTGGTAGTATAAAAACACTCGCAGTGATGTTGTACACTGCCTGATCCCTAAATTAATGTCTTAGTGATGCAGGCTTGTTTGGTAGATTCTTAGAATTTTATAGTCAATCACATGATCTATGAATAAGGCAGTTTTCCTACATTTTCCCTATTGTTTGTATTTTATTTCCTTTCTGTACTTTGATGTAATCACAACCATCTCCAGTATGATACAGAATAAAAGTAATGAGAGATTCTTGCTTTGGGAGGAAAAAGTTGTTAAGTGTTTTCAATTGACATAGATATATTCCAGTTTTTTATTCTCCTTAAACCTTTTGGCTAATTTGTATCCATCAAGAGATTTGTGTAAGTCATCAAAGATGCTGAATTTATTGGTGTACAATTATTCATACTACTGACAAGTCACTGAGGTTTACACAAACTGCATCATATATCTGATGTCGATGTTGGTTTAAGAAATATTTTCTTTATTTTTTACTAGTACTGACAGTGCTTTATCAACTTTTTCTGATAATATAAACAGTTTGTTGCTTTATTTTCTTTTTCTTTTAATTTTAACTACTCTTTATTCTTTCTTATTTCCACTTACTTATTTCACTCTTCTTTTTTTGGTTGCTTAAATTATAAGTCTAGCTACTACATTTAAGGCATTTCTTATTTTCTAAAATGAACATTTTAAGCTCTAATTTTTTCCTCTTTTGGTACCAGGGTTCAAACTCGGGACCTTGTGATTTCGAGGCAGGTGCTGGAACCACTGAGCTAAATCCCCAGCCCTGAGCTCTAATTTTATTACCAGAGACTAATAGCTCGACACTCAGAACAACAGAGACTCTGTGAAAAATCAAAGGACTTAATCTCAGTTTCAACAGTACTTAGTTTACAAGAGAAGTTAACAGTTTATTATGTATGTGTGTATGTGTGTGTGTAGGGGGGTTATTCAACTTTTTGTTACTGGAACAAAATACTAAACATATACAATTTAAGAGAAAAGGTTTATTTTGGCTCATGGTTTCAGAGGTTTCAGCCCATGGTCAGCTGTCATCAAGGCAGAAACATGGCAGAAAGGCTTGGAAAAAGCTATTCACCTCTCAGTAACCAAGAAGTAGAGAGAGAGGAAAATGAACCCAGAAGGGATATATTCTTCCAAGATGTGCCCTCAGTAACTACTTCCTCTAGCTGAGTTCCATCTCCTAACAGCCCATTCACCTAATGAAGTCACGCAGGAGTAACCTACCGATGACGTTAGCACACTCATGATCTAGCCACTTTCCAGGCTCTATCTCTTAACACTGACGGACTGGAATTCAAGCCCTCAATGTGTGAGCATCAGAGGGAAATTCATATTGAAACTGTAACGGGGAAGGAGGCAGGCTGAGCACTGATGTTGTGATTCCTAATAGGTTCAATTTTGAGAAATACAGGAAGAAGCTAACCCCTGCAGTGATATGTGTCTAAAGTGAAACAAGCAAGCATGGAAGAATAACTGATCACAATCATGGGTCTGTGGTAAAAGAAATCTCTGCACGTAATTTCTAATGCTTACAAGAAATGGTACTTCTTAGCTTGGAAAAGAAATTATAGTACATGAAGTCTTTCACCATTTATGGACATACAGGATTTTTCACATAAACACAAACACTTGGACAGAAATGATTTTACTCCTTCCAGACATTATATTTTTGGAAGTTTATTTGAGATGAGAAAAGACTAAAAGGAAGTAACCCTAAGAAATTGGACTGTAAAGCTCCAAGTGATCTTTAGCCTGATAAAATCTTTAAATTGTTTTAAAATGAGTTTCTAGATGTACACACAATAGAACTAATGATTTTATTTCAAATGTTTAAGGAAAATCTCAAGTTTTCCCAATTTTCTAATAGAAGTATGAGATAGACTCTCAATAAAGATTTTTTTCATTGATACTTTGAAAAACATATTTTTCTTTAAAATTTAGGGTTCAGAAAAATGCATCATTGAAAGTCATTATACCAGCTGATGAGAATAATCAGAAAACTTAGATCAGATGCCTATGGTATCATACTAAAACATTCAGGAGGATTCTAAGATGGCTGATATGCTCACTATTCTTAGAGATATGCGTATTGCTACTATTCATTGTCTGCTTTTACCTCCAGATGCTGTGTGACAGGGAAACTGAGGTGAATATTTATTCATAATCATATATTTCCACCCAGTCTTTTACCATGTCCTTTTATTCACGATTAAGAAATGAACACTTTTCCAAAAGTGTATTAATTTATATTTAATAAATATTAATAATTTTAAATCTGCTTGATATTTTCCCAGAGAGTGTTTCTAAAACATGAAAAGTGGAGCGAAGTTACAAGCTCTTAGATCCTCAGTATCATGTCATGTTTGCTTCATAGCAAGAAGAGTCCATGTCTGTACCAGGGCTCCATCCTTGACAAAAGTAGTGCCACCTGATTTTTTTAAAGCAGAACTCAAAACATTATATGTCTACAAGTATACACAATAGAAATTAATAGAATAACTGCATTTCCAGGAAAGCAGCAATTATACTAACAGAGAAATGCTTTGAGGAAATAGCATGTTGTCCCAAAGAGTTCACTACCCCAGGATCCTACTGCGAGAACCACAGGCTCCCAGCTTAGCAGTGACTGATCCTATGAATCAAGGCTTACTCCCCTAACTGGAACTAATAAAGCCATCATTAGCACTGTATACTAATATCCAAAAACAAACAAACAAACAAATCCCAACAGCAAGAATGCTCTTCCTTTTTTTTTAAAAGGAACTAAATACATAGCAGAATTGAATGTAATATAAAATTGAACTTTTAATTTATTCATTCTGCATAACTTTACAATAAGAGTCATGTTAGCCATGGGACATTTTAAAACTACAAAGTGCTTTATCCAAATGTATATATTTTATCATTTCAATTTAGAGCATTGGATAGTTTTAGTGTATTCCCAACTGAATTTTCATTGAGCTCTGAATTCAAGGAGAAATAAAAGAAAAATTAACTCTTAGGGTTGACAATGGGCTGTTTAACACATTGCCTTCATACCTTATAACTCTGTTTTAACTCTTCAATCCTCAAAGTCACCTTAAATTTAATCATATAAGAAAACACCCCTTAGATTATGCTCACAAATTCTCTGGGTCAAGAATTGACAGCACATATGGCGGCTGGTCTCTGCTCCATAATGTTCTGGTCCTTGGTGACTTTCCACATGAAGAGTGGACGTGATTTGAATTTTTGGAGGCTGAAATCATCTAGGGAGTTCATGCAAATGACTGGTGCCAGGACTGGAGTGAATCAAAGTTTGACCTATTTGAATCTGTCACTTGGAGACCCTAATTGGAACCTCTTCATTAGATTCTGCCTCACACAGAAGGGAAGCTGCATTACTGGGAAACAAGCATTCATTCCAAAGGACCTTGCCTGAAACCAGAAGCTTCCTGATTGGTCTACCTAGTCCTGAGCGTCAGAGAGCATCACTTCAGCCTTGCATTGGTTATAAGCAGATCACTAAGGCCAGCCCAAATTCAAAGTGTGAGGAATTACACGTTATCTCTTGAAGGAGTGAGAGTGGTAAAGTCAAACCACAAAAGAACAGGTGTGTTTGGAGATACCCTGATGGCAGCATTTGGAAAACAAAATGTCAAATGTGATACTATGGTTTTATTTTTTACAACTGAAAGAGCTACTGAGCAAATGGATTTGTGATAACCACCAGTACTTTTCATTCCCAAACTTATGCTCTGTTACTTTTATGTGGACAGACCAATTTCCATATATTACCCAGTATTTCCTTCACATTGGTCACTGCATTTCAACAAGCAGATTAGTGCTTTTAAATATAGCACTAATTGTTTTGTTGTGTTGTATATTATTAGGTTTAAAATGAAAAAAAGCTTGCCTTAGTTTATGAATTAGAGTAGAGCTAGAATGCTACTTCAGGTGAATGAAATATCTTTTTTTGTACAATTGCCTCTGGGAACTTTAATAGTAAGAGTGCAGGGACTATGAGATTTGGCATTGAAAAGCTGTGGTAAGATAGGAAGATTTCTATTAAGTTCTTCTCTTCTTGAATCTCAATTTCACCAAGAAGTATAACAATTTGTAAAATTGGAGATCTATCTCTAGTCTAATGTGAAGTTGTAAACATAGGTTTGTGAACCAGTCCTTTAATTCTTTGTGAACTCAGCCATGGTGCATATGCCATCTTGTACAGCAAATTTCCCCCATGTTTATTCCAACTCCCTGTTAAACCATTGCTTCCAGTGCAATAGGAATGAGATTGCTCCAATAAATGGGATATTTCTTCTCCCATTTTTGCATCAAGTAAGATGTGAATTGAGTGTCTTGATCTGATAAAACACAACTGAGTTCCAAACTGGTACAATATTTTGGCTCCAGTACTGTATTGTAAAAGTAGCATACACTTCAGTCACTAGTGTACAGAGCCCAATCCAGAATATGCATAGATCCATTTATGATCACCTGGAAAAACAGGCACTGGACTAATGTTATCTACTGGATGTTTAGCCTTGAGACTATGTTCTGTGAATTGTAGGTTCCATTTCTGTTCCTGAGTGAATGATGCACATTGCTTTACTCTCTACTTGTGTTTTTAAGTGCTTTTTTGCAATTATTTGTTTTGTTTTGTTTTTGCTTGGCAGCATATTGTTGAAGTGTTACATGTTTATACAATCTGACAATATCTGCCATTTAAAATAATTATTAGATCTTTTTTGCATTTAATGTATCAATATGGTTATTTTTAAATCTATAATCTTACTATTTGTTTTCTCATCTTATTTATTCCCTTCTTTCTATGCCATTTGTGCTTTGTTTTTCTGAATTACATGTGCAAATTATATAATCCCATTCATATCTTTTGTTGGCTTATTAGCCATAACTCTTGTTTGATTTTTTTAGTGGTTGCTTTCAAGTTAATTCAGTCATCAACATGTTTTATATGTTATTTAATAGTGTGAAAGAAAACATACACTTACATGCCCAGATAATATTTTAAGTGTTCTTCATTCCCTTGAATTGATGTACATTTCCATCTGGTATAACTTTCTTTGCCCAAATGACTTTAACAGCTCTTGTAGTACACACATTCTGATGATTAATTCTTTAAGCCTTTGAATATCTTCAAGTTCTTTTTATTTCTTTTTTGAAAGTTGTTCACATTTTTACCTTTCTGTGTTTACGGGAATTAATGAGTTTTTTTGGCATTTGGAGTTTGCTATTTTTTTTTTTTGGTACCAGGGATCGAACTCAGGTCCTTGCGCTTGCACAGCAGGCGATGAAACCACTGAGCTAAATCCTCGGCCCACTGAGTTTGCTATTTTTATGACTTCTATAGTTGTAGCTTTCTTCAAATTAGAAAAATGTTCATATATTTTCATCATTCACCCCTCAATCCCACACTTTTTCCTTCAGGCAATCTGATTGCAGTTTGTAAGCTATTTAAATTTGTTTCTCAATTCACAATGTTATATTCATTATCTTTTTTTTTTGTACTTCATTTTGGACAATAGCATCCTTAAATTTTTAAATTCACTATTATTAGTCTCATCTAGGATTTAATAATAGGTATTGAAATTTCCATGATTAAAACTTTCCTTGAAAGTTTTATTTTTATGTTTCCTTGTTGCAATTAAACTTTTAAACATATGGAATAGGGTTATTTTAACTTCTTTTCTTTTCTTTTTTTTTTTGGAGCAAGATTTCTTTTACTGGCACTGAGATTGTATTCATTTTACATGCAATATATTCTTTGGTAGACTTAATCATTTGATGGAATTATAGAATTTGCAAAGGAAAATAGTAAACTAATTCATGTAAGTTTTGAGCACAACTTATCACCATAAACTATACAGACTTAAGAAGTCTATATTGCCTTAGAACTTGCCAGTTAGCATTAAGTAAAATAAAGTGGTATAAAATGAGTTTTTACAATACTTTTCATGATGTTTCTTGTAACTGGACAAATTTTGAAGCATATGAAATTCTTTCAATTCATAATGGCTGCTGCTTTGTCCATTTCATCCTCCCCAAAACAGGTCTATAAAGCATCATTTTGGAACAGCTATCTAAAATGCTCTAGTAAAGCATACAAACAATGTTAGCAGCAGTTTTTAACTATACCATAACATTCTTATATTTGTGCCTTTTACTCTTAAGCATGGAGATTGAAAGTGGATCATTTTTAATCAATTACAACAAAGGAAAGGAATATTATATAATTTTAATCTGTCATACAGCAAGGCAATATATCACAAAATTTCAATGTCAATTTGGTCTGAAAACTTATTTCTCTGTACAGTGAGCTTTCTTCCATCCAGTGGTATATTTCTAAAGTGGTTTGTATTTCGCTCTTATCCAGATCCCAAAGTTTTTCCCACTATGGATCCAGAATTGAAATATTTTAATATCTTTTGGGTGACATAAGATTAGTGTCATAATTGTATAATTACAAATGGAGCCACCCATATTGCCATAGTTCTAAACTCATCTTAAACAAAATAAAGTATCTGAACTTTTTCTCTCGTAAATGTGTTCAAATATGGAAGAATTTCTACTCATAAAGCTGGGACTGTAATGAAGAGTTCATAGCAATGATGCCCCTAATCTAACAGTTCTTTCATATAACCGTTTGGACAGGAGTGACACAATGTGCAGGAGAACTGGCCCTCTTTGAGGATGAGGTTGATCGGTTGGAAATTTCTCTTTGTAGTTCTTCTACTTTTTTCTGAAGCTCTGCTCATTTAGCAAGAAATTCTTTATATCTGCTGTGAATAGGTTCCTGTGGTTTCATCCGTGGATTCCGCCTTATGTAATATCCCACCCAGAGCTCTAGGTGGCGCATGCTGGCTACTGGATAAAGGACAAGATTGGAATAGCTCCCATAGAATTAGTAGTTGTCCAACTGGCTATTTATATAAGATCACAGTGACACAGTCCTTTTAGGAAGATTCTCTTTTCCTCTCTGCTGTTCACTGTTACAGAGGAATGCTCCGAATAAACATCTGTATAGGTGGTCCAGAATGGTAACGAGGAAATACTCATTGAATTCAAATGCTGTAGGAAACTGTCTTGTCATTTGCCAGACACAGTCAATAAACTGAAGGAAAACAGGTGATCTGTCTACATCTGCATGGTTCTTATCTCCATGGCCAATTCTTAGTTGGAATCGATGTCCAAAGCTTAGCCATTCTTTTTCCACAATGACTTCAAATTCTTGGATGGTTCGATAGTATCTATCTAACATGAGCATAGCAAGGGAAGTTAGCTGAGCTGTACGATCCCAACCATTACTGCAATGCACCACCACAAAAGTCCCCCTCGACTCTCCCTGTCAGCAACCCTAAGAGCGAGCCCCTGCAAGAATAAGCTTAAGCCAGTGTGTAGGTGCCAAGTTAGACAGCCAATGAGTTTCTTCAATATTTGGATACACAATCTCCTTAAGTTTTTGTAATGACTCTCTCATAACATGAATATTGTGGATATCCAGAAAAACTAGCTTTGCATTTTGATAAGCATCTTCACTTTCATAACCTCCACCCTTTGCCTTACTTGGTCGGGCATCAAATATAAAGATTTTGTGTGATTGGGCATTGGAATCCACGATGGCTTGAGAGTATTTTTCATCTTCTTTACTTCGCTTTCCACTCGCTCCTACCATGGGCTGGCTACATCGCCTGACTGTGGCTTGACTTTTAGGATGAATCCATGATAAAATTGGGATAAGGCCCCTTGACCTGAAGGATGCCACTCT
This sequence comes from Heterocephalus glaber, assembly GCF_000247695.1. Next base: position 20,782,594 of record NW_004624731.1, on the reverse strand, counting down.
CTTTAATTCTTCATCAGGAATATTTGCTGGCACAACCAAGAGTGCAGGATATGTATCACAAGTTCATATTGTTCATTTATCTTTGTTATTCTCCAGCTTTCATTTGGAATTCCCTGCCTTCTATACTCTAAAAGAGGGTCTTATAGCTTCCATCCGTTTTCTGGGAATATTTCTTTGTATTCAAAAGCAAAAAGAGCAGGTTATTAGAGACAAGAAATGCATATTCCATCAGATTCTCAAATATGGATGGATCTTCTTGTTCGCCCCTCAGGTTTATGAGCAAATCGCAAATTCCTAATATCCTCGCACACGGTTTCTAATCCATAGGAATTTTCACCTCGACTAGAAGCACCACCAATTTTTTTTACTCTACTTTTCACACCAAGAGAAGCATCTAAAACAAATGGAGGGTCCCGTTCCATGCTTTTGAAATAGTAATCTGTGATTCGTGAGCGTTCCTCGAACGGCACCAGTGAATAGACATATGTAAGTTACGTCTTTGGCTGTGTCTTTAAAATTTCCTTCTGGAAGCAAGGATGGTCCTTCCATTTCTGCTAATTTGTTAGACTTCCTCAGGACCCTCAAATCAGGAGAAAAGTTGTCTGCAGAAGTTGAAATGGAATCTGATGATGTAACAGAAGCTGATTTTGTATGTACTGAATTCTCTGAATGAGAAGTGGAGGAGATTATAATTTTTGAGATGTTTTATCTTCACTTCTGATGATCTTCAAATGCCAATGGCTCTTAACACATTAACTGGACAGGCAGTCCACGCTGGGCGGCCGAGCCACCGCGGGCTGGGACCCAAGACTCTCGCAGCTCGAGCTCTTCTCCATGACGCGGCACGGACAGCTGGAGAGAAAGGCTGAAGTGACCTCCTGGGCTGGCTGCCGCCGCAGGAGGACTGAGGCCTGAGCGCGAAGCGCGCCGGTCCGGGCCGCAGTCAGGGCAGCGCCAGCCTGGGAGGGAGAACGGAAGCGGCCATGTTCGCCCAGATTGCACCGCGCCGGAGGCTGAACAGAAGCCCAAGACCCCTCGGCGCCTCTCCATGCTGACGACGCGCAGGCTCTCCTTATTTTAACTTTCAACTGCCTCTTGGTTAATTTTAACTGAAGTATTAATTTTGAAACACTTAATTCCAATTCATTGATTTGCTTTAGGGTTGTGGTATAGGAATCTAAGAATGTAGTAATATAGCTATGAAGTAACTTTAATATACTACGATAAATTATGTTCATGTTGAAGAGAAAATAAGGTTACTTTTGACAAATAGAAACATTTAGGGAAGGGCCTTTTTCTCTTAGTCTTTTTTTTTTTTTTTTTTAAGAGTGGGAAAAATTTATTGGGTGAAAGAAAGCTTCTGCCTAAGAGAGACAGAAGGGGATTTGCTCTCATGTCTTAACAAGTTATATTAAATCCAATTACATAACTAACTTTCTTTACAGTCTTATCCTCCTTGTGTAGTAATCCATATGTGAATGTACGCATGTTCGTAATCCTATACTGAGTGTAGTGTCTGCCATGTAGTAGGTTCTTAATTAGCAAGAATTTGTTAAGTAAACGAATTATATATAAACGAGCGAATGAATGAATGAGTGCTTGAAGAGTGTTTTATATACCCATTATTGGAGAAATATTGTCTTATGCTGGCTCTAGAAATTAAGTGACATAATCAAATTATAGAATATCTTGTAATTTTTGATATGTGTACTATACCTGTGAAAAGAACTGATTGAAATAGTGTATCACTTAAAAAACATAACTATAGGAATCCATGTGAACTGTGGTATTTTGGAGGCTGTTTTGTTGTTATAATTCATACAAAATTATATTTTATGTCACTTGACCCTCATTTTGGATAAATGGACCTTGAAAATGTATTCCATTCAACACATTCTGAAAATCGACCACATATGAAATTGGTGCTCAGACAATACCCATGAAAATATAATCATATATAATTCAAGGTCATCAAAATCCTGTTGCATATACACTTTGAGACAGAAAACATTTATGTTATCATTCAGAGTTCTCATGTTGATAAAATGTCATGAATAATTTCTAAGTAAATATAATACATTTAAAAATTCTGATTTTTAAAGGATAATTTAATATCTCCTGGGACCCATATGAGAAGTATCTAATTTTGTGAGTCTTCTGTTTCTTCTTATAAATCTTCATGTAATGTGTGATTTTTCTCAATGTCATGTAGAATTTGGAACAAGATAATTTTATTCAGAATTATAAACTAAAGAATTTATGAAGTATTCATTCTAAAGTGTATGAAAGTCTCAAAAATAATATTATGACATAATATGTTATGCTGTATGATTATAAACACAAAATAAGTGCAAACTAATTTTGGATTATTTATTTAATTCTCATCCATACCCAAAGTAAAAAATAAATTGGGATACATGTCTATTTTTACCATTTTGTTATATCACATGGACTGTCAATTCAGCTCACTTGTAGTTGGGAAAAAACTAAGACAAACAATATAATTGGAAATTAAATTATATGAATCATTTGGTAATTAACTTATTCTCAACATTTTTCTTCTTTGCTTTTCTGTATAGATTGTGATTCTACTCAGGATCAAAGCTGACATTGGTGTGCCTAGGACCAAAATACACAGAAGAATTCACGTATCATATTTACTAATATTTAAAAGTTATAAATAAAGCAATAGTTTACAATATAAAAGATATTAAATTATCCTACTTTGATAAATATCTTCATAAAAATTTGGATGTTCAAGGTTGAATTCATACTTTTTGGCTCTTTAGAAGCCCATGCCTAAATAGAATGTCATAGAAAGAAGTGTCTCTGGATTTTTCTGTCCCTCCACCCATGGTTCTGAAACTCCTCTGCCTTCTCCTTTTCCCTCCCTTACCCTGTAGAACATTAGCTCCCCTCAGGGTTAAAGGTGTGTAGTCCTTTGTGGTTGTCAGATTATCCTGGCAGCAGTTCCTTGGGACAGAGTAGGTCCAGGTTTCTGGATACTGCAGGGTGGATTAAGAGGGAAGTCAGGGACCCAGGTGGGATCATCATTTCTTTGATCCCTAAACTTCCTACAGAAGTTGTAGAGAGCAACATGCTGAGAGTCAAAGCTGAAGAACAGCCCTAGTCACTTCCTCCACCACTGGGGCACAATACCCAACACTCATAGCTTAAAGGGTTCTTTTGGCTCACAGTTTTAGTCCATGCTAGGCAGGTTTCAAGGCAGAAACAGGATGGCTAAGGCCCTTGGTAGAAGAAATGTTGTTAGCAATATTGTGGGGTCACCCTAAATTGAATGTTTTAATCACCCTCTCCCAAATTATGAGCAATTTGGAGGAAAAATGACCTTCCACTTTTTATTCTGAAAAATTAACACCATTAGCTAAATGTGTGTGTTAATACAGAGGATAACATTTCATTTCAAAACGTTGTCAAATGTAATAAATTTCAAGGAAGGAAACATACAAAATGACATGAGTTGTGGCAAAACATTTTTAGTATGTCAAATATGCTGTATTTAACCTTAAACAGTTAATGGCTGAGATAAACATATAAACAAGTCTAGTTTTGCAAAGCTGCATGATCCCAAAATCAAAGGCATATTTCTAAATGATCCTTCAATATGTCACTATTTATTAACTATGTATTTTAACTCCCTATGAGAATGAACTATTTTTATATGATCTCATTATAAAAACAATTTTTATTTATTTTACTTCAATGAATAGTTTCATTTACATATCTTTAGATTCAAAAGGTATTGAAGAAGTTCTCTCAAATATGTCCTTTTTTCTAAACCGTATTTCTTTACTTGGACTAACTTAATAATTGGCATAAGAGCTTCCAGTATACTTGGTTGAAAAAATGAGGGAAATAAATCTTGTTAGCAACCTATCTTAGAATAACAATTTTTTGAGTGAAATTTGAATATATATATATAACTTATTATAATGTTTCAGCATATTAAATTCATTTTGAAGATAAATGAGGGCAAAAATGGTTCATATGCCATACATAAATTATTTACCTGGAAAAAATAAACAAATTCATAAAAATTTTCTGTGAGTAAAAAAGGAAGAGAAAGGTCTACTTTTATAATTAACAAATCAGACATCTTTGAGGAGATAAATGTTTGAGGAGATAAATGTTTAAGGAGATGTTAGGAAAGATTGTACAAATTTTACAAAATTGTTGACAGACAAGCCTTAAGACTATTGATTAAAGGCTACAAGAAATTCCCAGAGGAAAGTGGAAATGCTTCAGTCATTAAACATGTATCTTCTTACAAACTAGAACAGATCTCTTCTGTGCTTAGGGTGTTTCCTGAGCATTTTTATGGAATGAATGATATCCTTTTTATACACAATTAGCTAGTTGGCAAATATTTTTGTTTAATTGAATAGTCATATTGAAGGTAGCTGGGGCTAGTTTGTAATTGGAACTCATAAAACAGCCAGGTTTGCATTCAAGAATAAGAACAAATGAACAGGGGCAAAGTCTTTTTATAAAATACTTTAGCCTAATGAAGCTTACAATCACATTTTACTAGTATTTTACTATATATCTATTAAAGCAGAAAAACTAAAATACGTTAGGTTAATATTTGTGATTATATTATCATCTCACATTAATGATAAATAATTTCATAAACAATTTTATTGATAAAGAGTGATGATAGCAAGGATAGAATTTTGCTTTAAGATAATGCAGTATTATAAGACTCAAAATTATTGCATGTTTCTCACATTATCTTGCTTGGAAAGTCAGCTCATTGTACCTATGTTATGAGAGATTTCAGAAAGATTGACAATATGCTGAGGGGCAGTAAACAAAGAATTATGAAAATTATCAGACTGTCAGGTTGAAGGGGGCTGCTATAGGGATCAATATTAACATTAAAGTTTAATAACTGAGAAAGTTAAAAATTAATTAAATCTTCAGGTAGTAAGTAATTTATTTAATGTTATTAAAAACAAAGAAGGGCATATAATCCTTGAGAAATAAAAAGAAAGGAAGAAAGAGAAAAAACAGACAAGAGGGGAATGTCAGTTGTTCTTCAGTGTGAAACAAGGTTTGGCTATAGCTCTAGCTATAGCTCAGTGATTGTATTGTTCAGCTTTTCCTTTGCTGGGACAGAATATCTGACATACACAACTTAAGGGAGAGAATTATTCCTTTGGCTAACACCTCAGAAAAGTCAGTTCATGGTTGACAGAAACATCATGGAGGAAGAATATGTGGAACAAAGCAGCTTTCTTCATAGTGGCTGAGAGGCAGAGCACAGTGGGTGGTGCTGGAGAGGAAAGGGCAATGGACCAGAGTGAGTCTCCAAGGTCATGCCTCCATTACCCATCTGGACACACTCAAATGTGTGTCACTTAATAGGCATCACTTAATATAGTCAAATTGAAATCATGATTAATCCTCACAATGATAAAAAGAATGAGGGGCAGTATTTTGGGGTTTACTCCTGACTTCACCACTAATTTTCTACCAAATATGACAAAATTACTTGCTTGTTTTCCTTACCTATATAATGCTTATTCTAGAAACAATAATTTTTTCAAGTATTGCTAAGAGTCTCTCTTCATTAAACAAAAATATCACTGAAAGCCAAAATCTCTATTTTTATACTGTGGATGCAATCATTGAAGATCCTTGTTGAATGTCTGGTTTCATTTGTTAAAAAGCAGGAACAACATAAGTAAAATTGGTAGATTCCCAGATAATGGTTAAAGCCATAGTGCACATTAGACAGGGAAGAAAGAAAGGAGATGCTGGATGTAGTTAAATTTGATTTGGTCAAGCATAATTTTGTGTATATTTTGGCCACTTACACATCATTTTTGAAAAACATCTACTTAGGTCTTTGTACATTTTAAAATCAGATTTTTTTTTGTTATTGACTTGAACTCCTTATATATTTTGTATATTTGGTCTCTGTCAGATGCAGAGGTTAAAATTTTTTCTATAACTCTACATGTTACTCTTCATTCTTTTGATATTTCCTTTGCTGTGCAGAAAAATTTCAGTTTGATATAATACCATTTTGGTTCTTGTTGCCTATGCTTTTAAGATGTGATAAGACAATAATATTAAGTGAAATAAATCAAACACACAAGCTTAAATATTGCATGGATTGTATTATATGAGAAACCCAGAATATAAAGAGCACAATAAAATACAGATAAGAGGACATAGGGAGATAGATCTTTTGCAAACGAGAAAGGTACCAAAAGATGAAGGGAGGTGGGAAGAAGGGGATGAGGTAGGAAAGAAAAAAAGAATTAAATGTATTCTGTAAATGTGCCACACCCCATGAGGAATGCAGTCATTATGCACTATAAATATGTATTGATAAAAAATTAAAAATTTAGAGAAAAAATGATCTGATGAAGAAAATTCTTCTGTTTCCCCAATATTTTCTTCTAGTAGTTTAAAAATTTTTTTTGATTATTACATTTAAGTGCCTAATTCATTTTGAGTTGATTTTTGTATATGATGAGAAACAGGAGTCCAGTTTTTCTCTTCTGCATGTGAATATCAGTTTAAATAGGATCAATATTGATGGAGTGGTTCTTTCTCAAATGTTCTTGACTCTTTTATAAAGAAAAATACAAATTAAAATCACGATGAGATATCACCTCCCAGTAGTTAGAATGGCTAAGATCAAAATGATAAAATGTACCCAGCACTGGTAAGGATGTGGAGAAGAAGGAACATGCATGCACTGATGGGATGTACATTAGTGGAGCCTTTAAAGATAGCATATGGACTTTCCAAAAATTAAAAATAGAATTATAATAGGAATCAGCAATCATATATATATATATATATATATATATATACACACATATATATATATATGTATATATATGGAGTCAGAACAGCATTCAAGACAAGGCTGAAATGAAATATAGAGACATCCTATTTCACCAATAAATAAGTTGAATTAAAAACCAAAAAGTTTCCAGCTACTGGGGAAGCTGAGATATGAGGATTTGAGTTCAAAGTTAGCATGGGCAACTTAGTGAGGCCCAGTCTCAAAATGAACAGTAAAACTCAGCGGTAGAGTCCCTGGGTTTAATCTCTTGCATACACCCCAAGTGAATAAATAAACAAATATATAGCAGAACATCAATGCTTGAGAACAAACTGAAAACAGTGTTTCTAGTTTAGGCTCCGTGAGATGGTGCTCTTAGGATGGTGATAAGGGATTTATTTGGTCAAAATTCAAGGCAACGCAAAACAAAAGTCCATGGTCTATCTTAGACATGGCATCATCATTGATGGTGTGGTGCATTTGAGACAGGGGAAATAATCACATGTTCATCACCAGATGTTTTTCTGTTTACCCTATATGTGGTGTTCCTATTTCTGGTGAGCTGACAACTTCCAACTTTTTTTTTTTTTGCTTAAATTCTTTTATTGATACATTTTAGGTATACAGTACATTTACATTTATCGTTGGGTGCTTGTACCTGTACATGATGTACCTTAGTTCTTATTTTTTCCCCATTACCTGTGCGCCCTTCACCCTTCCACACTTCCCTATTCTTCCAACTTCTTATATTTTCACATTTAGGGTTTCACTTATGGAATTTTTCATAGTATTGTGGAAGCCAGAGAAGTGACATTTGACACATGGTTAAATATTCTATGAATGGTATTTTATCTCTTTAGTTCAATCCTCCTGAAATAATAACTTTGTTAGATACATTTCATTCTAACACAACAATTTACCACAAAAGACTTGAACTGGTACTTTAATATACATTATTCAATGGTAAATTGAATTGAATTTGGAAGACTTCTGTTTGAAATAAACCAGGCATAATAATCATAACCAATGAAACCTTTTCAAATATCATAAGAACATAGGAATTCTATACAACAGTGCACTCCGGCTGAGACTATACCCTACTATTTTTGTTACACAGGGTAGAACTAATCACTCTAAAATACTATTTTCCTTTGCATCGGAAGGTGGATATTTCAATTTATATTTGGGACAGAATATTTATTTATTTACTATTTATTTATATATTTACTATTTATTTTAGCAATGGCAAAATTTCTTTAAAAAAGTAAAAGTGAAGACTGAAGGAGAAACTGGCTGTGCAGAGCAAGCTTGGGTAAATAAATAAGAAAAAGCAAGATAAAATTACACCCTGGAGGAAGCAGGGTGGGTTACCCCAAGGAAAGCTGCAATAGTCCAGAATTTTAATTTTAAGTAAATTACAGTAATGGGCTTGGGATATAGCTGTTGAGTAACATTTATCTAGAAGTTAATAATGCATGCTAGGAGGTAATATATATTGGTAGAGGTAAATGAGCTGGAGTTATCTATCTAAGAAAGTTTGCTTTATTTGTTGTACAGTGGAATAAGGGAGGAGAAAAATATCTTTTAGTGTATGCTTTAATGAGGGAGGTCATTTTCGCAGTGAGGTCATGGGTGATTTTTGTCACTGCTGATTTTTACCTTGAAAGTTACTTGCATAAGATGCGTAGCTGAAGGAAAAAGCACAAAAAACTACTTATATGAGAAAACTTCTTGAAATTTTTGACTTAATTAAAGGCTGGATTGAAGCACAGCTAAAAATTTTTAGCTCCAAAACAAGAACTCACTCTCTCTCTCTCTGTGTCACTTTATCCTCAGAACCCTGGCACTGTCCAGAGTGGGAATTTTTTGAGTTTCAGGGCACATCCCTGGCTTGCGACAGAAACAGGGTGGCCGAAAGGCCACTGTCCTGGTGCGTAGCTGAAGCAGCAGTGGAGGAAGATCCAGTGTTGCAACTCCAGGGCCAGTCTACATAGGAAGAGCAAATGGGGCTCTCCCGTATGGATTCTCAGTAACAGGTAGAGAATTGCTGTTTTGCTGAGAAGTTTGAGATGCAGCAATTAGAGGAGGAAATACAAGCTTTTGTGATTTGGAAACATAATTTGATATTTACTCAGAGATTGGTGAGGACTGAGCTTTTGAACTGCTCACAGTTTGCATTTCATAGTAGTAAAAGAATTAGCGTGATCCAGCATGATCAACAGTTCTGATGTTTAAGATTGATAGCTAACCTTTATTAAATGGAGATTATCCATGAGGGTACAAACACAAACTATTAGAGCTCAGTTATTTGCTGATTGGCTTATGTTAAAGGCATTTATATTTTGATGATAAGAAGGTGAATATCAATATTAGAGAAAAACTGGCTAAAAAAGTACAACATAAAGAAAATCTTCATAATGGTGAACATCCTAAATACAACCTTTAGACTTCTTGCACACAAGAATATTCAAAAAAAGGAGGAAATGGCAGTCAGGATCTCAGTCCTAAAATTATATTGCTCTCAAATACGTAATTGCTAAGGATTTTTAAAAACATTATAACATTAGAGATTTTTAAAGACAGCTCAATTTGTGCAAATAGGCAATGTCTTTGAAAAATGAGTACTGTCTTGCCATGAACAAATTTACCAGGTAATATGAGTGGACATGAGTTTTAAGTTTGAGATTTTTTTTTTTTGAAATGAGAAATAATTGAGTGAGCAAAAAGAATTGATAGACATTTAACTAATTTGCTACAGCAATAAAAAAATGGAGTTTTTCGGTAATGCAACAACTTTCCCTGAAATGCTTTGGGGATTTCAAGCATTTAAAAAATGTTGCACCCTGTCAGGGAAGAGGATGCATGTTCTAATGCCAGTTTCCTTTCACACATGGGTTTAGTTGAAGTCACTGTTTACTACTGTGCCGAGAGGCAGACGCGTTCACTTTGGATTTGACATGTCACTTGTGCCTTGATCTAGCAGGCTTTTTTTAAAGTGAGTTTTTAAAAACAGCACCGCAAACACATTTTCCTTGGCGAAATTCAATCTCTTCTTATTTGGGGTTAGTCTCTGTTGCTTTATCAAGTGACTCTTTTAAGTAGTGAATTTGTACTCTGCCCTACCTTTCAAATAAATATACATGGGCCAGCAGAACACTTAGGAAACTGAATTTTGTGTGTGTGCTGCTTTAAAAAAATGAAAGATGATATGTAACAGGGAGGCAAACTTTGTGGAGTTGAGAGGGGATCTAGGGATGGGGGAGGAGAAGGCGAAGTAAAAAGAATCAAGATGTGGTAGGTATAAGCACCAATTCCTCATGGTGAATATATTTAATATGTATTGCAAACTTATATTAATAAAAACTCAAAAAATATAAACCATAAGGTAAAAATACTATAGTAACAGACATATGATAGGTCTGAAAATCTATGAATATGTAAAATTCAATGTGGTTTGCTTTAGCCAGAATTTCCTGAAGACAGATTGCTTATAAAATTGCTTTTAACTTAAATTAAGAGACCATCACAGTATTAATTGTTGAGCACAGTATTTATTAGGCATAAAAAGTAGTATGTATTTTAAATTTATT
>NW_004624731.1:20759365-20772078 GCF_000247695.1 Heterocephalus glaber | reverse complement strand
ATTTTAAAAATTAGTAAAGATTGATAAAAATCATATCTTAAGAATGTATATTGTCTTATCCCAGAAGCAAGTGTGTTTCCTGAATAGATTCAAACATGAACTAAAATGGAAAGTAATAATCCTAAATGTGCATGTTTAGTTCATCAACATTTTCTATAAAATTTTACCCAGAACTAATTTAATGACTAATATGAATAGACTCTTGTTTCTATAAAGAACTACTTTAAAAAGGAAATCATTGTAAAATCTATCCAATTTCTCAATTTTTGTCTTAAAATTATATGTCCAGCATGGAAATATGTTTGAACCATGAACACAAAACCGGTAGAGTATTAAGGTAAATGATGATCAAGATTATCAAAAGTATACTAATGAGTAAAAAGTACGACATCTTTGGACCACTTTCACTTTTGAGTTATATTTCCACTCTTCCCACCATTCTATTAGTGATTGGAAAGAATGACAGATAATTGGAGTACGTTTTACTTGCTTGAATGCAAATACATTCTCGAAACAGTTTATTATTCTTTTATTCCAAATGGGTATTGTTTGATTATATATATTTTTTCCATTCAAGAATATTTTCAGAGGGCTGGGGATTTAGCTCAGTGGTTCCGCTGCCTGCCTCACAAGTGCAAGGTCCCGAGTTTGATCCCCAGTAGCAAAAAAAAAAAAAAAAAAGAGAATATTTTCAGAGATATTCAGACCACTTTTATCATTATATCAATCTCAGTACGTCTGCAAAATCCCCTGGAACACTAACCTCAGGAGGTACACAGACAGTGTAAGGACTTGAGCCGAATTTAAATCTGATTTACTAGACTGAAAACCTTTGAAAGAAGTGAAAAATACACTACTACTTTTTTTCTGTTTTTCTTTCTTTCTTTCTTTCTTTTTTTTTGCTAAGAGAATAACAATAGCCATTACACTGGGTATCCTTAGCTTCAAAGTAGTTACTCAGTAGGAGACATAAACCCGAAAGATTTTTGTACAAAAGAAACATAATAACACAAAGTTTCTTTTCAACAAACTAAGACAAACTGATAAGCAAGTTAGCATAAATATTGAAATATTTTGAAAAGGGAATATGTAATTTGGAAAAGTATTTAAACTTCTCCCTACTTCCTCTCTCTCTCTCTCTCTGACAAGTGACACTGTGCCATATTTGAGCTTGTGTGCCTGACTTATTTCCCCTAACATTATGTATTCAAGTTACATCCATTTGCCTATGAATGCCTCAAGTTTATCTTTCTTTCTTTCTTTTTTTTGCTTAATTTCTTTTATTGGTACATTTTAGATATACAATACGTTTACATTTATCATTGGGTGCTTGTACCTGTACATGATGTATCTTGGTTCTTATTTTTTCCCTTTTCCCTGGGCTCCCTTCCCTATTTACAAACACTTTGTTTCCATTTTTTTCTTTTCTCATGATTTTTCCTTTCCCTTGTTTCCTTTCCCCTTCTCCTCCCACTTCCCCTACCCCTTTGGACCTTCTTATTTCAAATAATCAATTATTCATTTTAATCCTTATTTACACTTTTAGTTTCTCTCACTAGAGAAACTATTCAGTATTTACACGTGTGTCCTATTTATTTCACTTAAGAGTATGGCCTCAATATGCATCCATTTAGCTATAAATGTCTCTAGTTTCTTGTTCTTTATGGCTGAGCAATACTCCAGCATAGTACTCCATTGTTTGTAATACCACATTTCCCTTATTCATTCATTAGTTGATGAACACACATGCTGTTTCCAAGATTTAGCTATTAGACATTTATTTATTTTCTTTAAATAAAAAATAAAATAAGAAAAATTATTGATAGAAGAAAAACAGTATTTCCAATATGTATTTCTTAAGGTATTTGGCAGAGGCATTAGATAATCCAAAAACAAAACAGAAAAACAAAAACATAAAACTGGTTGTAGGACTACAGTAATCACCGAAAAATATTTTGTTTCATGGGTTGAAAATAAGACTCAGAATATGATTCATCTATAGGTGATATTACTTCTCATATTTTTTCTTAGAGATAATACACAGTACTACAATTTTAAATTCAGAGAATAAAATTTGTATGTTATTTTTAAATTTAAACAAATGGTCTTTCACTACTGATTTGAAACTTAAGGAACGATACAAAAATATAATCCATCAGCAGTTATGTATTAGTCTCCTCTAAATATTATCTATCTATGCTATTAATGTAATCTATCTAATCTATTTATGTAGTCTATCTACAAATCATGAACATTAATTAGAAGTCATATATACATTCAAGTTTCCCTAGTATTGTAGTCTATTTTTGTTTACATAGCATAAGGAATCTACAGCCTTGAAGCAAGCATGACAAAAATGAAAAGTTCTTGAAATTTTATTGTTTAAATTTTAACTAAATTATTTCATATTATGCAAAATGTAGCTTATAAGCAATTTCCTATTAATATGGAGATATTATTAATATCTATATAATAAACTGAGACAGTTGGGATAGTGTAATAATCTTGTAGAAATTAAGCAAATCACTGGATGTTAAATTGCAAAGTATTGGACCACGTAACAAAGCTAGGAAGATATGCTTAAAAATTTGTGATCTTTTTACACCTGGACTTGAAAGTACAGTGTGACTATACTGGAAAGGCAGTACATAATGCTGTTTTATTTATTTGTATTAAAAAAGAGAGCCTAAAAGGTGAGCAAATTAGGCATTCTAGAAGGTTCTGAGAGTGCCAAGGAGAGCCTCTACCAAGAAGAAAAATAGGAAGGCACCAGAGAAATTTTTCAGAGGGAAGGGACATCAAAGCTGAGACCAAAACTAAATCAGAGTTAAATTTCTATTTAGCGAAGGGCAAACAAGAAGATCCACTTGTGAAAGAGCATAGTGCATTTTAGCAATCAGAAGCCCTGTTCCTACTGTCCCCAAATCCATGGGGTGGATTTTAGAGTTGTCTGTGATTTCATTCATGATGGCAGCTTTCAGGAGATGACTCTGAAGTGATAACAGTGTAAAAAGGTTCTCACGAGCTTTATCTTCCGTGGTGTCTCTAGATATTTATTCCTCTACTAGTTATTTGTTTTATGTTTTTTTCTGGAGATTTTTATACCAGAAATTTGTTTTTTTGCTTTTATCAGAAGTTAATAGAAATAAAAGATTAAAAACAAATGTATAAAAAACAGGGACTCCCTGCTGACTTTTTCATTATTCCCCAATCCTCCACCTCACGTACAATGACATCAAAGCTATGTATGTCATTTTTCATATTTCCATATTTTTGAATATCATGTAACATTATCTTTTGATTTATCAATTTTAAGAAAAAACATTGCCTATTTGTTATGTGTAATGAACATTTAGATCTGTAGCAATGATATTCTTTTTACTTTTATTTTTCCATTGTCCTATTGTGATTTTATTCAATTTTAGTTTAAGCAATATTGAATGTTTATTATACCTAATCAGATATTATTCATAGCTGCATATTTTTCTGTTCTATGATTGTCTTTCATTATTTCTTTCCGGTTTAAGTAATAATTGGCTCATTTTAGAATTTACTCAATGTCCTTCATACTTACTAATACATTGTTACATAACCTCTGATAGTGTCTTAAAATTTTTCTTCACAGACAATTCTCTTCATATAGTGGAGAGATATGTTTGTTAACTATGGTGGTTTAAAGAAACAGAAATCCTTTGTCTTCCAGTTCTATAGGCCAGAATCTGAAAGCAAGATTTCAACAGGACCATATTTCCTGTGAAATCCTCTAGGTGGGAATCCTTCCCTGTTTCTTCTTAGCTTCTGGTGGTTTGTGAGCGACCCTGGGCCTTGCTGAGCTTGCTATTGTACACTTCCGCCTCTGTCGCCCCGCCCATCCTGGCTGTCTCTAGATCTATTTCTACTCTTCTTCTGACCTCTGGGAAACTGGATTGAGGGCCCACCTGCTTCGGTGTAACCTCCATTTAACTAATGACATTGGCAACAACTCCCTTTGCAAATAAAGTCACATTCTGTGGCACTAGTGATGAGGATTTCAAATTATTTTAGAAAGAGTGTAGAAAGGGACGCAATTAAAAAATAAGTAGGAGTATGCATTTTCCCCACTCCTCTTGGTGACAAAACCATTTGGAATCTCAGTTCTCCCAAGTGAATTACTTTCTCTGGGGCCTGGTTCACAGCAGTTGTCCTGGGAATTTTTCCTTCTGTCATCTTCAGAAATTGTCTGTTATTTTTCTCCTGCCTTCTCCTCCTGTAGGGTCCTAAGAACCTCTCCTTATAATTTGGTCTCATCTGTTTCATGGTTCATCATCTCTGTGTCATGTTGCTCTAATTAAAAAGCAGCAATAGTAGTAGCAACAACCATATATATTCTTTATGCAGAGAGGTAAAACATATATGATATACAATATATAATACACACACACACAACAGAACTGGTACATGTAGAGAGAAAATTAATGATCAAGAAAATTTCTTCTCAAGGGAAACAATAAGAAAAGTAAATAAGAAGGATGGAAGAAAATAGGAGAGCATGGGAGATATTTCCAGAAATGACCCTGTACCTGTTCCTAACAATACAAAAATGAACACTCCCGAATCAACATGTTCAAAAGTAGTCCCATGATCTCTCTATACTTTTACTTTTTTCCAAATACTTCTCATTTCTGGAAATATTTCCATTACCCACCCAATTTCTCAGGTCTAAAACACATATATCTGTTTTCACATCTTTCAACACTACAATGTTGCAAAATTGGATTAATTGTACTTCATAAATATATCTTGAATTGATCCTTTTTCTTCATTTTTTGTCCATCATTCTATATCCTGTATAGCCATGTTAAATTGCTCTGTAAGAGTCAACTGTATTTTATCCATTTTAATGTCTACAATGTAGTCCCAGTGATTGCTTCAAAATTTAAGTATGTTTTTATCACCTCCCTGCATAAAAATATTCAGTGATTCCCCAGAATCTGTAGGATAAAATTCAATCTCTTAATTTGCTTCACCAGAAAGGTGACTGTACATTCTGCAGTGCACAAGGCAGTCTTGTCCTAGTGGCATAATTGTTACTAACATCTCTCTCATTCACAGGAGAACATAATGTGGGCAATAAATGCTATGCTCACCCTACCTACAAATTTATTATCTGTTTTCTCCCTTCGTGCTAAAACTCATGAGAACTCTACTCATTCTCCTTGTTCCAGCTCTTTGCTTCTTGGTAGATGACACATTCTTTCTCAATACCATGTATTTGCAAATGTTTACTATGCCTGAGACTAATTCTTGTTCTTCAGATCATAGATCTCCTGCCAAATGCCCCAACTAAGATTCTCTGATTGCCAAAAATGTTCAAATCTCCTTACTATTTGATGCACCTTTCCTTTGTGTGGTACTTACTGATGTAGGAGACCAAGTAATCCAATCTAACAAAATAATCCAAGCAAGGGAAATATAACTCCCAAGCTGTTAGATATCAGACACATGAGTTTGTGTTCTCTAAAATCGAAGAGTGAATGCTGGGAACAATGGAGACTAAGAGTAAGAAAAATTTATTGAGAGAAAGATAGCTTCTGTCTAAGAGACAGAAGAGGGGCTGGAAAGTGGGTTACCTGCCCACCCTGCTATTCAAAGGTGTTTTATAGGGCAAAGTCACTAGGTGAGGTGGGTACAAAGTGGGACAAAACTATAAGATCCAATCAAAACTCACAAGGTAGGCTCGAGGTGGGACAAAACCATGGTCAACCAATAAGATTACAAGTATAGTTACCCAGATAATATTGATTAAATGGGGATCAAATGGGAAAACAAGTACATAGCAAGTGTACATAGAGTGAACAAGGAATTTCTGGACAGAAAAGGGGCTAGGGAGATGGATACCTATTTAGAATATCAATCACTGCTATTTACCCCCAGAACGTGTAGGTGGGTGCAGTACCTTCTTCTCTTTTTATAATGCTAACCAGTGAATGTGCTTCAGTTGTTTTCTATGCTGAAGGCCCAGGCTTATCTAACTGCCTTATAATAATTTCTAACTAACATAGCTGTCTGCAATATTATCACCATGGTAATTTTATTTTTTGTTTATTTTGTTAACATCTCCCTTTGGTTTTAGAAACTTACTATTATATAGCAGGATGAGAGAGCTGAATAAATTCAATTGGTTAATCTTAAACCTCCGTGAAAGGGTGAGCAAAAACAGACTTGGTCTTGTTATGCAAATGTGATCTATTTTTACAATCACTTCCTTGCCCAATTACTGAACCCCTCCCATTTTTTTTTTTCCTTTTCTGTATGTATGTGGCAAAATCTCACTCCTGGAGAAATGCAAACACTAATTACTAGTAGGTCTTCAATGGCATGAGATATTATCAGTGTTTTTCTCCCATCCTTTTAGAAACCATCACGTGGCATACCCTCTCTTTTTCACATCTTAACATATTCTCCTTTATTATTGTCCTCAGCTGGCAATTTTTCTTCCTGTTTCACTGAGAAGGGAGCTTGCAGTGTAATAACCATGCCATAGACATATCTACTGTTGTGCTCTAATGCTCTACACTTCCTCCTTTAAATATGGATGTTTGTATGTTCCTGCATAATGACATCCTTCCTACTTACTTGGTCATTAGCGCTTCTTAAAGAGGGTTCTTCTCTAGTGTCTCCATCATCAATTCTTCCTTTTCTACAATATCATTTTATAAGTAATTAAACATGGATGTGTACTTTAAGAAAAATGACTTCCAAAACTCCACAATTTCCTCCAGCAGTTGATCCATTATTTTCTACCACTTTACAGAAAATACTCCCAAAGATCATGTGCATATTCTTACCCACAAACCACTTAAATCAGACCTTTCAGTCCTCTATTCTATGGAAAGGAGACTTTTCAAAATCACTCGTGATTTTTCATATTGTGAATACAGTGCACATTTTTTATGTTGCTTGCTTAAATCCTACAAAGTATGTTCTCTTCTATTCTGAGATGTTACTTTTGCTTTATTTCCCTTACACTGACAGTCCCTTCTCAGTCTCCTTTGCTGTTTCCTCATTACCTCACCCTGTTATTATTTGAATATCCAGGTTTTAGTCTACAGACTTCTTATCATTTCTATCTATACTAAGTCCCTCAGCAATTGCCTTTAGTCCTATGGCTTCTGATACCATCTGTATCCTAATGACTCCAATTTATATCTCTGTATAGATCCTCTCTCCTGAGCTTTAGAATCTTATATCCAAAAGGATGTGCAGGATCTCTTTTGCAGATTTAATAACATTAAGAGGTCTACAATGAAGCTCTTTTCCTTCCCCTTAAGTGTATTCTTCCCACAATATTCCTCATTCATTCTTCATAGCTCCTTGCTTTGTGCATAGTATCTGTATTAGTTGCGAGTCTTAGTGACCTAACTTTCAAAATGTGTTCAGAGTCTGAACACTTTATCTCATTTCCACCACTGTTGTGTGGTATAAGTCACTGTCAGCTTTCAATAGAAGTTCTGTGGTTAAGTTTCTTTACTAGACTCCTGGTTCTATTCTTTCTATATATTCTCTGCACAAACTCTAGAGTGATCCTTGTTCATTCTTCTGTTTGAAATCAAAACCAAAAGTCCCAGAGATACCCTACAAGTCAACCATGCAATTTATCTTTCTTTACTTCCTTTCTGTTAATGCCTCCAATTGCTCTCTTTGTTGCCTCTGGTTTAAACTTTCTGGCCTCTACGCACATGTAAGCATTCTAAAATGTTCATAGCCTGTGGTCTTCTTGTCTAGGATATTTTTTGCATTTAATTGTATTACTTTGCTCTTTCATTCTTCACATCTCTACCCAAATATCAGCTTATCAAAGAGCAATGGATTGATCAACCATTTAAGAATAGGTACTCTTCACCTCTCTTATTGTTTGGCTTTGTCTAAACTATCATTACAATTTGCATACTATATTTCAAAATGATAGATTTACTCTTTCTCTCTTTCCACTGTGAAATTAGAAATTTTTTCTCTGCTTGTTATTTTTTTCTTTTCACTACAATATTTCTCAAAATTAGAAAGTTCTTGGCACATAGCAGAGCTCAACATACTTACGGAAAGAGTGAATGAATAAATAATTAATTAAGGTAATATGGAAGTTTAGATCCACTGATTGATATGGCTAGTTTACTTGATTTCAGGCCATTTCCTGTAGCTATTATAGATTTTTTTCTTAAACACCAAGCATGAATTTTAAGTTAGAAAATTGGAGTAGCAGTGGCCTGGTTGCAGGAGGCACAGAAAAGGCTTATGTCATTTATCGTTGCAGCAATAGTGACAAATGAATGCATTCAGGGGCAAGGACAGAAGAGAGTTAGTGTTGAATGGACTTGCATATTTATACTCATTATCTAAGTGACAAGTTACTGGCATTATAGACATAGAATAAAGTGGTATTTTGTGGCATTATTTGGGAGACTTACCCAAATGTCAGAGTGTGATTTAGAATTAGTCGTTTTCTGAAAAGGATATGAGAGTCCAGGTACTGGCTAACTCAGATAGAGCCATGTCTCAGAACCAAGAGGTGGAATAAGGGTGGCTGGATTAGTAAGAACTGTATTTAGTCTACTGAAAACACAATTTAATACTGTAGAGGAATTCTGGGCAGAGGCCTTCACATTCTTTCCATTCATGTCTGATACAGCCTGGAAGCAGGAAGTGTGCTGATCCAGGAAGATCTAATTTGGAGAATTTGTGCCTGTGTAATAGTTTGCTGCAGTGGCATTTCAGCTTTATAAATAAAGTATTTTACCCTGAATGGAGCATAAGCTTACACAGAACTTAAAACTCAGTGAATAGGTATGCATCACTAGATAATTTAGGGACGAATTTAAAATATTTTATTATCAGTGCTTAATTATTTTAGAGATTGCATAAATATCTGAGTTCCATAAGCCATTAACACTCTCAAAAGTGGAAGAATAGAAGAAAAGAGCATATTAGAATGCATGTGTGTCAACACACTGCAAATATGCTAATGACAATCACAACTATAAGGTTTTGCATTTTGAAGAAATATCCCCTTTTATATAGAGAGAAGAGAGAGTAGGATGCAAGAGGACCAGTTAAGAGGTTATTGTATTTGTCTAGTTTAGAGCTGAAGGGTGTTAATATAAAGACAGAGTAAATGTCTTAGTTACTTTTCTCTCATTGCTAAAACAAAATATCTAACATTCAAAGTTAGAAGGGAAAGAGTATTTAGCTTACATTTTGTAGAAGTTTCAGTCCATAGCTGGCTTACTCCAAGGAAGGGTGGCAGAGGAGCAACAGTTCATGGCAGTGGAAGATAGCAAAAGCAGCAAGGGGCCTTTACAACATCTTTCTGCCCCTTTTATCCCATCCAGACTACTGGAATTAGAGTGGTGCCAAAGCAGTCACTCACATTGTAGTGGTTTAGTAATCACACACCCTTAATCCCAGCATCACACATTCTAGATTCAGCCACCTCTGAAAAAGAAAGTCCCAACTCATTCCCATGAGGCTTTGGGGGAACACCTAAATACAGACCATAACAATGTATAAGGACACATTTAGACAGCTTTGAGAGATACTGAAAACTGAAGTGATTGGACATGGTACTGGTTACCTTAGGCATGATGTAAAGAGAGGTGTTTGTAAAAGGCAAACTTCAGATTTAAGCAGTGGAATCAATGCTAGTATCATTCACTACGAGGAGCCATAGAGGGCAAGTTAGATTGTATGTGTATAATATAAATATATTTTTGAATCTCAGTATGAAATATCTGTGAGTTATCCTATTAGAACTATTAACTATGCATCTTGATATGTAGATTTAATATTACGAATTATTGTCTCTGTTTAAGTTATAAATTTGAAAGTTATCTATCTGTTTATAAGTACAGACAGGAGGCAAAGTAGTCAATAAGATTTCTCTTTGAACCTAGGTTCTTATTGAACCTCTATAAACCTACAGTCTGATACTTAAAATTGGAGTCAATAAATTATTCTCTGTGAGGGTCCAGGTAGTAAATATTTTAGTCTTTGTAGGCCATAGGGTCTCTGTCACAGCTATATATTTTGCTTTTATACATGAAAATTGTCCATGGGCCATAAATAAATGACCAATCATAACTATGTTTCAATAAACCCTAATAAATATCAGGAACCAAGCTGGGTTTAACTCATTGGCCATATTTGCTGACCTATGAACTAAAATCCTGAATCTAAATATCCGGAAAGTAAAAATGAATTGATAAAGCATGGAAAACATAGAAGGAGATAGAAAAAATCAATTTAAAGTTATATCAGAAAAGTAGATGGAGGAGGAAACTCTAGATAAAATAGATAAAAGTTTCATGAGTTAAAAACTTGCACTAGGGCTGAGCATAGTGGTGCACACCTGCCATTCCAGTACTCTGGAAGATGGAAGAAGGTTTAGAAACTTAGTGAGAATGGGTCTCAAAATTTTAACAAACTCTGGGGATGTAGCTGAGGTGAAGGCCTTGGGTTCAACCTCCAATTATAATAATTATAAAAAGATAAAAAAAGAATCCCACTGGAATCATCCATATAGTTAGTCCTTGGTCATCTCATTAATATATATTTCAATGGGACTAATGATTGGACTGGTTGGAAGGAAGAATCCTGGATTGTGAAATGGTGCCATAAATACGTGTGAGTCCTTTATAAGAATTAGATGTGAAGAGGAGAGAGATGAAAGGTTATCTTCAAAGGAAAAGGGTTTTGGTCAATGAATGTAAAAAGGATGTAAAGTGGACAATCAGATGTCTTTCTTATATGAAGATTGTGCATAGTCGCCACTTTGTGATCCCTAGTTTCAACTCCCTCAATCATTTTTTTTGAATTTTATTTTATTGGTACATTTTAGGTATACAATATGATGACATTAATCATTGGAAATTTGCACCTTTACATAATCTCTCTTGGTCCTTATTTTTCCCCCTTCCCCTGCCCTCCCTTCAACCCCTCCATCCCTCCCTATTTACAAAGACTTTGTTTCCATTTTTTCATTTTCTCATATTAATTCCATTCCCTTCTTTCCTTTCCCCTACCCTTCCCACTTCCTTCCTCTTTGCCCCTTTTCTTCCTATTTCACATTATCTATTATACCTTTTAGTCCTTATTTACACTTTCAATTTCTCACACCAGAGAAACTATTCAGTATTTATACATGTGTGTCCTATTTATTTCACTTAAGAGTATGGCCTCAATGTGCATCCATTTAGCTATAAATGTCTCTATTTTTATGGCTGAGGGATATTTTATAAAAAAAAAACAACAAATTTTCTTTATCCAGTCTCCAATTGATGGGCATTTGGGCTGTTTCCAAGTTTTAGCTATTTCAAATTGTGCTGCTGTGAACATGGGTGCACATATATCACTGTGGTATGATTCTTTAAATTCTTTGTGGAAGATCCCCAGCAGGGGAATAGCTGGGTCAAATGGGACTTCCAGTCCTAGTTCGTTGAGGTATCTCCCTACTGATTTCCAAGTGGTTGCACCAGTCTACACTCCCACCATCAGTGGAGCAGGGTTCCTCTTTCCCCACAACCCTGCCAGCATTTGTCACTGGTTGATTTAATTATGGCAGCCATTCTTTCTGGAGTGAGGTGGAATCTCAGTGTTGTTTTCATATACATCTCTTTAATGACAAGTGATTTTGAACATTTTTTTCATGTATTTATTTGCTATTTCTACTTCTTTGTCTGAGAAGTCTGTTCATTTCAGATGTCCATTTTTGGATTGGGTCTTTAAATTTGGGAGGTCTGATTTTTAAATTTTTTTTATAGATTCGAGATAGTAGACTTGCCTGAGGAACAGCAGGTGAAGATTTTTTCCCACATTGTGAGTTGTCTCTTCACACTGCTGGTTTCTTTTGCTGTGCGAAGTTTTTTAATAAGAAGAGATCCCACTTGTTGATTGTTTGTGCTAGTTCACTGAGCAACTGATGTTTTGTTCATACAATCTTTTCCTACACCAATGTCTTCAAAAGTTCTACTTAACCTCTGTTACAGCCGATTCAGCATTTTTGTTTTAATATTTAGATCTTTAATCCATTTTGATTTTAGTTTAGTGCATGGTGAGAGATGTAGGTCTAGTTTTAATCTTTGACAAGTTAAAACTCTATTTTTCCAGCACCATTTATTAAAGAGGTTATCTTTCCTCCAGTGAGTGTGTTTGGCTCCTTTATCGCGGATGAGATGGCTGAGTGTGTCTGGAGTTGTTTCTGCATCTTCTAATCTGTTCCACTGCTCCTCAGGTCTGTTTCTTTGCCAGTATCATGCTATTTTTATCACAGTAGCTTTATAGTATAGTTTCAAGTTGGGGGTTGTGATACCCCCTGGCATGTCTCTGTTACCTAGAATTGCTTTTGCTATTCTAGGTCTCTTCTTGTTTCAAATGAATTTTTGGATTGTTTCCTCAAGATCCGTGAAGTATGCTTCTGGGATTTCAATTGGGATTGCATTGAATCTGTATAGCACTTTTGGAAGTATGGCCATTTTCACTATATTGATCCTTCCTACCCAGGAGCAGGGGATGTCTGTCCACTTTCTGATATCATCTTCAATTTCTCTTTTCAGACTGCTACAGTTTTCGGAGAAGAGGTCTTTGATTTCTTTTGTTAGGCTGATTCTTAGTTATTTCAGTTTCTTGAATGCTATTGTGAAAGGAATCATTTGCCCTATTTCTCTCTCAGTGAGTCTGTCATT
>NW_004624731.1:20739929-20756145 GCF_000247695.1 Heterocephalus glaber | reverse complement strand
TGCAATCTTATCTTCTATATCTGAAATTCTGTCCTCACATTGGCTCATTCTGCTGTGTAGACTTTCAATGGAGCTTTTAATCTCTTGGAAATCTGTTTACATCTGTTTTATGGATTCCATTTGTTTAAAAAAAATTTTTTTCCCCATGTAGTTCTTATGTTGAGATTCCATCATGTTCTTCAGCTCCTCTCTAGATTTATTAATCATGTCTTGCACTAAGAGCACAGTCTGTGCTGTTATCTGAGAAATTACTTCTGATTTCATTTTTTCCAGTTCCCTTTTTGTTGCCAGTTCAGGGAGTCCAGGTGGTTGAATATTAGAGTGTTCCATCTCATTTCCCTTTGAGGTTGCTGTAGGTGATTTTGAAGTCTGGTTTTGATACTTGTCTATGTGTCTTCTCATTTGGACTAGGGTAGTGGTGGTGGTGGTGCTGTTGGTGCCTACATGGCTCACCTCCTTTGCACTGAGAGCAGTGGTATGGTGGCCTGGAAGCCCCTTCCTCTGTGCAGGGACCAGTGGAATGACGTCCTGGAGGCCCCTTCCTCTGTACTGGGAGCCCCTCAATTATTTTTGTTCTCTGTAATTTAATGTCTTTGGGAATTGATAGTGAAGCATTTAGAAATTAGAATGTCGAGGTTCAACAAAGCCCTCTTTCTTGAGCCCTACCTTCTGCAAGGGAGTTCTACCATCTGAGGAATGCTCTTCTTTAGGATACTTGAGTGGAGATGTATTCCTTTCATGACACTTTCCAGTGACACCACTGCATTAGAAAACAGTAGATGTGACAGCACTTTATTCAATCTGAAAGTATTATTTTTTGTTCCGTAGTAAACTAGTTGACAGCTGGCCACACTTGTGATTAAGACACGTAGTTTAATTGATTTGTAACCTGTGAGAATTTTAAGATATCCTTGTGTTTTTGAAAAAAAAAAAAAGAAAAGCAAAGCTTGTAGTTAACATGCCTGTGTTGTTTTCCATCTCCTCCTTGTTTTCAGCCAACTGGAAATAAACAGCTCCTTTGCTACTTTCCTTGAAAGATTCCTTGCACCAATAATTTTATGATTGTAACTGTTTTCTAGAAATAGGTACTTTCAGTGGCTTTCTGCAATTTGGGCTTAATCCACTTTGTTTTTCTCTTGAGGCACTCCCTGTTTCTCTAGCAGAAAGGCCCTTTTGGTCAACTGTCAGAACACAGGTACCTTTTCAGAACTTTCCCCACAGATGTCTTCCTTAAGAGAGAGGATACAGAACTACCAAGAGCCAAGCAACTTCCTTATCTCATCACACTGGTGGACACTCTTCTTAAGAAGGATCAGTTACAGGATTGGTAGCAAGGTTGTTTCTCTCCTCTAGATTTTGACCTTCTTTAAAAGACAGGACACGTTCTAACTTAAATTTATCTTTCAATTAAAATATACATTAAAGACTTAAGTGCAAAATTGCCAGCTTGCCTGATTTTCTTCTGTGTTTTACAATCTGAATTATTTAAAGAATTAATTCAACATTTTAAAATGCCTAAAACACTTCCAGTTGTAGATTTAGGCATGCATTGTCTTCCACAATGCTTACACTGCACTTTAATATCATCTGATGACAATGGGCACTTAAAATGCACTCAATGCATTTAGTCTTTTTTAGACTATAACTTTATTTTAGCTTTGAAGACTGATGACTAAAGTTTTAAAATGTTCAATCTATATTTTGGATAAATCTGTACCAATGAGCCCAAACTGAAAAAACTTTGATTATATATGGTGTAAAATCACTTTACCTTCTATTAATAATACTTCCAAAACTTTACCTGTAAAACAACATTTTTAGAAATCTATGTTTTATCAGAAGATGATGTATTTGTTGTCAATCTTTTATGGGTAAAGGACACAGAATGGCTATGCCATGCAATAACAATTTCAATTCATCAGAATTAAGAGAACAAATTAACTGTAAATTATTAGCAAAAAACAATGGATACAAAAGTGTAATAATTAACTTTCAATTTTCTCAACCGTTTTAGAGAAAAAAAGATCAAAGACTCAAGGTTTCTTTGTCTAGCAATATTTTGCAAAATGTCAGGTCTCTCCCTTGTAAAACCAAAAGAATAGAACAGTACTTGAAAGGTTTTTTCTTCCCTCACTACTGAGCCGACCTGCTATATGGTAACTATGATTAACCATGGAGTTTTGCTGAGTTTGAGACATTATGTATTCTATAAATGCTTAGAGGACGAGGATTGTAGTCTGTGAAAATGAGGCAGAAGGGGTTCCCATGAGTTTCAGAGAAGAAATTATCAACAAGTACTGTTGTGACCAGAAGTCTACATGAAAAACACTTAGAGCACATTGGACTTACTTGGGAGCTTCCAAAACACTTCTACTCAGAGCCTATCCAGATCATTTAAATCAGAATCTATGAGAGAAGGACTCAAATGTGGACATATTCTAAAATGTCCTAGGTAATTCTGATGTGGAACTGAGGTTGTAAATCACAAATTTAGAGACTGAAACAAAGAAATGTTATTTTACGCATCAGTGAGAAAGGAATTTGGAATTTTGTCTATTATCTTCTCACTTGAACAGCTTTTACATGTTTCCTTTTTTAGATAAAAACCTGATGCTTATAAATAAGTGCAGTGAAATTTTTTGGAATCTTTTGGTTGTAGCAAGAAACACTTGATGTGTTGTAATGACTACAAAGTTGGGCAGAGTAGATAATTTTCAGAAAAGGATGAGTTGGTTAATATGTAAAAATTAGAAGTCATCGTGTCTATGTGTACCTAGGTATTTATATTTGTTTTGTTCTAATTTTCATGTCAATTAGATAACTCTAAAATAAAAATTAATATTCTTAGCTGTTTGCATTAAACATTAGGAAACATTTAAATTAAATAGCATAAAAGTAGTGTTTTTTCTAAATTATTATCCTTTTAAGTCTTACTCTTTCCATGAGGGAAGTTATCATGAAGACCTTGGTCAGATTTCTCTGTTCCAGGGTTTCTGAAATTATGGCTCATAGTTCTCATTGAATCAGAGTAACACTGGCTGCCTATTAGAGTGAAAATTCATGGTCTCTGCCTCAGATATACAGAATCACAATCTGAGTGAGAGATTTGTAGCTTACACTTTCAAGCTTCCTTGGAAGTTTTGGTGCACAGTAAATTTTTTATAATCATTGCTCTATTTACCTGTAATGTAAAACTACTCAACGTTAGGGTTAAGTGTTGTTATGCCATAGTAGACCAGAAGAGGGCAGCAGAAAGTTGGAATTTATGGGAAAGAAGTGAAGACTGGAGGACCCTTGGTAGTCACCTGGAATTTGAAAGAGCCTGCTTCCGGCAAAAATGGATGCCAGTTTGTAACTACAACGGAGCATAAAGTGTGTTGGTCGGTTCTGTTAGGTATTTGCAGAGTGCTTAAGGAGATGAGAAGAGTTAATTCAAAACCACATGTCAAAGTGGAAAGCAAGTCAACTGGAAAACATTCCTAAGAAACAGAGTTTTAGGGCACATATAAATCCAGACTAGAGAAGGGAGGCACCAAGAAGGTGCTAGAACTGAGAGAAATTGGACAAAAAGCATGACAAGCTAGGGGAGATGATTTACATATTAACTGAATTCATAAAATAAAAAAGCCCTGCACTGAATTTTAAGGGACTTTGATTTAATTTCTGACTTAAAAATTGATCATGCTGAGAAAATAAAAAACAAAACCTTAAAACATGGATTTTCAGGGGCTGGGGATTTAGCTCAGTGGTTCGGCCGCCTGCCTTGCAAGCTCAAGAACCGGAGTTCAGTCCCCGGTTCCAAACAAACGAGCAGACAAACCATGGATTTTCAAAATTCTCGTAATATAAATGAGCTAGAAACCCTTACGTCTTGTTAATATAAAATAGTTCCTTTGAGAGTCGTCGAATCCTACGAACAATTACTTTGTTAGTGCTCAGTGTTTCTACTTACTCTTTGTCAAAGCATTACCTTTAGCTAAAAACTTAGACTTTCCTTACTGTACATTTTATACTTATAGTTTTACATGCATATTTATGTTTCTACATATACCTTTCATTTTTATAATATATTTTTCCCATTCTATTTACTTCTGTAAATAAATTTCTGCTTTTTTTCCGGGCTGAATGCAAATTGTCTAGATATCTATAATTATAATATCTCTTGCTAGAATGTGTTTATGAAGTTTGTCAGCACTAATCTCCTCACAATGATTCAATTGAAGTTACTAGTAAATTGTGTCTTATTAGATAGAAAAAAATTCCTTACCTCACTCACCCCAAACCTTTCAGTAATTCAGATATTTGTTTCAGATGTTCATTCTTGCCAGGGAAAATAACTTGCCAAGTTTACTTCAGCATCTTCACTGTTAAGACTTATGATATCATATTTTTATTCTCATATATAATATTAGATATATCCTGTAGATATATTAGATAAATATTACTCATTGTTCCATTAATTCATGTACTTAATCCCTTTAAAGTAGAGAAAAGTAGATAACCCAGTATAGTATATTGCCAGACACAAAAACACAAAAGCAAATGATTGTGGGCACTCAGAGATTTGAATGAGCTATAAATAATCTTTGAATAATAAATAAAACAAAAGAAAATAGCCACTCGAGTCTGTGACTGGTATTCACTATACATTGCTAACATATGGTCAAAGATAGAGCCAATTTTAAAAATGGTATAAGAGGAAAAGGATAACATTTTGATAAAAAAGTAGACTATTTTTAGCAGAGTAGCTGATATTATAAATTTGTGTAAATATTTGTTGTTGGTTGGTTAGAAAAAAACAAAACAAGTCATTTTTCTTTTTTTTTCAAATATGAATAACAACCAGTTCATCTTCAGGTTAAAAGAAAACGCATTTAAGTGAAGTATTTATATATACTCCAACAAAAATATTTCATATGAGAAAAAAGAAGCACAGAATAGTATGTAATGTAACCAAAAGATATTTAGAGATATAAAAATTTACTCTATAGAATTGAAAGAGCTGAGATATTGCTACCGAAGATCTCCCTTACCCTTAAAATCACTCAGTGTGTTTGTTTCCATGTATATAATATATATGTAGATAGAAGAGAGACTTCAAAGAAAAAAAGAAAAATTAACTTTTATTTTACTGAATAATTCAAGTGAATAATTTAGAAAAACACAGGAAAGTATAAGTAAACTGTGTAAAGATAAGAGTAAAAATACCTGCCAACAGCATCCTGAAATCACAGTATATTTTTCCCTGGGGACACAGCATAAAAGAGCAGACAGCAGGACTAGCATCTGATATATTTTTAACACATTGCATTACCCTGAAAGTCAGGGAACAAATAAAAAGCAGAGCATGAAACTGCATTAGTCATATTAAGTCCTTCAAAAGCTGTTACAATAATTATTCTCAAAATAACAGCAATAATAATTGTTTTCAAAAGTAAAATGAGTGCTAGTTAGAAGCATGGTGTTTGTATTGCTTTTTTTTTCGGGGATCAAACTTGGGACCTTGCTCTTGCTAGGCAGGCAGTGGAACCACTGAGCTAAATCCCCAGCCCAGAAGCACGGTGTTTGTAATGTTGTGGAACTCGTTGCTATAAGCGCCAAACTTGTGGCAAACAGATTAATCATATATGTACAAGAATTATACGGGCGATGCAGGTGTGAATGGTCTGAAATGAAGAAGAGACGATATTGTAAGCACTAAGGGGACAAAAACAGCTAGAGAAACATGCAGTAGAAAACCTGGTGGTCTTCATCCACCCATCCACCCATGCACCCATCTTTGTATCTGCTCATCTCTCCATATCCATTATTGAGCATCTAATGCACGGAGGCACCAGGTAAGGCGAAGAGCAAACTTGGCTCCTCTCTTTGGAAATTTCTATGTAAGTGAGATGTGAACAGTGGACACAGGACAGAGAAAGCCATTGATGAGAAAACACTCATTTGGTGTCCAAAGCTTAC
The DNA here is from genome assembly GCF_000247695.1 of Heterocephalus glaber. The sequence continues at coordinate 20,750,184 of NW_004624731.1, read as the reverse complement.
TACCACACCACATTCAGTCCATTTTGCTTTGGAAGCTATATTCTTCAAACAAATAAAATAGCCTTAAGAACATTTTATTTATTTTCAGATGAGCACTTTAGTAAAATAAAAATGCATTGAAAAATAAAATAAAATAATTTTATGAGGCATTTCTTTGTCATTTAAACTTCACTAGTTTGAACTAGGTAGGGTGGCAAACTTTGAATCTCAGGACTCTGGAAGCTGAGGCAGTAGGATCACAGCAAGTTTGAAACCAGACTGGGCTGCCTAGTTAAATAATGTTTGAAAGCAAAAGCAACAAAAATACATACAGACCTGTATAAGTTTTACAATTATTTGCTACTTTATTTTAATGATTAAAGCAGATATGAAATAATATGAAGTATATTTGAAATATTAGGGAACTTAGAAATATGAAAGTGTATTCCCATTTGTTCCATATAAAGGTGCTACCCAAATTATTTTGGCTTTCTACTGAATTTTATTTAGACTACTACTATTTTTGTGTATATAATTATAGGATGTTATGTAAGGCATCATTGTATTGGTTCAGGCAGAAGAATGATATTATCTTTTTCTACATTCACAAGTTAAAAATGCTTAAAAGGGCTGTGTATGGGGGGTGAGATAAAAAGTTATGGACTTCTTTGGATTGTCTCTTGTCTATTTGTCATGACCACTATGTGCAACAATGGAAACATTTCATTAGCATCCTCCTTCCTCTGGGGATCCAGGGTGGAATTTAGAGAGGAACTACTTCATGATTTGGAAAGCCAGAAGTGAAGCATTAGCTATCATTCCAAGGAGCATGTGGGTATCTGACACGGTGACTTTGTCAAATGCAATGGCTTCATCTAAACATGGTGATTTCACAGTCTATTTCACCAGATATGCTTCATCATCATGGTAGCTGTGTAGAACTCTCTGTAACCTCCAGGTTTAAGATGTTTATTTGGTGGCTAAACATCCCCCCCACCCCCCAACCTGTAGTAGCTTTCCAATCTACTCCATGGAAAAAGGCTAAGGTAATGATAACTATTCTTATAATTTTGGTGGTAGTTTCCACACCCATGCAAATTCAGATCCCTTTAAAACACATTATCTGCAATAACTTTGATTGCTTCTTTTTGACTCTTCAAGAATAGTAACAGTGCTGTATCCACATTGGGTACTTAGTCAAAGGGAAAAAATATCAGTAGTGCTGATCCTTTTACTTAAAATTTCAATACTTTTTCATCACAACTGTTTTCATTGACTTGATTTCTTTAAATAGTACTTCAAAATATTAGTTATTTCAGGTTCTGAGTGTCTCATGTCCCCATTAGTTTTACTCCTGGGGACAGTGTTCATCTTCCTGTTCCTTTGCTTATGCATCATCTGAAGGTGTATTGGTATTTACTACTCCATGTTTACTTTGTACAGGCAGAATAAATGTTATCAACAAAGTGGACCGGAGTAAAATGGGAAATGTATTTCTGAAGAATAAATTATAAAGCGGCTAAAGATGAATTCATATAGCTCTGTGGTGAGACAACAAACGGTATGGATGTATATTGTTATCATTTTCAAGTGAAAGCAAACTTACTATCTTTACAATGAATTACAGTGTATGTGCTTATGGCACATATGTGTAGATATGTATGTTGCTTGACTAATAGCTGAATACCAAGGAAAAGAGGTGTATTATTATAGTAAAGAAATTATATCTGGAAGAGGAGCTCAAAGTGGAGTTAAGCCATGGTTAAATTTAATTTGCTGTTCTCTCCCAATATCCATCTATATCCTCAGTCATACAGGCAAGTTGATTCAGGACTGTGGTAGTAATCACCATGTCTTTTGTCTTTAAGTCTATTATTGGAGAAAACAACTTTATTTTCTTTGCAGGGTGTAGCATTGGTTTTGATTCTATATTTTTTAGGGAAAAGCAGTTCTAATGGATTTTATTAAGCAAGTCCTAGGAGCCTGTAAGGAAGTTTTTTAGGTTTTAAATATGTTTATTTCAACTATACTTTCTGTACCTGGGAAAATAACCAGAATATATTTGGAATCTCACTGAACCTACCATGAGGTGGACCTAAGAACAGAACTTCACTAATGAACAGGCCCCTACTTGCAGTGGCAAACAAAAATGCCATTTTGAGTCCCAAGGAATTAATATACTCTCAATAATTCCCCAAATATCCAAGAATTTCTCATTTTTTTAATGAACAGTCTTCTTGCTGTAACTCCCTCTGGTAGTAATTCAAGTCCTCAGCTTGCAAGAACAAAACTGAACAAAACCAAGGCCTCTATAAAATATTTTTCATTTACAATTCAGGTATGTACAATTTTTCAGAGTGTACATATATTTCAGTCCAAGGGGCATCAACCATTGTAAATTCTGCCCTAACTCCAGTGTTCATTATGGTACCCATGCTCATCTTACCTGATTACTCTTATGGGTGAGCAAATCTAGCAGGACTTGCTTCTAAGAGACGGGGATGTTCACCTGGATCCTCACAAAGAAGTTTCTCACCTCTAATTCTTTTCTTATCCTGGAAACAGCTAAACTCTCTGCTTTTCTTCCCAAAGAAGTTATTAATCTCATAGCTGACACACCTCTGCTTTTCAGCAAATATCTTAAAAGGAGACAGGGTTAGCTGTAGACTCAGCTCTCTTCCTTATTCATTATTTTAAAATTTGTATTTTTTAAAATTACGTTTCGGGTCTCTTTAGCTCTGCGAATGTAACAAAAGCTCTGTTTCTTCTCCACTTCCCAAAAGTCAGCTCTTCCTAGACAAAATGGAGATTCTTTATTTTAAAATTAAATTTGTTTTTGAAACATAAAAATTAAAATTACACATATTTATGGATACTATAAGTTGTTTCAGTACATGAATACATTTTGTGAGATTTGAATCAGGTTCAACCTACCTATCTTCCCAAACATTTTTCATTTCTCTGTGGTGAAAACTTCAAAATCCTTTCTTTTACCTTTTTTTTTTGGTACCGAGGATCGAACTTGGGTCCTTGAGCTTGCGAGGCAGGCAGCGGAACCACTGAGCTAAATCCCCAACCCCTTTTTTCTACCTTTTGAAATGTATAGAACATTATTGTTACCTACATCTACTGCATAACTTTTTACTCCTTCCTAACTGTAACTTAGTTCCCATATATCAATCCATTTTTTATTATTTTTTTGTCTCTAGATCTTTTTGTCAGGTTTGTGGATGTATAATTTGCACACAACAAAATTTACCCATTATAAGTGTACAGTTCTTTGATACTCAACAAATACTGTAACCTAAGATTTCTGTAACCACCACCATCACAATCAAGAAAAAGAACATTAAAGGATTTCCTTTTGAAATCAATTCTCTCTTCTTATTCCTAGTCTTAAACAACCACTGACTTATACTCAGTCCATGCATGTTTGCTCTTCCTAGAATATCATATAAATGAAATCATGTGGTTTGTAGCTTTGGGTTCTGGATTCTTTCACTCAGCACAGTTCTTTTGAGATTGACCCACATTGCTGCATGCATCTGCCATTCATTTCTTTTTGTGGCTGAGTCACTTTCATCGCACTGATATGATAGAATTGTTGATTCATTCACCTGAATATACGTGCAAAGATTGTTTCTGAATGTAGTTATGAATAAAGATGCTATAAACATTTTCATACAAGCTTTTGTGTGGACATATGTCTGTATTTTTCTTGAATTAATACCTAAGAATGGGATTAGTGTGTGTCTTAATTACTTTTTTCATTGTTGAGACAAAATACCCAACATTTAAAGTTAAAGGAGAAAGGTTTATTTAGTTTACAGGTCATAGAGGTTTCAGTCCAGAGTTGGATGGCTGCAAGGCAAGATGGCACATGGTAGAGGGACATCTCAGAGGAGAGCAACAGTTTATGGAACCCACATGGTAGCAAAAGCAACAAGAGACCTTAATAGCATCTTTCTGCCCCTTTTATCTATTCAGAATACTGAGGGCAAGTAGCACTCACACTCTTAATCCTAGTGCCCTCAGGTGTAACATTGCACCATGAATCAGTCACACACTCTAGGTTCCCTTGCTTCTGAAAAAGCCTTATCTAAGACTACATGAAGCTTTGGGGGGACATCTAGTCACAAGCCATAACAGTGTGTCTTATGGTAAATAAATGTTCAATTTTACAAGTGACTCCAACTATTTTCCAAACTACCTGTAGCCTGCTGCATTAGAAGGAATGACAGTTCCAGTTGTTCCAAATCCTTGCAACTATTTTTTAAATTTAGTTTTTATATTTTTATTTTTATATATGGATATAACCTGTTTGATCATATCTATTCCCCCATTAGTTTCCCTTAATCCTCTTCCTCCTTTTCTTCTTGTAATCTAATATTAGTGCCCCTTCATCCCTTCAACTTTCATGTCATCTCTGCTTTCTTTTTATTTTTTGGATTCCCCGTATTAGAGAAGAAATGCAACATTTGTCTTTCTATGCCTGTGTTATTTTTTTTTGATCTGTGTTATTTTGCTTAGCATGATGATCGCCATTTCCATACATTTTCCTGCAAATGACATAATTGCATTCTTCATTCTTCTTTATGGCTGAGTAATACTCTATTGTCTTTTATATCACATTCTTCATCCATGCATCCACTGATGGACACCTAGGCTGGCTACGCATCACTATAGAATGCTGACTAACTCCTTTGGAATACCAAGCAGTGGTATAGCTGGATTGTATGGTGGTTCTATTTTTAGTTATTTTGAGGAAACTTCATACTGATTTACTTAGTGGCTGTACTAATTTACATTCACACTAGCCATGTAGAAAAGTCTCTCTTCCAACCCCTCTCCATTCTCACCAGCACTTACTGGTTTTTGTGTTATTGATGGCAGCCATTTTGGGTGAAGTAAGATGGTGTATAGTAGTAGTTCTGTAGTTTCCATTGCATTGCATTAAAGATTTTGTCATATGCTTATTGTTCATAATTGTCTCTTGTGGCTATATCCCATCTAGTCACTGCAGCAAGACATTCCCAGGGACCCTGAGGTGTGGTTGTTCTATGAATTCTGAGTACCTCAGTCTCAAATCATAAGCTCTTTCTCAAAATGGTTCCTGGTTTTACTACTCTGAGATATGGTGAGTGCCTCAGTGGATTTCTTCTCCAAAGCTAGCCTGCTTATCAGAATTACTTTCAGACTAAATCCCTAGAGAGGATTTACATAACCATGAAATAACCATGTTTTTTTCCTGGGGCTGGGGCTTCTGGTCCCTTGTTTCTCACAAGGTCTCTTGTCCTTTCTGGGCTTACTTTGTGCTTATGGAGTTGGGTCCCCCAACCTTACCTGAGTTGCTCTGTGGACTGCTTTGGCTTTCCTGTCACTTCTTTCTAGGTCCCCAGAGCTCTTCTTCTCTTTCCCCTTGGAAAATAATTTCTCCTTTCTAACTCTGTACTCTTTTTACTTGCAGAGTCACATGAATGATACTTCTATTCTGTCAGCTTACCAGAGTTTCATTCCCTTCCAGATGCTTGAACTTTTGCTTATGAGCTAGAATCAGAAAATGCCCTGAGGAAAAGGGCCATGGAATGTCATCTTATCTCTTCACATTGCTCCCTAAGGAATTTTATTTGCCCCACTCTAGGTTGATTATTAGGCTCTTCATATCTCAAAGACAGGCCTATGTACATTTCTTCAGTGTAGTTGTTCTCAAACAGAGCTTTGGTGTGACAAAATTCTTTACCATAAGAAAAGATCATGCTGACTGTTTGAAAACAAATCAGATATTTTTTCATTAGATTTTTGAAGCATTTTTGGATTAAAAACTGCCATGCCTGGCTGGGCATGATGCCACACACCTGGAATCCCAGCTACTTGGAGGCTGAAGCAGGAGGATCACAAGTTCAAGGCCCAGGTGAGTGATTTAGTAAGACCCTGTCTCAAAATAAGCAAACAAACAAAGGAAGCAAAAAGCAAACACTGTTCCAAGTACTGTCTCCTATGACTTTCAATCTTAGAGACAAGAAGGCCACTTTGCTTTGTGTCCTGGTTGAATGCCTAGAGATTTAGGTTTTATTTTCTTATTTAAAAATTTTCAGTTTTTTTCTCCATCAATTTTTCTCAAGCAGTCAATAATATCCTCTCAGAACACAGGTTTAGCTTCTAGGTTTGGGTATTTTAGAACTTTTACTTTTCAGTCCCTATCAATTTTTCTGATCTTTTTATTTAGACAAAAGACATTTAACTTAAATCTTTCTTATTTGTCTTCTATATTTATTTTGCTATTTCTTATTCCCTACATTTCTCTGTTCCTTTATTTTTTAATTTTGGGAAGAATTGCCTTTTTTCATGCCTGTAATATACCTTACTTAAAAGGTAGATAAGTACTATTTTTCATATCCATATTTTTCATATGGACAAATCAACACACCTTTTCTCATGCTTTTACCTTTCACGAACCCCATATTGTCTCCATGTCAAGAATCCCAAGGTTGTGAATTGTTCTGTTTTTCAGCTAATAAGCTTTCTCAGTTAAGATCTTCCTTTGAAATATTAAGAAACTATTCCAATTCCATGCTGTTCAGTATGTTTTCCATGATGAAATATTAAGGTTTTAAAATTTGTTTTATATGAAAATAAATTTATCCATACTGAGAGTTTGTCAACATATGAGTAGTTCACATTGCTTATTTTCCTTCTTTTTTTTTTTTTTTTGTACCAGGGATCGAACTCGGGTCCTTGCGCTTGCGCAACAGGCAGAGAAACTACTGAGCTAAATCCCCAGCCCTTATTTTCCTTTTTTTAAGAAAATAGATAAAATCAATTATTACAGCTAAAATGAAAGTGTTGAGTGATTATTTAAAGGTCTATTTAATGCCCTACCCTTAGCATGCATTCATCTAGTGAAGCTTTACTGGGTCCTGTAGGCTAGTACTTAACCTCCACTTCTGACAATAAATTGGAAAGACACATTAAAAAAAAGGGTTATTAGCATGAATGCTATCAAAGCTTTTCTTTTGTCTCCCTATATTGAGGACTTAATTTCTGAATTAAAACCTCCACACAAAGTATAATAGTAAGAGTAAGTCCTCTTCTCTCCAGGTACCCCACCAGCCAGCCCCCACATTGAAATTTGGTGTTCAGTTGTTTTCCATGAATGCCAATCTGCAAATGACTATATTAGGTGATAATATTGAAGAGCACCCAACAGCCATTCTGACACAAAATATAACATTTTTGTTTTACTATCTACATTTCCCTTGTTATGTAACTCATTCTCTGTCTTAGTTATTTTCTCATACCCAAGTCCCACAAGTTAAAGGAGAAAATGTTTGGTTAGCTCACAGTTTGTAGAGGTTTCAGTTTGTAGTTTGCTGGCTTCAAGGCAGGGTGGCATGGCAGAGGGGCATTCTAGAGGAGAAACAGTTTATGGCAAAGCAGGGCAGGCAGAAGGCAGCAAGCAGCAAGGGACAAGAACAGTAATTAAAATAAAATTTAGTACCAAGAGTGGGGTTGTTACTGTGACTGTACCTGACCATGGGGTTCAGAAGTCTTTGGAACTGGTTTGTGACAAGAGTTTAGAAAGATTCAGAATGTCAGCTGAAAAAGCAGCCCTCGGATGCCTTAAACTATAACTGATGGGAGATTCTGGTCAGGGTTCATAAGACCAGAATGTTGACAGAAATGCTACTGGTAAAGACCAGGCTCAGGAGGTTTCTGCTGGAAAGGACTACACTGACTATTGGACTCCAGATGATGTATTTTTTAGCTTGGTAGAAAGTTTCTCTCCATTTTGTTCATGTCGAGAGACTTTGCCCAAGACTGAGATTAAGGACAGTGGACTAATTAATCTGACAGAAGAAATTTCAAGGCAATCTAATGTTGAGGCTGTGGCAAGGCTACTCTTGGGGGCTTTTATCCAGATCTATGTTGAGGATGAAGAGCAAAGAGCCCAGACGGATAATTTAAAACATTGGGGGTTTGGCCAAATAGGAAGCTCCAGTCGAGCCATGGACTATAAAGATAAAGCAGAGGAGAACTTAGTTGCTGAGAAGGAACAGGACAATGTGAAATATGGCCTCAGGACATCACAAGAGCCATCAGGACTCTAGATTTGGAGCCTCAAAGTTACAAAAGTAAAAGAATTTGCTTTGAGAAGAAAGCCCCAGAGTATCATGTTCCATAATGGTGGCAGCCTAGGGAATTTCCTCAGGATTGAGTTTACAGTGCTCAGTGATCCTGGCATCAACCTCTATAGCCAAAAAAGAAGGAAGCCTGGCTACCACCAGACCTTGGCATCATCCTTATGATGTTGATTTTGGACACATGCAGAATGGAAGAGTTGTGGGGTCAGGAAGGCTTCCACCCAGATTTCTGAAGGCCTGGAGTTCAGGCAGTGTGCCCCTGAGAGGGCAGGGTATGAAGCTGTGAGTGTGAAGGCAAAGGTGTAGTGGAGACCTCAGAAGGAACATAGATCATTTGAGGAAAGCTGTAAGAAGTGAACAAAGCCAGCCAAAGAGAAAAGTCGTAGGAGTTACAATCACAACAAGTGTTGTATGGGCAGAGCCACCCAAACCCTTTGAAGTTCACAACTTGCCACAGTTAGTGGGGATGCTGGACATGGAACTGTGGGATTTAATGTTTTCCCTGCTGGATTTAGGTCTTGCTTTGTTCCTATTCCTTTCTATACCCTCATTTGTACCTCTTGGAATGGAAATATCTATCTTGTGCAACTGTATATTGGAAATGTTTAAATTAACTTTCTTTTCATTTGTACAGGGGCTCACAGCTAAGAGTTTGCCTTAAATCTCAGAGAAGACTTGGATTGGATTTGGACTTCTCAGCAATGCTGAAAGTGTTAGGACTTTGGCAACTCTTAGAGATGGACTAAATACCTTTTGCATAAAGGGATGTACATAAGTCTTTGGGGGATGAAGGATGGAACATTATTATGTCTTATGTGTAGATGTGCTCCCAAAGCCTCATGTGGTCATAGGTGGGGGTTTTTCAGAAATGGATGGATCTAGAGCATATGATGCTGAAATTAAGCATGTATGACTATTAAATTAGTCCACTAGCTGATTTGGCATAGTTCTGGGTATGATTAAGGGTGTCCCACACTGGGTGTGAGTGTTACCTACCCTAGGGGTGAGTAGCCTTGAAAAAACTGTAAGGGACGGAAAGAGGGCTAGTGTTGTCACTTGTGCTTGTCACTTGCTTATTGCTGCTGCTGCTTATCTTCTGCTCTGCAATGCCCCTCTGCCATGCCATTCTGCCTTGGAACCAGCCATTATAGACTAACACCTCTATAAACCATGAGACAAAAGAAAACTTTCCTCCTTTAACTTTGGGTGTTGTCTCAGCAATGAGAAAAGTAACTAAGATATTCTCTGAACAAAAACACAAACAATAAAAGGAAGAAGAAAAGTCTTTTGTATGTTTTTTATCTGGCAGGTTGAATTTCAAGATGGAAGAGAATGTCAGAAATTATAACATAAATTTTTACTATATTCCTTTGTTTTTGTTCTTATGGCTTCCTCTAGTTACAAGCTATATTATCTAATACCTTTTTATCTATTCTTTGTTATAGCTTTTGTAATTGAAACTTGACCTTGGAAAAATTATACATAATTATAAGCTAGAAGCTATTTCTATAATTATAACAGTTATAAAATTGTGTCTACATTTTTATTCTAAATATTTTATTCTTAGGGAGGCAATTTCAGAAATTGGTATAACAGAAAAATCATTTGAGAAATTAAATGTCTCATTGTTCTTAACTCTTGCCTCATCACATAGGAGGAAAAGATTCCCTTCCTGATACAAATTTATTTACTTATAAACACATGTCACCTTTTAGTAGGAAAAAACTCCTTGAGTAAACTCTGTTTTGGTTCAACAGTGAATTCAAAATGCTTAAAAAAGTACCTGATACCTAGGAACCCAAAAAAGGAAATCTGTTGAAGGAATTTAAATCTTCATGTTCTCTTTCAGGTCCATAAAGTCTGGAACAACTAGAGAGTCCAATTTAAGAATAAAATCATAAATTCAGTCAGTAGAGTAAGGCAGTGAGAAGACAACTTAGTTTATTTGATAGTCTAAATTGTCTGAGAAGATGAAATATATTTTTCCTGGCGTGGGAGGAAATAGAGGTAAAGAATTTTGAGATGCTACCAGAAGGAGAGTGTCCTGTTTAACTGTTTTATTTTTTTTTAAATTTTTTTGTATTAAATTCTTTTATTGGTACATTGTAGGTATACAACACAATTACATTTCTCAT
>NW_004624731.1:20634033-20650178 GCF_000247695.1 Heterocephalus glaber | reverse complement strand
TCACCAATCAAAAGAAATATCCTGGCAGAATGGGTCAAGAAGCAAGATCCAACAATATGCTGCATACAAGAAACACAATTCAAAATGAAACTCATAGACTGAAAGTTAAAGGGTGGAAAACAATACTCCATGCAACAGGAACCCCTAAAAAAGCAGGAGGAACTATCTTCTGCAGATCAAGTGGATTTCAAACCAACACTGATTAAGAGAAACAAAGAAGGACACTGCATTCTTGTAAAGGGAACAATCCAAGAGGAAGAGATGACAATCATAAATATCTATGCACCAAACATTAGTGCACCCAACTATATAAAGCAAATACTAATGGACATGAAAAATCGTATAAGCACTAATACAATAGTGGGCGATCTCAATACCCCACTGTCACAAATAGATAGATCAACTAGACAAAAAATAAGCAATGAAATACTAGAACTCAATCAAACTCTTGAACAAATGAACTTAGCAGATGTTTACAGAGCATTCTATCCCCTCCCCCCAAATCATAATACACATTCTTTTCAGTTGCACACAGGTCATTCTCCAAAATAGACCACATACTCACTCATAGAACACGTTTAAGTAAGTGCAAAGGGATTGAAATTATCCCCTGTATATTGTCAGACCATGGTGTGATGAAATTGGAGATGAATAGCAAAATAAACTGCAAAAATTTCATAAACACATGGAAATTGAACAACACACTTCTGTTTCCTTTAATTCCTGTACCCACCCAAATTTCCAGATTTCTAGAAGAAGAATTTCAAGATTTCTAGAGCTGTTACATCTAATATTTTTACCATATTTCCCTTCCCTGCCTCTTACCACCTTTCCTACCACCAAACATAAGCAGACTAGTTTTCTCCCAGAAATTCTAGTATGGTTATTTCTTTGTTATTGTTGTAATTTCCATTGCGCTTTTTCTATAACTTGTATATTGAAGTGTTAAGATATTTTTTCACTTTTATTTTTCCTTAAATTCAGGCCATTTTAATTCATTTCTTGTGGTTTTCCACTTCTTCCTTGAGAATGTTTTCACATGTACTTTGTTGACAGTAGAACTCACAGTTTGTAAAATCCTCATGATTCTCCTTTTGCCCTTACCAGTGAATGCCCCTGGGTTAAGTATAGGATTCTCAAGTAACAAGTCTCTGTACCTGGCTAGTATTATTCCACTATCTTCTAGTATCCAGTGCAGAAGATGGGATATTGGATATAATCATGATAATTTGCCTCTATAGGTTAATTTTCCTTTCTCTCTGAAGTCTGCTACAAGGTTTGCATTATTCAAATACTCATGGCTGCTAGGAGGTTATGGCTTTATATCTCTAGAATTTGGTGTATCTTTTAAATGTTGTGGGCCTCATGTTTCTTCACCTTGGGAACAATTTTACAAGTTGCACTTATTATTTGTGCTAGTTAATCTTAATGGACAGTCTGCTTGGATTAAGGGATTCTTGGGGTGGTGACCGGACCATGGGTTGCTCTACCCATCAGGGGATTAACCCACTGACATTCATAGCTAAATGTTTTGTGAGGAGATAGGACCAAGTGGGAAGAGTTGGGTCAGGTCCATTTGGTGACCCCAAATGCAGAGAATCCATGGGCAGGCTATCATTCCTCTATAACAGCACCGGGAGGGAGCCTCACTGCCCTTCACTCTTCTATGAGTTTTGCAACCTCAAAAGGAGTGAGGATGGATCCTCATCACTTAGTCATTCTTTGGTTCTTTGTGGCCTTTAACACCAAGCTATTCATGTTGGGCAGTGCCAAATTGACTCCCAGGATGATGATTACAGAGGCTTATCTTTCCACAACCATCAACATTCTAAAAATTCACCCCAGATTTCATTGGTATAGGAATAGTCTGTAGGTGGGGCTGCTAGGCTAGAGAGAAGAAAGTGCTACGGCAGCTTTTCCTACTGGGACTTCCATAGTGCTCTAAGCCTTCTTATCAATCTGTAGTCATCGGGCTCTGTAGATTCTTGGTTCTGGAAAGAAATACAGAACACGGAAGGAGAGGAATAAGAACTTATGCTCACCATTGTCTCAAAAATTCTCTCCAATAATTTCATTGATTAAATAGAAAAACAGGAGCCAGGAAAAAAATAGTTATATGAACAAGCAATATTTAATAGTTAAAACATTATCCCCAAAGTCCAAACTACAGCAACCCTTCTCAAGGACTGTATGCATAAGGTGATGATATTTTAAAGCCTGCGAAAAAATATGTGTAAGCAAAGACATAATTCATATTCATGATCATAGAAATTTGCTCCACATATTTTGGTTGTATTATTTACCAAGCTTCTTGTAGCCATGAACCTCAATAACCCAATGTAAAGGAATGGAAAAAGTGTACTTGTGCTAGAAATCACTGCACTATAAACAGAGTAGTGTGTTCTATAGAAATAGACCTTTCTTTATTGATTCTTTAGGTTGTTTTCTACAGCAAGTTATCAGAAATATTTTCACTGGGCATCTGCATCAAAATTCATGTGCAACTAGCTTGCCTAGCCAAGCATTGTATTCTTTACTTGATATTCAAGGCAGTTGGATGATTCTACTTAGCTTGAGTGGCACTCTGCCACACATATAATATGGCTCGAGGAGAACCGGAAGAGTCACTGAAGCTAACCATACATTACATGCATGATACACTCGCCAGATGGCTCTTCTCACATTGCTGTGGTTTCATAAGCTCCGCTGACATTGTCATTAAGTTCTGAAATTCTATTATGCTCACTTTGCCGTCCTCAAAATAGATGCTTATGAAGGTTGCTGCTTTAACAAATAGAACTTGCACACAAAGGTTCTGTCACCTACACTTGTAAATAATTATGTTGTTCCATGTATTCATAATAAGTAATGAAAGAGTCAGTTCAGAAGTAAGAAACCATAGCAAGCAAGAGTGAGTAGAAACCAAAAATTGTACCACTGAGTTTTTTTTCTGGTAGTATTCAAATGTAAACCGACCTTTCCCCTACCTTTCTCTTACTCACTTTTGGAGGAGCATGTTTTTATGGTGCTTATTAACATATATGACAGAGACTGTAAAATGTGACAAATTGGATCAGCCTGCAGCATTCTCATTAAAGTTTATGTTGCTTAGTTATGTGTCTGCATTTGGCTTAGTGGTATAAAGCTAGAAATGTAAGTCTCAGCTTTGCCTTTGATGGCTTTCTGTCCTATGCACTTAAGGACAGGTGTTGCTTGTGTGACTTTGTGACATCAGCATGGGTGGAGAAATACTCAGGAGCTCACAGCCTCACAGTGTTGTTTTCCCATCAGAATCTCAGTGCTACAGGTATTTCAAACTACTGATATTTTAGAGTAATCAGAATTTCACTTCAGATTAAAACCTTATTATTTTTGTACATGGCCTTTATATAGAATGATTGGGTATTGGAATGAACAAGTCAATATATTTTTCTTTCATTTGTCTATTTCTCAAGACAATTAGCTTTGAATTAAATTATTTAGTTATTTCCATATTTAACCTTGATGCTTTGACAACTTTTTATAAATTAAAATAGGATGTGAAACAGATAATATTATTTAAATTATTCACTCTAGTTAGATTTATCACTAATGTCTCACTTTCTAAACTTTTCTGTCTTATTTATATTTTTAGAATGAAACGTCCCGGACCTGTTCTATATTCCTAGCCATCAACAGTTCTGTTATTTTCTTCAGCTTATTTCTTTGGCATTGTGAATATATTTGAATCACAGTTTTTCTTGAGTGAATAAATTTCTTCCCATACAGGTGGATATGTTTAGTTTTTTCTACTGAATATGCTACAGAAAGTTGCCATGTCTAATATATTTGGAGAATATTTTTCTATGATATAATGTTGTTCTCAAACTCTTCTATTTCTTTTCTGCATTATTTTGATTGAGTTTATTTTTCCTGTTCCTTCTTGGCCTTTACAAGTCCCAAATATGTCAATACATTAAAAGTAAAATATAGTTATGCATTTATTACTTACTAGATTTTGACTTTGAGTAATTTTTGAGATTGATGAAATAAAATTTTTCACATTCTCTATCTGGACATTTTTTTTTACTTACTATCAAATAGTAGTATTACATTAAAATTTTTTAAAACAAATGTTAAGAATTTCAAATTCTTGAGCGATGACTAAATTGATGTTATATTCATTTAATATATAATTTATTTGTTAATTTTTCTACTATCCAACATTTATGTGCTTCATTTTCTCTTGTACATTAATAATACAGCTTCAATTGTATATATGAAATAAACTGTAAGATAAAATTGTGAAAGTGACTTTGTTTTCGAGTACATCTTTCTTTTATCGTTTTTTTGTAAATAATTCTTTCTTTCCCCAGTCTATGACTTGTAATAATCACTTCAGAATATAAAATTGCACTTCAAATCAAATAACTTTAAATTCAATTATTAAAATGTCTACTCATATATAAATCAAAAATTTCTTATTTATTTATTTACTTATTTATTTATTTATTCATACTAGGGATTGAACTAGGGTCCTTGCCCTTGCGAGGCAGGCGGCAGAACCACTGAGCTAAATCCCCAGCCCTCTTCTTTATTTAAATTGAAGGCCTCTCTCAACCTAGAACATGAGGTTGGAAAACTTTGGTTGTGTGCAAAAACCGAGTAATTTTAAATTTTTCCTTATCTAGTATTTCTATGTGTGACTTAAAGATGGAAACACATAGTGTAAGGAGCAATGAGAACAGAATTCCTTCCTGACTGAATTGCCAAGGTGATGGGCATTCATGCTCTCTGGCTTAACCAATGCTCAAAGATCAGTTTTTAGGTGACGCATTTCATCTTTTGATTTCCAAGAACTGCTTTTTTTTTTTTTCAGACCCTGCCAACTATTATTTCAGTAGAAGTAGGAGGTCTCCTTAGGATTAGTCATTTTTCTATCACCTTCTTTTCAAATATACATGGGGACCTAATTTCTCTTTTTGAATCCTGGTGTCTATTGTTTTAATGCTTCACAAAGAACCAGAAGAGAGAAGATCCAGTTTTGACATCTTGTTCCAAAAGTAATCGACTGTACTTCTAACTTGTTCATGTTACATTTTTTTCCTCCTTGATGTAACTCCTAAAATGTGGTGCTTCCATAAAGGTGATGGACATTTTAAAAACTTTATGAGATTTATTGGAAAGTTTTGTGGAAAAGTCTTCTTTGTTACTTATGTTTGTTTGTATTGAATGTATCATCTATCATTTTAATAAATAGTCATATTTTCTTACGATTTTAGAGGTATATTTCAAAACAACTGACCTTTCTAAGTATACTTATTGACTGGCCAACCAATTAATATTTTCTTTTATTTATAAATGATTCTTTTCAGTTTTTAGAAGACAATCATATTACATTAGAGTAAAATAATTCCTCTTGTCCCTAATTATTAATTTTATTACTGATTCTTGTCATATTCGGTACCATTTCATGTGATAATATTTTATACTTCTGAGTAGAATAAATAATTTTATTCTCTTGAATATTGTTGATATTTATTGAAGTTTACTATTATAAAAACACGTTTCTCTGATTTTGTTTAAATCATAAATGCATACCCATTTTGTAGTAAATACGTTTTCCATGTACCCATCAATTATCTGTTTGTCTTCATCTAAATTTGCTATGCCAATCTTATAAATTATTTTGTGGATGGACTGACTTCCTAATGCACTGATCCAAGTCTCATCCTGCTTTCTGATTTGGCTTCAGCAAAGTTGTACCCACAATACAGGCTTACTCATCCTTTTTCTGGAGCTATAGACCTTCAGTATTTATTCTCATGGACACTGAGGCAGGGAAAAAGTTGGTTTGATTTCAGCCATGTTATATTCTATCTCATAGCATATGCTTTTCTAAAATTGAGTTTTTTCTTTACTATCATTGGCTTTGGAGTTAGTAAAATTTTCCTCAGACTAGAGAAAAGAAATAGTATGTGGTTTTAGTCATTTTTTAGACAGAAGGAATTAAACGTAAAACTCTTCATGGT
This sequence comes from Heterocephalus glaber, assembly GCF_000247695.1. Next base: position 20,644,167 of record NW_004624731.1, on the reverse strand, counting down.
ACTCCTCCCAGTAAATACATTTTCAAAGTGATTTTTCTTTATCAATGTATTTGAAAGCATAGACTGTCATATATCAGTTTTGAAAATGGCTTTGAAATATTATTTGCCCTACATAACACATTTTGTTCCTTTTATATCTGTTGCTACTGCATACTACATGGTAACATTATCCTTATTTTATTATTGTCCTTAGGACTTTGCAGAGACAGTGCCAATTTTATTGTATTTTTTTCCAATGGGACTTGAGCATACCCCTAGAATACTTTTGTTTATTTCACTTCATAATTCACTTTGCCATTAACTTCTCAGATTTTCTTTTTTAAAAAAATTAATTATATTGGTACATTTAAGGTATACAATATAATGGTATTAATCATTGGAAATTTGCACCTTTACATAATCCATCTTGGTTCTTATTTTTCCCCCTTCCCCTGCCCTCCCTTCAACCCTTCCATCCCTCCCTATTTACAAAGACTTTGTTTCCATTTTTTCATTTTCTCATATCAATTCCAGCCCCTTCTTTCTTTTCCCCTACCCTCCCACTTCCCCTTCCCCTTTGCCCCTTTTCTTCCTACTTCACATTGTCTATTATACCTTTTAGTCCTTATTTACACTCAGTTTCTCACACTAGAGAAACTTCAGTATTTACACATGTGTCCTATTTATTTCTTTTAAGAGTGTGCACCCATGTTCATAGCAGCACAATTCGTGATAGCTAAAACTTGGAAACAACCCAATTGCCCCTCAACAGGAGACTGGATAAAGAAAATGTGTGTGTGTGTGTGTGTGTGTGTGTGTGTTTTATTGAATGGACTACTACTCAGCCATAAAGAATGAGAAACTAGAGACATTTATAGCTAAATGGATGCACACTGAAGCCATAGTTCAGATTTTCTATAGTAGAATGAGAACAATGGGGCATTTCATTTCAAATTTTTCATGAGTTTATAGCATTTTTAATGCCACTTTATAGTGATTTAGGATATTGTGGCCACTGTGGCTTACTCAGGGGAAATAATGATACAAGGAGAGGTCAGAATGATCCAGTGACACTTGTCCATTAGAATGTCTGAATAAAAGTAAAAAAGTGGAATTCAAATAATTTAATAAAACAGGTAGGGAGAGCCCTTGGGGTTGATCTAGTGCCTCAAAAACTGTATGAAGGGGCTGGAGATTTAGCTCAGTGGTTCCGCTGCCTGCCTTGCAAGCCCCAGGACCTGAGTTCGATCCCCGGTACCAAAATAACCAAAAACCAAAAACCAAAAAACTGTATCAAGGGTCCAAATTCTTTCAGCTCCTTTGCTTCCCATATTGCTATTTCCCTGTGTGGTTGTAGAAAGGCAGTCTTTCTGCATGAGGTTATAGGTTGCCTCATTCACATCTGGCAAGAGAGAAAGAATACCTCTTTCCAGGCCCTTTCCTTCAGTCTAATTGGACCAAGCTAGGTATTGTGTCTCTCTCCAACAACCACCAGCACCAGGTGAAACCCTTGGGCTGTTTCCACATAGAGGTACTTTGGGATCACCAATGGTGGCTTTCATTAATTGGGACTTACTTTAAAGCCTGTTAGCCCAGTGAGGAACTTGGGGCAGGAGCATTTGGAGGCTGTATTTTCAAGCGCTTCCATAAAACCCAACATTCCTTGCTATGTCATATTGAATGTATCTTTATTCCTTTGTTTGTGTTCATGTCATCTAGTGCAAACAAAGCTATTTAGTGGTAGGAACTGTTCCATATCTAGTTTTCAAGACTTTGCAGTATTTCATAAGTACTTCATAGAAGTTTGCTAACTCAAGAAAATCATTTTCTACATCTCATTTCAATCTAGTATTTAAAAAATATTTGGGAAATAGACTAAGCTTTCCCCCTTTTTAAAAATAATAGTAATTTATTTAGTTTTGTTTTGAAATCTACTTGTTCATAGACTACATCATCCTGTGTGATTTTCCTAAATATAGTTCAGTGAATAAGTACCCTACTTTTATTCTTTTTGAGAGTAAAGAAGGAATATATGTTATCATTCATGCCATAACACTTTCACCAATGTATTAGGTAACAGTAAAATATTTTACAACCACAAGAACTGTTACTGTTATTTTTTTAAAGGTTGGTATTGTGAGGTAGCAGAAGGAACTTTATACTACTTTTATAAAAGCCTCATACAGAGTTTTTGGGTTTTTTGGGAGGGAATTGGAACTATTTTCTCATGCAAAAACACAAAAGGATTTTTCTAAATGTTCATGTTACATTAAGCTGATTTGTGAAAAATGTGTCCTTCATGAAGAAATATTCATTTAGTTTGTGTGGCTAGTGTCAATAATGATGACCTACTTAACTAAAGATAAGATTTACTGACTATAATTAAAATGGTTGTAATTACTAGCATGTTGGTACACGCACATCCTGTGAGAAAGTGCATGTGACAGATAATGAGAAAACACACTGATGCAGAATTTGCAAATCATTATAATTAATTTTATGACAATTAAAAAAGTTAAATATCCTCTAAGGTCTTTACAGTTCAGTTCTTAGTAATGACATAGTTTAAAACAGAAATATATAAAACTTTTCAGAGATTTTGAATTTTAATTTACTAGTCATCAAGCTTCAGTAGAGATCCCCCATGTATCAGGAAGCAGCTTAACTCTGGGTTACAAAGATGAGGACATCAGGAGCCAGTAGAGGACTGCACAATCTAAGAGTGAATTTGAGAATAATAAGATAATCTAAATCATTAGAGGAATTACAATGATCTTATTATGGAGAAAACATGACAGAATAGCAGAGACAACGGAGCAAATTCTGAAGAAGTTAGGAACAAATTCCTCATGGTGACAAAATTTAATTTATAATATATATGTTTAGTTTTCTTAAATTTTATTCTCTTGTTAAGTCAGAATTAATTTGAATCTGCGTGACTAGATAGCAGGCAATGAGTGAATGGATTTTCATTTTATTCAACAACTCAGGAACAAAATGATTTTGTCCATTCTTAAATTAGTCTATGCTATTTAGATCAGAGTTAGTTTGATAAATTTATAAATATACAAAGTGCTGGAATTGGCCAGAAGTAGAAGAAACACCATGGAAAGCAGCAAATTTAAGATGAAGAGAATATAGTGGTTTAATATTTTTTGTGCAGAGAATGAATTTCCAAAATGAAGAAACGATGGAACAATTTGAGACTAATCAATATAAAATAAATATTTTAAAATTTTGTTGGTTCAAGAAATCGAACCAATTGATGCAAAAATATTTCATGCATTACAGTTCTGCTGACCTTGCTTTCCTAGTCTCATTAACTCTATTGCGTTAACAATGGTCTGTTTTGTTATTTGTCTTTCAACACTAACATTGTGTTACAATAGTCTTCATTTACATATTGTTCATAAACTTAGTTTTAAAGGTAGTAGATTTGCTGACTTCTATTTCTTCTATTCTTACTTCTATTTCATGAAGTAAGATCACAACTTTCATATGTAGTTCTTTCAGTAACAGTGTTTGACTGGCGTGACTGGTGATGTAGTCTTGTAGTTTGCACAACACTTTGATATGTTTTTTAAATTTTATCTCTAAAAATTTTTGGAAGTTATTAAAAACAATGTTAGACAAATGTAAAAATTAATTTACTATATTATATTGTCCCTTATATTTACTATAAAAGACTTTGACTTCTGGAAATTTAATTATATTACTTTTTATTTTTAACACACTATCAACTAACCACATTTATCACATGATTGCTACATATTTCTTAACTTTATTCAGTCATTTTATTTAATTTAGCTCCCATAACTCCACAATGTATCCTATTTTAGAGGTGAGGCTGAAGGGACTTGGAGAGAGTTCCAAGAGCTGGACAGAATCAAGATAAACTAAATACTAGAAGGAAGGAGAAAATGAAAAGAACAATGGAAATTGGATTTTGGTGTAAAGTAGAAGACTGATTTTTTTCCCATGTTTCTAATTTTATAGACCTGTTAATAATAATTCCCATAGAACATTTCTGAAATGTCTCCTCAGCAGTATTGTTTGTATAATATTCTCACTTTCTGTATAATTATACAAGGTACAATTCTGAAATGGATGGACACCTTTGTATATTATTATTACAAAAGAAATATTTAAAACTGCCACAATATTTAAAATTCTTTTTATCACAAAGAAAAGTAGTCTCATAAAAATGACTGGACTATTTCATTAAAAATATCCACATACACAAATGTACTTCTGATTGAGGATGAAAGATCTGATTTAGTTGATTTTGAGTCAAAATAGAAATGTTGAATTTTAAATGATTTACACAGCATTAGAAACCAACTTGTTATGTTCTCACAATAAAATAATTTTATGTAACATCAGATGTGCGATCTATCAGTCCATGGGATTATAACAACAGATGATCTTATTCCTTACTATTACATGATGGTGTCTCAAGAAGGAAAAACATATTCTGCTCTGTATCAGCCATTGCAGTAACCAATAAATTAAACTCTGTTGGCTGTGTAATCATAGAGAAATTCAGAAAAGGAAAAGTTTTCTGAAGTAGCCATTGGTTAACCCAGTTTGTTTTATCCAACTCCCTTGAAAAGAGCTGTGAAGTACTGTCCAAAGAAAATCTACTATTTTGGTGAAGGAGTTTCTTCTCTGTCTAGTTTTTCCTGTAAAATAATGTAGAAATTATATAAATAATATCTATTTCAAAAAATGTATACATGGTAATATATTAAATCAAATGGTTTCCAATTGATTTCTGATTATCATTGCATTTACACAATTACTTTAGGTTTTTCAAAGGTACATCATTTCAATAATTGATATTTCAAAGTTATCATTTTTAAAAATAAAAAAACCACTCCCCAGGCAGAAAAGTTAAACTTGACTTTAGCATTTCAACACCCAACATGTATTAAAGAATTAAATGTTATTTAAATAGGATGACTATATTTGTTTTTTTATTACTATTATTTTGTGCTGGAGATTGAACTCTGGGCCTCATGTGTGCTATGCCAAAAGACCTTATTATTATGGTAGGGAAATAAACTTGAGATCTCATTTATGGCATTTGAAAAATAATATGTTAATACTGGTATATATATCTTTGAAATTATAAAATAATAAATATGTGAAGTCAATAAGAGACATTTGTGAAAATATATTTTCTTCTGAATTTTGAAATTTTGAAATGACAGAATAAGTGTGCAGAGATGCTGAGAGGGGAACCTGCCTAGGAATCTTGCTTAACCAGTTCTCTGGGTGCTGGGTTTGGGGGAATTGAGGGAGATGAGGAAGTGAGGGTATGGGACCAGGAGAGAAGAGGAGGGGAGATAAATTCAGAGAAGTAACTGGGTGTGTATGGGGAACCTAGATAATGCAGAACCCCTTTGTTTGTAAAATGGAGCAAATCAGAGTGCCTACTACATGGTCAAACTAAATGAGCCATTAATCATATTTATCTCAAATATCTCAATTCCTGACAATAACTAGTTATCATCCTTATTCTTTAAGTTTGCTAGTAACATTTACATATATACACATATATGTGTGTATATATATTAATGTATACATATGTATACATATACAAAAATGTACACACCTGAATCCATATACTTATGTATACATACATGAGTACTACTATTACTTTGATACTCATATTCATAGACCTACTTAAGTGGAAAAGAATTAAATTCTACATTCACATTGCTAGATCCAAAACTCTTCAGTTTGATTAAATCAAAGAATCACCTTGTGATATGAAGACGTATTTAGAGTCATGGGCTAAGGATTTGGAAAGAACAGGCATGTTTTCAAAGGGAATCAAGGTCACAACATATAACTGATGTTGAGCAATGAACAGTCATAAGGTAAGGTATTTTTTAATGGAAATAAGTTATCTATAACTGGTTTTACAACAACTAAATGATAGTAATCTCAGAATGTTTAGACCAGACATCAGAAGATGAAGATGAAAAATGTTTTTAGTAAGATAAAAATGTTAATGGCAGGAAGTGCAATGCTTTTGTTTTAAAGAAACTGTAAAGGTTAATTGGGAGCATGAACTGAAGAAAACTATTAATGAGAATTTGCGAATATTCAGAATGTTGCTGAGAAACCAGATAGAATTTGAGTCAAATGCCGGCATTCATTAAAATTTACATGTAGATGTCTCCCAAAATATGAAGTTTGATAATATTTCACAAGCATTTAATATATGTATGTTTTGAGGAGAATATTTAGAAATTTAAAAATTGTTACTAAAAATGTAAAACATTTTGGCTGGCTTACTGTTTGGTGGAAAGGTATTATTGATATCTATCTATGATAGGATTAGATAACATTCCCAAATACAGTATTTTCCAAGACTATATAAATAATTAAATCTTCATGTTTTTATAGAAATATTTACAAAAATTAAGCTTTCATAGTCTTGAGCAAATGACAACAATGAACTCATAAGCATTGAGAAAGCATCATCAAGCCTTTGCCCTTACTGAAAAATGTATTTGATGTTAGTTTTTCAGCTCTCTAGAAAGCCCATCTTTTCCAAAGATAAAATAAGACAAAGAGTAAGGACTAAAATATGCCTTTTAAATGTAAAAGCTAGTGATATATTTCTCCGGGGACACAGTCCAAAGTACTTTATTTTCTGATCTTACATTAAAATGCATTACTTTGAAATTCTAAAATTCAATCTTACATGAATAACCAAAAATTATGTTACTGAAATGATGTACTCTGATAAAGAAGTCTATATTTTATTGATTTACTTACCTAAAATGTGGCTTTATTTCTCTGTGGTGTTCTATTACTTAGTAATTTGGTCACAAATAGAATATCCATATTTTCCCCTATGATTTCTATAAGCTTTATGGCTTAAATAGAAATTGTAAAAGTGAACCAATGTTTATAATTCTCTGGTTGCCTTTTTAAAAAATTCAGTGGGAAATAATTGAAAGAAAATGCTTTCTGTAATATAAAAACACATTGTTTTGTGGTTGTTAAATGTGATATAGATCTAGGAAGTATGATTATGAAGATAAAGTAACTAATTTGATATTTAAAATATTGTTTTTTAAAACAGCACATCTTTATATTTTAGATTAAAATCCATTCAAATGAATTATAGTTGACTAAACTACATTGAATTTTAGGGTAAAGTTTAGCTTTCTTTGTATAATGGTACTGATTCATTCATTTGAATAATTTATTATTTAAAGAAGAATTAAACTAGATCCAATTTAGCCACTGCACATGAAATAACAAGACTGGGACCTAATCTTTATAGTTGCTAATCATGTACCTTAGCCTCATTTTCTAAATTATCATTAAAATTTCAACATATTGTTCCTCAAACAAAAATTTCTTGTTCTGTTTTAAATTATAAAAGATTATATTTTAATAGTCTTTCTAAATATTCTTGGTTGTAACGTGACTACACAACGTTAACAATATGAACACCCTACAACTTGGTGGTTTCAGTCTTAGGTAATATAGTTTATCAGGATACAAACACAAGAGTTTTTTTATTATCAGTGATATTTGCAATTGGCTCAAACTGGTAATTCTTCATGTACTGATCAACAGTGGAAAAGATAAAGTTATTGATCTACAGTTGTTCAAAAGAACTCTACACAACAATAATAGGAAATACATAACAGTTACAAATTCTAAGCATGTCAAGGATAGGATAAAAATTCTGATTTTATTTAGTTCACAGATTTTCTCAATGAGTATAAAGATGACTTTCCAAAAGGAGGCTTATTTTGCAGCAGTCGGCACACAGATGTGGTCCACGTAGTTTCTTTCCCCTGCAAAATAATTGATGAATAAGTACATACCTGTCTCCCAGAGCTTGAAAGTGTTCTGAGATTTAGCTAGTAGTTCTTTCCTATCTAGTACAATGATTGATGAGTAGTGTCTCAAATCACAGACTATGAGTTCAGCTACTCATGAGACAACCAGGTAATTAGCATTGAAGGTCTTAAATGACTGACAAGGTCTGAACCATGTTTGCATGGATGTCATGTGCCTTGTAGCATCATTTTAGGGCATGAGTGCTACGGACAGAGAATTTAAAGGCTTGGATGGCAACTTATATTATTGCCTGCGAATCTTGATAATTCCCTGGACATTAGCAAGCTTTGCTTCTATGTTTATGCTGTAGCTATATGTTAAAATGACCCTAAGCTGGATTCCTCATCATTTGATCTTTCTTCAGCATCTTCACTTCTTCTTGTTGACCCCATTTTTTCACAGAAGGGCTGGAAAGTTTATCAAGAATTTTAGAAAAACATAACTTGACTAAGTGATTTCAGATTTGATGACAGGTTTTTCCTCCTAAAAATAGGTGGAAATAATCATACAACTTCCTTTTGATTCAGTTCTTCAGCCTCTACTTCCCACTGCCCACTTTTCACACGTCTTCCAGATTAGCTTTCAGTTGGATCAATAAAATACATTAATATTTTTAACTCTCATTCTGCTAATAAATTTTGAAGGGGTGACTAACTATACAGCACAGTGTGATGCACTCCGTGTTATTTAATGATTAATTACTTCTTTTAAAGGCTGCTTAGATTCGCAAAGTGTAACTAAACCTATAGTTCACAGAATTGCCTTACACTTACATATTAAATTTAGTCAAATTTTTAAGAAGAATTTGAAAGTGGTAAAACTATAAGAGAGTTTGCTTTTTATTATGACTTCCCTGGAAATTCTAAATGTCATCCATGAGAAACTATTCCCCCCTTAACACAGTTATTTGTTATTTAAACAGTACTGATGTAAACATATATTTCTCAAAAGAAGACATACAAATACGAAAGAGGCAGGAAAATTGTCAATATCACTAATTGCTAGGGAAGTGCAGATTAAAGTCATTAATATGATACCACCTCTTCCTGGTAAGAATAGCCATTATAGAAAAGATTAAAAATTATAAGTGCTAGGGCTGGGGATTTAGCTCAGTGGCTTCAGTGCCAAAATAATAATAATAATAATAAGTGCTAGTGATGATGTGGAGATAAGAGAAGCCTTGCACACTGTGGGAAGGAATGTACATTTATAGCCATTATGGAAAACAGGGTGAAAAGTCTTCAAAATTAAAAAATATAAATACCATATGAGTCTGCAGTCCCACTACTGGGTACATGTGGAAAGGAAATTAGATCAGTATGTCGAAGAGACATTTGTACTGCCATGTTCCCTGCAGCAATATTCACAATATCCAAGAAATGGAAACAGCTTATGTATCTATCTGTCAATTGATGAAAATGTGATATAAAGTGGAATATTATTCAGTCAACAAAGAAGAGTGAAATTCTGTCTGAAACCCTGTCCCTTGTGCCAACATGAATATTTGCTTTCAATAAAACTAAAGACAGAATCAAGGTATAATTATTTCTAAGGTTATAAAATAATTTTCTCATGGGAAAGATGGTAGGTTAAAAAATATTCCACTCAAATGTCAGATATGCTAGGCATGCTGCAAAGAAAAGGAAAAACTACTTTGTTTTTTGCTTAAATTCTTTTATTGGTACATTTTAGGTGTACAATATATTTACATTTATCATTGGGTGCTTGTACCTGTACATGATGTATATTGGTTCTTATTTTTTCCCCATTACCTGTGCACCCTTCCCTATTTATATAGACTTTGTTTACATTTTTTTCTTTTCTCATAATTTTTCCTTTCCCGTCTTTCTTTTCCCCTTCCTCTCCCACCTCCCCTACTTCTTTGGACCTTTTTTTCCTATTTCAAATTATCAATTATTTGTTTAAATCATTTTAATCCTTATTTACACTTTCAGTTTATTTACACATGTGTGTCCTATTTATTTCACTTAAGAGTATGGCCTCAATATGCACCTATTTAGCTGTAAATGTCTCTAGTTTCTCATTCTTTCTGACTAAGAAATGCTCCATTTTATTTAAAAAACACATCTTCTTTATCCAGTTTCCAGTTGATGGGCACGTGGGCTGTTTCCAAGTTTTAGCTATTACAAACTGTGCCGCTATAAACATGGGTGCACATATATTGCTTTGGTATGATTCTTTTAATTCTTTTGGGAAGATACCCAGCAGGGGAATAGCTGGGTCAAATGGGACCTCTAGTCCTAATTCTTTGAGGTATCT
>NW_004624731.1:20596866-20633173 GCF_000247695.1 Heterocephalus glaber | reverse complement strand
TTCCAAATGAATTTTTGGATTGTTTTCTCTAGTTCTGTGAAGTATATTGTTGGAATTTCAATCGGCATTGCATTAAATCTGTATAGTAGTTTTGGAAGTATGGCCATTTTCACTATATTGGTTCTTCCTACCCAGGACCAAGGGATGTCTTTCCATTTTCTTATATTCTCTTTGATCTATTTTTTCAGAGTTCTGTAGGAAAAACTACTTTGTTTTTAGCATTATGTTAGGTACAAATAAATATTGACATGGATTTTTTTGTTGCGCTCTTTTTTTTTTTTTTTTTTTGAGACAAGTCTCACTATATAGCTCAGGCTGTCCTTGAACTCACTATGTACGCAGGGTGGGCTTGAACCTGCAGCAATCCTGCCTCAGCCTCCCAAATGCTGGAATTACAGGAGTGCACCACCACACCCAGCTGACATGAATATTTGAATAGAGATAATTTTGGATCAGGTATTGATGATTTTTGTCTTTTTCTGCATAACTTATTCACGTAAGTTCTTATTCTTTGTTTGTGACACAGCAAATTCACAAATGTTTGCCTCTGTTGTGGTCATTAAAGCCAGATGAAAGACTGGTATTTCTAGCTGATACAATCAGCTGTGCAGGTGTTTTGCTTTGTTTTGTTTTTTTGTACTGGGGATTGAACTCGGGACCTTGCACTTTTCAGGCAGGCGGCGGAACCACTGAGCTAAATCCCGGGCAAGCTGTGCAGTTTTGTGTGAGAAGGAAGCAATAAACTTCAGTGAATGAACTGATTGAAAGGAAAGATTTGAGGTGTGGATGTTGTGATCATGGTGTTCTGGCAGGAAAGAGTAATTTAGATATCGTATTAGTGTTTATTTTTCAACTATTTGTTCATTTAATTCACTAAACTCACAAGTGTGTTGTATGGTGAGGGAGTCTTAATAATAGTATTTACACTAACTGAAGCACTTGTGGAATGAGCCAAAGAGCTCATCCATAATCTCATGGGATGTTAACGACAAACCGAATAACGTCAGGATGCCTGCTTGGTTGATTTGTCCGTTGCACTACAATGGCAGTAGAACACAATGCAGGGTGACATTACTACTGCATTTCCAAGACTTTGGCACGGCACTCTTATGGTTGTGGCCTGTATCTCTTGCCTTAGGATCAACACCTTCTGCATGAATGTCTGCAGCACACATACAAGGGATAAGATTGCCTGAAGATTAGCAGAAGGGGAGACACGATTTCAGTGAGCCAGGGTGGGAAGAAAGTGAAAGTTGGATGTTTTGGTCTAGATTACTAGTTCTCTGAGCTCCAGTAAGACCCTAAGACTCCCTTCATTATTTAAGAAGTTAGGAAGAGGTGGGAATACTCAGGTGAATATAGGAATAGGGAAGATTAAATAATCTTTGAGTCTTTATATTTTTTTAATGCACTTAGCAGTGATAGGAAACTGACTCATCCAGTTCTGTTTCTTTTGGCTATTTTAATTCTGGGATAATTGCCCTTCATCCGTAATAGCTACAGTATTCTTAAAAGCAATTAACAGATGAGCACTAATGCCTTAGTACTATCTATTTAGTGAGATTTATCATTGCAAAGAGTTCTAGTATCCTTATCACATTTCCATTGATTAATGGATAATTTTATAATTAATAAATCTGAAAGAGAACCTTATGTATTGCTTAAATATTACTGAAATATAACTATTCAAAGCTATTCTTAATCAAAGAGAGCTCATTAAAATCCCAATATCCAACACATTTTTTTTCTCAGAGAGAAATGAAAACTGGCAAGGTTAGTATTCTATGGTACTAAAGTTTTAAAAAGCAAGTAAAAATAGTGCTTCATCCTTGGTTTTCTAGGACAGCTGGGGCTAAAAGCAGTGCAGGGCTTTTTGCAAAAAGATAATGGACATGAATTGTGCAGAAGGTTAACTTAAGTGAGTTCCAGAATAAGTAATATTTAATATTCTCAATTTTCAAAGAGAGGAACACTAAAGTTTCAGAAAAATAAGGCAAGTTTCATTTCAAATGTTGTCCTAAAAATGTACTTATTTATTACACAGTCTAAAAATACGTATTGTGTTCTGCTTATTAATATATTATTAAATATAAATATGACATTCTTCATAGCTATTTTTTGCTGACTACTAAATTTATATGATATTTCTACCACATAGCTATGTTCCTTAAACCTCAATTTAATATATTTACTAAGACCAAGTAAAGTATAGGTAAGAAATAGGCTAATATCCAGGATTCTAGAATGTGATGCTTGGTCCTGATCTTATGAACAAAGTTTGTTAGCTTTATCTTTGTCTTGCTTCCCATTCATATTTCTTTCTTGTCGTCTTTTTAGTACACTCTGTCTCTTTCGGTTCAGGTTATGTCTGAATAGATTAATTTATGCTGTTACAAGAAAGACATCCAAAATGTTCTACCACATACCATAGTTTCCATGTGGGTCAGGGGTTCCTGGGTCCACAGAGTCATGCAGATTCTAGAGAATCAGAAGCACCTTACCTTGTAGTTATGGATTTTAGGTAAGTAATTCTTCTGTCCTTTAGGCATAGAAAGACAAACCAGCAGATTCACCCACAGATATTCTCACTGCCTTATCCAGGAAGTGTCAGATCTCTGTCACTCATGTTTCATTGGCCAGACTAATAGACATATCCTCATTTCAGCTGTCGGGGAAGCTATAGAAGCAAGAGAGGAAATAGGAAACCTGGTGAACACCACTCGGTGAGACTGGTTTTCTTTATTTTTTCAACAACTGAATTTCTATGTCTGAAAACAAGGACAGTGCCTTGGACCTCTCATTCCCCTCCATTCTTGTTTGGAATTCTAAACCTTGTCTGCTTCTGTATTCTCAACTTGTGAAATGCTCTCTTGATAATCACATATAGATGTGAGAATTTCTTATTGCCTGTTGTAAAAACTGACTATTCTTATTGTCTCCCAGCTCTCTGAAATATGGAAAAATATCAGTACAGACATTAAAATAAAATTTTAACATGTGAACTTCTTCTAAAATTCAGAAAACTGCCTCTTGTTTCTATGCTTCAGAGGCTTTTGAAAGAGCTTGAAATCCTTCAGCAATAGACACTGGAGAAGTCAAAGAATAGCAAAACTTTGAATCTAGATTTCCTTTAATACTTTTGATTGTTCACAAATTTTCATGCCTAGAGTACTATTTCTCTCTTTATATGAATTTCTAGTGTGTCAAAATAAAGATCAATTAAATAAGGCAAGAAAAAACAGAGAATTAGGTATAGATTTGGTGGTAGCTTGATTTATTCTTAAGGAGAATTTTCCTTGGATCTGCTTAATATCATATAATGATGACTCAGATAAAATCCAGGGCCAGAGACTTTCCCACTAAAGCTTGAATGATACAGGAGTGTGGTCAAGCTCTGAAGATAAGCTAGGAGAAAAAGAGCAGGAGAAAAGAGACTCAGGTCCCTGAATCTAAATTCATGAATCAAATAAATGACCTCTTCTGACCAGGTAAAGTAGGAGAGAAGGCAAGGAGTGTTACATTGATGAGGGCCTCCCCCACACAAAGATGGATAAAAGTAGAAATAATAGGTTCATTTTCATTCTTAATCTATGGTGATCATGAAGTCTATGATGATGTGGATATATGTGAATACTTCATCAGATCTTCTGTTCCTTCATGAGGACAAACAGCTTCTTGTAAGTACATGCAAGAAACAACAGGACACGGTTGGAATTGCCTCTTAGGAGGGGCCAGATGGCCCAGAGATTAAGATACAAAAGTATTTTCTGATTCTGGCCAATGATGAAATCCTTTTATTTTCCATCTGAATGTATTACCAGAAAAGTCTTCTTTTGAGTACAGTGGAACAAGAGGGATACCCAGTTTGATAAATGTTTTTTCTTTACATTCATTTTTATTAACATATATGCATTAACTGTAAACCCTAATGGGGGTTAATTCTTTTTTTTTTTTTTTTTGGTACCAGGGATCAAACTCAGGACTTTGTGCTTTCGAGGCAGGCATCCACACCACTAAGCTAAATCCCCAGCCTTGTAAACCCTAATGGGATTCTCAGCAATATCTCCATACATTATATAGTATGCATTGCTCATATTGTCCAACCTCTCCTCCCTCTGACACCCTTTCTTGTCCTCAATCATCATTATCCTTCTTTCAATTCTGCTTTCAGATTGACTTTTACTGTCTTTTCCTCATATGAGAGAGAAAACAAGATATTTTTCTCTTTCTGTCACAAATAGACCAACTAGACAAAAAATAAACAACAAAATACTAGAACTCAATCAAACTCTTGAACAAATGAACTTGATGTTTACAGATTGTTCCACCCCACAAATTCAGAATACACATTCTTTTCAGCTGCACATGGGTCATTCTCAAAAATAGACCACATACTCGTTCATAGAACATGTAAGTGCAAAGGAATTGAAGTTATCCCCTATATATTATCAGACCATAGTGCAATGAAATTGAAAATCAATAGCAAAAGAAACCACAAGAATTTCATAAACACATGGAAACTGAACAACACACTTCTGAATAACCAATGGGTCACAGAGGAAATTAAAGAAGAAATCAGACAGTTCCTTCAATTCAATGACAATACAACATATCAGAATCTATGGGACACAATGAAAGCAGTCTTATGAGGGAAATTCATAGCAGTGAATATGCATATTAGGAAAACAGAACGAGCCCAATTAAACAACCTGATGCTGAACCTCAAGCTTCTAGAAAAAGAAGAGCAGGACTAACCCAAAGCTCATACAAGGGAGGAAATTGTGTCTGGCTTATTTCACTTAAAACGTTATCCTCAATTTCTGCCTGTTTTGCAGCAAATGACAGGACTTTGATTTTCTTTATTAAAAAACACAAAATACTGGGTAAGGAAGGAGAGCAAGATGAGTGTCAAGGTGAGCCTTACCTGTGCCTAACTTACTGCCTTGAAGGAGTTTCCAGATCACCACGCAGACCCCAGAGTCCTGTACATTCCCTACACTAAGTTGCCAGAGCTCTCAGAGTTTGGAGACCCTGAGTCAGCTGTAGTTCATGGGCTAGAACATCAGAGAGGGGAGAGAATCCAGCAGACTTGCAGAGGGACCTCTTAGAGAATTCAGCAAAGGACATCAACACATGCATGAGAAGCAGTAGCTGGGGTCAGGGAAATAAACACACAATTAAAAAAAAACAAACACTGTAATAATAATACTTGAAAAAAGCCACTATCTTTTACTAAAAACTAAACTGAAAAATTCATAATTTATGTATTAATTTGAAACAGAGTATTTGGGACAGTCTTAATTCAGTAGGGAGGAATTATAAACCATAGACCTTGGGCTGCTCCAGACCCATACAGGAAGTCATAAAAATAAAACCCAAAAGAAAAATGTTTATGTGGTTTTACTGACCCTCAGATCAAAGCCCTAGAATTTTAAGAATAGAAAATTATCCAGCAATGAACAGAGAAAATTCATGATGTCAGGAGTCCTTCAAAGCTTACCATGCACTCAAAGAGTCAAGAAAAGACAATATAAAAAGAGAAGAAATGTCAAATCAATCAAGCCTCAGAAGTGATACAGGTATTTGAATTATCAGAGGCATTAGACCTGTTATCAAAGTTATAATGAAAAAGTAGACACACGGAACTATCAAACATAAAAAGAAAAACTATGATACCTGACATTTTAAGAATTTTGATTGGAATAATGACACATTTGATATTGTAAAGTAAAAGATTAATGATTATAAGTACAAATTAATAGAAATTATTAAAATGAAATACAGGGAGAAAAAATTAAAGGAAGGCATCCTACTCCAAGCAGCCTACATTGTACTTAATTACAGAATTTAAATGAATAAGGACAGAGAAAAAAGACTGAATAAATAATAGCTATTATTTTTCAACACATGATGGAGATGATAACTCATATAAACTCAAGTCTCAGTAAACCCCAGGCACAAGATGTATGAAGAAACTATTTGATTATATCATTTAATTATACTGACTTTGAACAATTTGATTATGACATAAAAAATGAAATTTCAATGGAGCTAGAGAAAAATGACATGTATATAGAGAAACTATGATGTGGATGGAAGATTTTTTTTCATCAGAAACAAGGCAAACAAGAAAATAAAAATAAAATATCTGTAAAATAATGAAAAAAAATTGGGAATGAGGGATTTGTTGTTTATAAAGCCACAGCCTTTTTGATGGGATAGTTGTCAAAGTGACTGTGTCATGGATGTACTGTTGTATGCATTTGTCAAAGCCTTCAGAGCTATACAATACAGGGGATAATATTCAGTACATATAATCCACAAAATAGTAAAATAAAGCAGAAAGGGGAAATATGGAATATGGATTGTGACAAATTTGTCTAAGTCTATGACAAATGAATCACACAGCCACACTGAAGTGATTGAGAGGGAAAGTAGGACACCTAGGTGAAACTAGAAAATGGTAGTTTTACTGCATTCTATAATGGTAAAGATAAAAACTTTTAAAAGACTCTCCAGTTTATAAAAACACTGTAATAGAAGAAGTTTGGCTTCCATCTAATTAATGGTCACTAATAGTCTCTATTTGGACTTTTTATGATCTTTGTCTCACAAAAATTGCTACAAAATTTTCTCAAATTCAAAAAGTGTTTGTGGTTCAATGTGACAAAATTGTGGATTATAAAATGAAGTATATTCAAAATTATTTCTGAATATAGGAAGCATCTTAGTTGAGACTGAGGTGCTATGTTATGTCTGATGTCATCTGATAAATAGCAAAAATAGTGTAGAGAGAGACAAGATTATTGGTATGAAGAGGGCCGGCAGTTTATAGGCTGAGCTACTTGGATGGGTGGTTTTAACCACAATACCATTGTATGGTTTATGATGACAGAAATGAGCTATATGCAAAAGGGGCAACTATCAGTGAAATAGATCTAAAGTTTTTGTTAGCATAGAGATTTAATTTCTGATATTATTTGCTGAGGAGGTATCAGGGGTAAGTATGATTTTAACAACTCTGAAGTGATGTTAAGATTTTGATTTGTGTTTCCTGTGTGGTTAGTGATGTTAACAACCTTTTTATATACTTGTTGGCCATTTGTTTTGTGTCTTTTTTGGGGAAGTACTGTTTGCATCTGCTATGATTTTTCATTTTTTAAATTAGTTATACAGATTAATGGGTTTCATTTTGGCAGATTCATACATGTGCATAATATACTTTGTTCATTTTAATAGCCTCACTGTCCCAATTGTGCTACCTGTGATGCTAGTTTTAGTTTGTGAGGAAGTGTTTCAAAGTATGTATTTTGATTACTTCTATACCCCTATTATCTGCCCTTACATCTTCTTCTTCTTATTCTCTTTCTCTTTCCTAAGCACAATGTCTCTTTCATTTTGTTTTCATTGCTTTTAGATTCCACACATTAGGGAGAACTTGTGAAATTTGTCTTTCTGTCTGGCTTATTTCTCTCCACATGACAATTTCCACATCCATCCATTTTCCTGTAAATCACAGAATTTTGTTCTTCTTTATGGCTGAATAAATCTATTGTATATGCTGTACATACCATATTGTCCTTTTCCACTATGGGTTGGTTCCATATCCTGGCTGTCATGACTTGTTTTCTCCCATTTTTTCATTGGGTTTTGTGTGTGTGTGTGTGTGTGTGTGTGTGTGTGTGTGTGTGTGTGATTTTTACCACTGAGCTACAGAGTTTCTTGTATATGTTGGTTATTAACTCTTTATCAAATAGGTGGTTTACCAATATTATCTTCTCTTCCATAGGTTGCTTTTCATTCCCTTAATCGTCTCCTTTGCATGCAGAAGATTTTTAGTTTGGTTCAATCCATCCTATTTTTCATTATTTTCCTGTGCTTTCT
The DNA here is from genome assembly GCF_000247695.1 of Heterocephalus glaber. Next base: position 20,625,289 of record NW_004624731.1, on the reverse strand, counting down.
GTGTCATCTAGATACAAAAGAGAATATTTCAAAAGGATTTGGAGAAACTGTAACTCCTGTTGGAACTGTAAATTGGTACAATTACTATATAAAAAGTTTGGAGATTTAAAAAAAATAAATAAAATCACCATATTATCCAGCAATCTCATTAGAAAATAAAGATATTTCTCCACTCCTGTGCTCATTGCAGTTTTTTTATGATAGCAAAGATTTGGAAACAGCCTACATGTCTGTCAGTGGATGTGTGAATAAATAATATGTGGTAAGTACATATATTTATTTAAGTATACCCCCCAAAATATTATTTGATAATAAGAAAAGAGATTCAGGGCTGGGGATTTAGCTCAGTGGTTCTGCTGCCTGCCTTGCAAGTGCAAGGACCTGAGTTCGATCCCTGGCACCAAAAAACAAAGAAAAGAAAAGAAAAGAAAAGAAAAGAGATTCACCCTTTTGCAACAACAAGAATGAACCTGGAAAAATTTGCTAAATGAAATAAACTGGACATAAATCAAATAGGCCTATCAAAGAAAGACAAATTCTGTATGATCTCACTTGTATGTGGAATCTGAAATAGTCAAATTTATAGAAGTAGAAAATGGTGGTTACCAGGAGAAGGAAAGGGTGATAGGGACATGAAAACTTCTATTTGTCAACTATATCTCAATTAAACTGACAAAGAGTAAATTGGGTTTTACTGAAAAAAAGAGACTTGAGAGAGGGTAAAGCCTAGGGAGAGAATAAAAAGAACAAAAAATTGGGAAATATGGAAGAAAACTGAAGTTTCTCAAGTTATGTCCATTCATGTGAAAAAGTATTACAAAGTATGGTCATATATTTATTTTAACTAAAATATCACCTTGAACAATATTGGATGATTCTATGGAAGGAATTTCTGTGAAGAATATTTTAGCAAGACAAGATATTTATATCCTGATGATAGAAAAGGAGCAGATAGTACATTTCTTTGAAGAATAAAAAAATCTGGCTCCAAGAAGCACATTTAGCTTGGCTAGAAGTGGGACTTACCTGAACAAGTGCCCGGGTGCTTTTATTTGAAGTGGCAAATGAGGCCACATGTATTTGCAGAATTAGCACATAGAACAGATGAAAACTGGATGCTGTGCCCATTTTCCCTGTTATGGGGATTGTGCTGCAAGACACCCCAGATGTTATTCTTTGGCAGATAGTTGGTATTTTTTTCCTGAGGCTCAGAAGATTATCTTATGATTCTGGGTATATACCAAACTTACTCTCCAAGCATCTGGACTAATTTAGACAAGCAGATAACACAAATGGACTTCCTTACGAATAAGCTTATGAGTAAAGGGACAGTTCACGTGGTTTGGGAATCCTGCATGAATAACACTGCCTTTCCCATACAAGATGATGTTCTGAGCTGTATAATGAATGATGGCTATTTGTTGAACAGAAGGCTTCATCCATGTTCAACATAAAAACAAATTTCTTAATTTATACTGTATGTTACAGTTTCCTGTGGGCTCTGCTCGGTTTCATTAGCATATGAGATTTTAATAGATACTGAAAAGTAGGTTGCTTTATTAGCTTTGTTCTTCTTTATGTGTTTATGATCTCACCTCTCTTTCTTTTCATAGTTTTAATTTGTGTTTTGATATTATAATGTTTGTATTTATTCACATAGATTTCTAACTATTCTTTTGAATCTTGCAAATAAACCAGATAGGTTCTATAAAGACATTTGTGCTCCACGAATCTCTCCTTTTGGTGGGATGTTCAAAGTTAGTGTCATCTATCCAGTATGTGTCACATGCAGATCCCCCCTCTTTCCTCCTGTTCCTTTCTCCCTTCTTCCTTCCCTCCCTCCCTTCTTCCTTTCCTTATAACATCCTAAGTAGGTGGAGTGCCAGTCTTCATTCTAAGGATTTAAAAAAGTTTTATGGGCTCTTCGATGGATTTTTTTTTTAACATAAGTCAGCTGGGGAGAGGGTGGGGGATTATCTCTCCAACTAATAGTCACATAAAAACACAAGAAGTTGTGTTTAATCTGTTTAAATAAGGAAACAATAACCACGATGACATCTATTACTAGAACTGCTAACCAATGTCATACTAGTACATTTTAATCTAGCACTGTCTATATTTTTGCAGAGACCATAAATGCGAAATGAACAGAATATGTAAGGAACCACCATGTAGTATTTGTGGTTTTAAATGTGGTTCTCATCTCTGCATGGATACCTTACATGTTGTATAGATTCTATGTCCTAGGAAGAAAAAGCATTTTCCTGATGATTCATTTTTTACGCGGCATGAACCAAAATGAGGGTTATGTTAACTTCAAAGTATATTCATGCCAATTCTATACTCAAAATGGGCAAGGAATCACAGGTTGGATCCACAGATACCTTAAATTTTCTGTGTGACAGATATTGGCAAGACAGATAATGGCAACATCCATTTATCAACTGTACTTCATAGTTTGCCAATTTAACTTGGGATCGTGATTGTTTGCCCTTCAAAAGATCTGGATGTTCTTTTTCCCTGGAATGCACATTTATTTTTATAAATGGAAGCAGGTATGTTTGAGGAAGAGTTAGAAGGATATTTACTTGTGGTGATATTACAGGGTTCGTTTTTAAGAGTATCAATCTCCATTTCAGTTGAAGACCTCTGATCAGAAGTGATACACAGCTGGAAACTTGAGGGAAATATCATGCATTAGTTCGAGTTTTGTCCTGTTTCTATAAAGTTACCTATTGTTTATTTAACTATATTAAACCATGCTTATTAATAGATTCCTTCTTTCCATTTCAACCTTGCTACTTACAATATTAATCATACCCACCTTGCTTCTGACATTAAGTTGTGAAAATGCCTTCACTTTTCTAATCCAGAATTCTATACCACACATGGGGTTGATGAGATCAGTTCCAAAATATTATCTCTTTCCATCAGCCCTGGGTTATAGGATGTAATGATCACAAAGCTTCCCAAATATGCTGTCACATGTAGTTTATTCCTCTTTGACTTGATAAAGCATACTAATGCATAGCTACCTGATAGATTATTTCATCTCAGAAACCAATTCATAGCACCCTGAACTTATATATCCCTTTGCAAGGATGTAGAGGTTGTAACTGTTACAAACAAGATGGCAATTATGCTCAAATAGCTAATGATTGATACATTTTTAGAAGTGCATCACTGTGTTTGTTTTATAAAACAAATTTCTACCAGTTTTCTTACTTTGAGTTTTCCTGAAGAAAGAATGGAGATAAGTATGTGCAGTTTAAATTATTTGCATGGTGACTCCAGAAAGTTGAAGGGAAAGAGGAGGGAGAGGAATCAGTGAAATAGTTCAAGCCTGATAGGGTATTATTGAGGCCCTGCCAGGGGCAGGAGAAGCGGGGCCCTGATTTACCACACCTCCTCACAGTAGTCAGAATGAGTCCCAGCAGCGTCTTCCTGCAGGTGGGAAGCTGAGATACTTGTCCACACCTCCCATGGCCCTGTGATTGAGCTTTACCTGGAGGAAGTGCTATTTCTTTTGCCTTCCAGTCTGTACTTTCATGTAGCCTGAAGCGTCAAGGACAGTTTGGGGAAGAAAAAGAACAAATGTGCGTGATCTACACATTGCGAACAGATTCTAAGGACAAAGTGAGTCTGAGCTTCAAAGCAAATGGCTGCTTTACATGAGGCTGAAATAAAAAGTTATTTAGGGTATTTGAATCTGGGCTTTTACTGAGTATAGAAAAAAAGCTTGTAATACAAGAACTCAAGAGAATATACTCTTAAGCCCTTTGTAAAGATTATTTTATGGGATGAATTTGATCCAACTAAGACAACTGGAGAAACTTCAACAGAAGACTTAATTAAGTAGATTCAATTAGAGATCCAAGACTGATGCCAAGTTAAGAACAAAAGTGAAATTACACATAAATACTGTGTATTCTGAAGAACGATAAAACAACTAGTTGATGGAGCTGAAGAATGTTTATTAAATATGGCAAGTTTAATTGTAGAGGAAAAGAAAGGAACAGGAGAACTAGGAACATTATAAACAACATAAGTGTGAAGGGTAACAGCTAGAAAAAAATAGAAATCTTTCAAACGCACAATAAACTATGAACATAGAAAAAGATTCAGTAAGAATGAAATAATATGATGAAATTTTGAGCAAACACTTTATTCTCCATTAATGTAATTGCTGTTTACTCACATACTAGAGATTACCAAGAATAACAAAAAAGTGCCCAACTCTGTATTAAACAGATGTATCAAGAAAAATGGGGTTCAGAAAGGCATGAAAGCAGAAAAATGGTTCAGAAAGGGTAAAGTGCAGACTTAGGAAATGGGGGCAAAATTTACAGTTTATTTAAAAAAAGAAATTTTATGTGATGCCTGGCTTTTTGGTTTTGTGGTGGAGTGACACCATTAATTGTAATAAAAATTATAGGAAGAGGAAAAAGGTATTTAGGGGCAGGGGGCTGTGGTTTCTGTCTGAAAACTCAGAAAATGCCTGCTAATACAGGTTTGGGACTGATCCAGATGGATCCAAGCATTGTGCATTAGAAAATTAAGTTAGAACAGTGGTTTCACATTAAATCACCATGGGGGAAAAAAAGAGCAGGGGATGAAGACACAATTTGGAGGGGCGGTGGCTAGAGGAGAGGCACAGTAGGGGGAACCGAGAGAATGGAGGCCTGAAGTCTAGGCTTAACAGAAGAGTAGTTATTACTGTTTATGGGGAGCCTTAAGTAGGGGTCCCCTAAATCTATCTGTGCTTGGGTCATAAAGCTTGGCCCAAAGCCTATTTTATTGATAGAACATCAAAAATTTAAAAAAAAGATACTATAATAGCAACAGGGATAATCAGCTTTCTTCCTCAATATAGTTGTCCACTGAAAAGAAACAGGGATCCTTGGAGATACGGCTGAGATCAGCCCCTCGATGGATAAAACAAGGTAGACCTTGTAAAGCACCTGAGAGGAACCACACACATGCTCTGAAACTGACTGCAGGGGTGGAGCATGTCAGTAGGAAGACAGGTCCTACCTGCCAGATTTGTACAAGTAGAACATCAAGAAGGATAAATGATGAAAATGGAGTTTTAGGGCTTCAAAAATAATTGATGAATCCATAGCAATACCCAAAATAAGAATACCAGCAATAAATATATAGAAATGAAGAAATTAGAAAATCACCATTAGAAAATCCACTAATGCAGTAATTGTTACTGGTAAGGACACAGGGAAAGGAAATCAACTGATTCTTAAACCATCAGACACAATGATTCTGATGCCAAGTACAGTGTCATAGTCTCAACTATAATTCATAGGTTATTTATTATTTTCAAAGCTGAAAATCAAATCTTTCTTTTGTGGTGCACTCTACTTAGACCAAGTAATTTGATTTAGCACAGTTAACATTGGAAAACTGACACTGAGCATGCCCTACTGAAATATGAACTAAAGTACACATTACACAACATCACCTATATGGTATTCTTACTAAAAGAATTAAACTGAGTATAGTTTTATTACTAATCATCAAATCCAATTGTAAGGCATCTACAAAATGATTCAACCCTACTCTTTAAAAATGTCAGTGCTATTGAGTTAGATGTTAAAAAATACTCATAAGACATTTATAAATCAAAATTTTTAAATGGGACATAAAAAACAAATGTCAGGCATGACCAGTGACTAAGTTCTGGATATAAAGAGAAGAAAAAGATATAAAGTGTGTATTTGGGGAAATCCGAGAAATTTATTAGACTGTATATTAGACGGTATTATGCTGACATTAAAGTTTTTGTTTTTGATTTGATTATACAGAATATGTATTATAATCGAGTAGAATATTCTTTCATGTTCTCAGGAAATACATGTTGAAACATTAAAGGAAGAAAGGCCACAGTGTTTTCAGGTTAATTTAAGTGACACAGCCAAAAGTGCATACATGTATAGGGTATATATATATGTGTGTGTGCATGTATACTCAGAGATGATATAAGGAATAAAGAATGTTTAAAATTCTACAAAGTAATGAATCTAGGTAATACAGTTGTCAATTATATTCTTTTATATTTTCAGAAAGTTTGAAATTATTAGAAATAGTAGGGAAAATTTCAGTATGAGGGAATATATCAATGAATGATTTGATTTATTATCCTACCTTGAAATGATAACAAATATAGCATTGTGGATCTCCATAAGAGCTCCCAGTATAATCATCTTATATGGTGGAATATACTCTTATTTTTGAAGGAAAAAGCAAGGGTAAGCAGTCAATCATCAGGTTTAAACACTTACCAAATATGTTTTTATTTGAAGGACCGTGAAAGACCTAAAAATACAGTATTAGTCATGATATTGAAAGTAAGGCAACTTTTTATATTAATTTCCAGAGCATTTTAAAATATTATATTTTCAGTAATTAAGCATGATTTTCATGTGTGTTATGCAATACACTGAGATTTAGCATATTCTGGTTATTTTTATGGTTTTATTAAATATATTATGATTCTAAATCATAAAGTCATTATAAGCATGAACTTGCTGTTAGATATAAGTCCTCTGTGATCTTTCTCTGCCGTGAAAACCTCCCTTATGGTCTCATTTTAAATCTGTAAAGAAATTAGTATTTCCTATATAAGATCTGGTTTAATTTTTTAACGCTCATGTAAAAACATAGTACAGCATTGAGCAGCTTGCAAAGAGTCAGTAATCACTTGTCAACATCATTTGCATTCACATAGCTATTATTTACCATGTATGCAGCTAAGACTTAACAGCTTCATATATATATATATATATATATATATATATATATATATATATATATATATTCTCTGTATTAGTCTGGTTTTCTTGGTAATAACACAAAGCCATAGATTGGGAAAGTTGTGCATAAAAAGATGATCTATTTCAGCCCATAATTCTCTTCAGTCGTGGTGGCTCTAAGCAGATGACCTTATTTAACCCTAATCCCCTTTTAGATGGCTCACCGCTAAATACTATAGTCACATTTAGTTTCCACCCTCTTAGCACCTTACAATGGGGACTCGACTTTAACAAAAGTTTCAGGGGACAGATCATAGCAACCCCACTTCTTAGTTGTTTCAAAATGTTAGGGTAGCTGATAACTCTTATATATTTCTCCTGCCATATGTCCATCTCTAAATAAATAAATACCTGGTAATCTAAGTACGAGACAGTTTAATTTGAAGGCTACCCCAAAATCATTCAGCTATTCTCTTACTGTCTCTTCTGGTTACCGAACACGCAAGTCTCTGGTCACAAGCCAAAATCTTTGATCAAATATTGGACACTAGACAAGAGATTATTGAAATTGTTGGAATATAAGTAATTAAGGCAAAAATGTACCACAGATTCGGGAGTCATTTTGTTACTGGGCCAGAGCCTGGGTACAGTAATTCACATTCCTAGACAGACAGCTCTTCCAGTGCCTTTGTCTGCCTCTGATAATTTGGGTCTACCCTCAAGCCTCAGAACAATTACTGATCAGGTAGCACGATCAATTCCACTGAGATAAAGGGTTGCTTATTGTTTGTTATTTTCTTCTAGTGCTGTCTTTCATATGTTTTATCACTTTCAGCCTTTTAATCATGAGTAACTGATTAATACCTACTGTCTCAATTTAAAGTTTTCTAGCCTGCTTTCCAAATAATGGAGACTTGAAACTACCTAGGCTAATCTATAAATTGTATATATACAACATGCTAACATATTGTATACTTGTGTATGTTTCTGTGTGTGTGTATTAAAATATACCTCCCAATGCTAAAGAAATTGCTGAACTTCAGAAAATATTGCTGCTGAAGAGAAAACAAAGGATCTAAGGTCCATATCCATGTCTATTTCTTCTTGCACTACATCTCTTGGTACAATCCGCCATGACAATAAGCCACATGACTTTGGCTTATGGGATTTATAATAGTAGATGTTTAAATTAATGATAATTTGAGTAGAAATTATCATAATAGAATTTGAGGCAGTGGTGAGACTTAGGCGTTATTTGCTCCAAGTTTTTCTGTAAGGGCAAGAATTGTCTGCCACTTTCCTGACAGGAGATGATTTAAACTGTTATTTGTTATCTCTAAGAGGGAGGCCCCCCAAAATTCATAACCGAGCAACTGTGCTGGAATCAATTTCTTTCTTAGGCAAAACTATTTCGTATCTTAGTTTTAATCATTTATTTCTCATACTATATCTGCTATGAGCCCATCTTTTATTTATTTATCTAATTTACTAATATATGTAAATGAAAGAATCTGATTATCATGCATCTATCATCTATTTTCTATCTAGATATTAGGTAAAAGAGACAGAAGAAACTCAATATCCATACATATTTAAAGTGTACATTTTAGTCCACAGACACTAGTAGATGACAAAATGCACAAGTTTTAATCATATTGAATAAAGAAGCCCAATAAGATACTTATGCCTCTCATCTGGTCTGACATATGTAAACCGCAATATCCTGCTTGCGCATGAGACTAACAGCTGAGTGCATTTCATACTTCTAATGTTTTGGAAACTCCTTCACATGAGCTGTCAAGGGCTCTGAGCTGTATATTATTGGTCAGGTTTTTGTGCTGAAACCAAATAAAGGCCATACATAACGTACAGGAGATGAGGTCTGTTTTGACTCTCCACTTCAGCCCGTGGTCAGCTGGCTCCAAGGCACAATAGGCATAGCAGGGGGGAAGCGGGCTCACCTCAAGGCAGCTAGGAAGCAGAGTAGGAAGGGCTGGAGAGAGCCCTCGCCAAGCCAGTGACTACCCCATCGTATCCAGCCGGGCCTCACATCCCAATACCCCATTCAACTTCGAACTCACCAGTGAGCTAATTCATTGGTTAAGTTAGCATCCTTATGATCCGATCCCTTTTCCAAAAGTGTCACCCCTGAACACACAAGCACTGGGGGACATTTTAGAATAAGCCATAACACTGTAATGATATTTGAAGGGTTTCCCATGAAGTTTGTACTATTTTCACAATTTGCTGAAAAAATAAACTTCAAGGTGTATATACAATGGCCCCAAAATTTACAAGACATATGCCTGTCTTTATTATTACCAAACACAATGTGTTGAAGTGCTTATCATTATTATGGCTGCCAATTCTTTTCATTATTATATACTTCATTATTATATATTCATTATTATTATATATTATATGGCTGCTAATTATTTTCATTGTTATATACTTCAATATTATATATTCACTAAAATATTTTACATATCATAGATAGAACTTTCATAAAAGACTATCATTAGATTAAAGAACAAAATAAAGGATATTTGTTTTGTTAATGATTTTTAATTCACATCAGTGAATGCTATATAGCTTGCTATTCTAAAAGTTGGCAAATTCCATGTATTTTTGTAACATGCTTACCTTTTACATTTTGGAATATAAAACTACAAAAATCATTAAATCAATGTTACACAGATGAAGAAAATGTCTATGTTCAAAAAGGACACCACTTTTAGTATTGGAATGTGATGTATTCAGTGTAGTATTCCATTTATTTAAAATATCTAAAACTTTAAACTTTAAAATTCTGCAATAAAGAGTTGAGAAGAAAAGAAATAGGGAGAAAGTTGACATCTTGCCATACCATGCCAGGAAAGGCAGATAAAAACATAACATAACATAACATAACACACGCATATTACATTGTATCTCTTCTAAATAATGGAAAAGAAGATCTGATATATTTTAGTTATAGGCATTTTATTTATTTCTTTATTTAAAAAAATCTTCCAGAAGAAAACTTCACATCAATACTTATAATACTGAATAGAGTGAAGATGTAATATAATACAATAAGTAATAAGCTAAAGAAAAGATTATCCATGGCACTGTTCTTTCTGGCAAAGCAATTTTGGTTCTTATCCAATTGTGTTATTTGCTGAGCATATTTCACATGTATAAATAGAAGTCCTTGACTTCCTCAACCCCAGGAATGTTTATTCACTACCTAATCAAAACACTTCTATTGAAATTTTTTCCATTTACTTATGATTTACAAGTTTTTCTTCTTATGTGATGGCTCAAACAAGACATTTAAAAACATGAATGCTATGAAAGTTTATTTGTAAAATAGTCAAACAATATTCATCTTTTAAAGTAAAAAATTCTTTTCATTTGTGTGGCTTAGTCATGGAGATGGAATTCCATAAATGAAACTCATGAGTTTAACGTTATCTATATTTAAAATTTTAATTATAAAAATAATATTATTGCAATAAAAATAAAACAATGCAACAAATGATAAAGGCTTGTTTTTCTTCTTTGCCTTTCTCTTTGATCATACAAACACACTCTGATCATTTACACTTAGATGGGAGTATTGTTTGTGATGTTTTTCCTAAATGGAATTATACTACAAATATTGCCCCAATCCTACATCTTTATATTATAATTTTTAACAAATGTCTTTACAAGTGAGTAGATGAAAAAAATTCACTATTTTCTAATTACATACACATATATAAAATGCATATGTTGAATTTGTATTTTTTTCTTCTTTTTTACTTTTTAGAAGGAATCCTCTTGTTCTCATCTCTTTGAGCACTGCACTCTGCCCTTGAATGTATCCTGTATTTCTGCCTAAGGGTCATTGCCCAATAAATTATACTCTTGCCCCTTAAAAAAATAAATAAAGGAATTTCTCTCCTCTATTCTTCTTGCTCCTTCTTCAAGACAGTTAATCTTAGTTAGCAACTTTGTATATCATCAGTACTTTTTGACACATTAATATATTGATACATATGAACATCCTCTCTCTCATTATATAATAGCTTATATAAGGTCTTACATGGATCACAGACGTGCTACAACATTAGTCTTGGTTAATACTCCACTGTCATTCCAACACAGTTCAAGTATAACTTCTTGTAATTAAGAGGAAAAGAGCTACCACTGTATTTTCATGACGCCTCTGTAGCTAGTGTTGTGACATGGGAGAGAAGCTGACACCAGGCAGGAACAGTCTTTGGAGTTTTCAGCTGTGGCAGCACCTTTCTGATTCCTTAGACCTTTGCTTGATCATGGCTCTCTGACCTTGCCAGGAGAGTAGTGTGGCTTTGGTCATCACTCACTGGTGCACTGGAGGCAACTCACATCAGTTGGTAAGGGTTTGTTTTGCTTATCTTTTCATAGTCTGTCATGTTGGTGGAATAAAATTGGCCATCACATGAGTATTTCTACTGCTCCCTTCACAGGGCAAGTTGTATGAAAAAATTCATTGCCTCAGGGTTTGGATTCCTGGTATGGCCACAGAACAATGGAGTTATTATTACTATGCTAGGTATAACTCATCATGAGTTTCAGAGTTACTGAAACTAAACTCAGAAGGACAGTTTGGGTCTTTTATGTGTAGAGTTTAATTTTTTTCTTTTTCTATTTCCTTATAAGAAAAATGAATAAAAATCACTGGAGAACACAGAACTAAAACCATACACTTGGATAAATTGGGACAACCCCTAGTACCTCATATTCCAAGACTTCTTGAAAGGGAATTTCTAGGTAGACAGTTATATTTCTAACCAAAAATAACTAAATTGGACAACTATGAGTTAACTGTGTTATTAAGCAACCATGGATTAACTAGGTAATTATGCTCTTTGTAGAATGCACCTGAGTAGCCATGACAGCTTCTGTAATCTGTCACCAAAGGAGCATAACGGACTCAGAAAGCCCTGCCAGAACTCTTTGCTCTGCCTCCTCTTCTGCTGCTCTGCTTTGTGTAAGGTCTGCTTGCTATATTCCCAGGAAAACTCCACAAGGAATTAAGCCTCAGAGATGTAAAAAATGACAAATAATTAATGAACCAAAGACTGTCAAATACTCTGCTTCTGTTTCTGTACTTCCTGCTTGCAACCATATAAAACTACCTGCCTGCTGATATTCTGGGCTTGACTTCTTTGGGAAAAGATCCTGGTCAAGTCCACTGGTGTAAATAAAGCTGTTTACTCCCTCTAAACCTCTGGGTGTCATCTGTTTCCTGGTTCTCGTATTCTGCAGCACTCTGAGCTTGCATTAGTGATGAAGATGCCACTTCCTGAGCCCTGTAGCCCTACCCTGCTGGAAGACCATGTAACAACCACATGTAGGTCAATAACTTTGCAAGAGGATATCAGAATCCTTTATGCCTCACCACTACCACCTCTCATTCTCTCCAGATCAATAAGTAAAATCAAATCCTTGCACACCCCAGGGGAAAACTACAAAATGTAATTACTCTAGAGGAGAAAAACAGAATTTCTTAAATAAAATCACATTTAACAGAATTTCTTAAATAAAATCACACTGTACAAAAATGGATTTTGGATTTACCAGACAAAAGAAGATGACACAAAGTCCTAGTTCATACTGAACTTAATAGTGCTGGTGCACTTACCAAAAATTTGGATTGACTATGCAATGAGAATGGATCTCCTTATATGCTCCCATGATTGGCAGAACATAGACTCGTGGTGAACTATAGTGAATAAATTTGAGATTAAAAATCATTTGTCTCAGGTTTAGGGTAGAATCCAAGTCAACTTTTATTAGATTCCAAGTATATCAAGATATCGGCCCTCTCAGACTACAATATAAGAGGGTAACGGTGACAGAGGTTGTGGATACTGAACTGTTTGTGGATTGTGGATACTGATTGTGGATACTGAAAAGTCTCACAATATGTTTCTGCAAGCTGAAGGCCCAGGAAAACCAGTGGTGTAGTTCCAGTCTAAAACCAAAGGCTTGAGAACCATGGGAAATAACATTGTATTTTTTTAGTGCAAGTCCAAAGGCCTGACAACCAAAAGCTGTAATGTTTAAGAGTAGAGATTGGATGTCCCAGCTCTACTGTGCCTCCTTTCCATTTTTGTTCTATGTAGGCCCTTAACAGATTGTAAGATGCCCACCCACCTTGATGATAGTCATGTTCCATATTGGGACTATCAATTCAAATAGTAATCTCTTCTAGAAATACTCTCACAGACATGCCTAGAAATAATGCTTTGTCAGCTATCTGTGCATCTCTAGGCCCAGCTGACATATGGAATTAGCCATCATAAGGTGTTTGTGTCTTCTGAAAACACACAATTAATTACAACCATATTTCATCAATTTTCTATAAAATTTTGACAGAAACATCAGGCTCAGAAAATTCTCTCTTATTTCTAATTTGTTAAGAGTTTTCTAGTTTGTTAAGAGTATTTATGTGATATTTTGCTGGAATTTTTCTGGATTTATTGAGAAGACTTTTTTTTCCCAAACCGTTTATATAGTGAATGACATTAATAAATCTAGAAGTTGTGATGTATAATTTTGTAGTATACATTGCTTGGCTGTGTCTGCTTTGTATTGGTTTACTGTACATTATTTTGAACTACACAAAGCTGTTTTTTTCTTAAAGAATTATAAAATATATTTTTAGAAGACTATGCATACAATTTAGTATAATGACCTATATGTCTAATTTTATTTCTTTATCAATCATTTATGTGTAATTTATTAACTTTATACTTTCTTATTTTGATCATTTAAATTTGTCTCAAATTTTCTCTTTGAATTTGGGAATCCTTCAGCTGATAGTTATATCACTATTCTTGGAATTTGTCATAAACAGGTAAGAGTCTTCTATTATAAGAAAACAAGATGCTGACTATGTCTTTAATTGGCAAATTCTATCCTGTTACTGTTTTCAATCTATCTCCATTAATATATGATCTTTACAGTACTTTCACTTTTCCCAATTTCTCTTTACTTAATCCTTCACTGGCCTCTAGTTATTTATTTGACATGCAAAATCAATATTTTATATTTTAATATTGGTTATTTCTTCTTTAGTTCTGCAAATAGTTTACATTTCAAGGTCAGGTTGTGTTTTATTTAATTATAAGAGGTATAACTTTCTTCAAATATTTTCCCTATTATTTCAAGTAGGTAATTTGATTTGTAGCAAATTTATTACATAAGTAATCATGAAGAGAATGTCAATGAAATATGTACATCAAAGGTCATTTTAATAAAGTTTCAGATTAAAATGATAAGTTTGTCATTGGAGAAGGAAAAAAAAACCTTTGTCATAAACTAAAAGAGAACTTGATTGAGTTGTGTTCATTTTCTAATGTTTTGTAGAAGACAGAATTTGTGGCTGATGAAATTGGATGCTTAGTTGGGGAGATTGTTAAGCCAAGTCTTAACCAGCAGCTTGTTTTGTCTTGATGGCATAAATGAAATGCAAGAAGAAGGAAATAATTTTTAAAAAGTTGTTGTTAGGCCAAAGAAACAGAAATTAAAAATTTAGAAAAAATGTAACCTCTCCATGTTTTAGAGAACACCTAGGGTGTGGCCAAGTAGACAATGATAAAGTGATTAGCAGAAGAGTGAACAAGAACAGTGACAGCTTGTACTAAAGGAAACTGATAATTCTGGGGCTCCGGGGTCAATTTATGAGTGGTTAGTGTCTCTCTAAAACTCCTAGGTTGATTCCTTAGTCCCCAGTGTGATGGTATTTGGAGGCTCTTACATCATGAAAGTGAACACTCACAATGGAATTGTTGCCCTAAGAAGATGAGACAGGAGAAAGTTGCTGTCTCTTTTTCATTCCAACTTGTAGGGGTACAGCAAGAAGGCAGCTTCCTGTGAACCAGGAGGAGGGTCTCTACCCACAACCCAACCATGCTCCTTTCAGATTTCCAGCTACCCAGTCTAAAGTCATTTGCTATAGAAGCCTGAATGACTAAAATAATCTTATGAAGGGTATCCTGAAGACTAGATTCCAATAGGAGTCTGAAGATATAATTACTGGACTCCTGTTGAATACAGCCATTTCCAGAATAAAATAAATATAAGGGTCAATATTTCTGTTCGTGGCATGTACTCAAGTTTCCATTAATATGAATTGTATTTTATTTTCTTAAAACTATTCAACATATCAAAAACAAAGTGAATATTTTAATGCCAAACCACACGTGGACAATTCTTGCCCAGTTCAGTCTGGGACTGAGTATTTTTAATAACATTTTCTATATGCCATAATAAATAAAACTTTGGAAAATACTGCTACATGGGATATGAAAAATCCATTTGTCATACAAAAGATAGTATACATTTATGTATAACTAACTTATTTTAGATATATACTGGTTAAAGTTTAGGAAATGTTTATCAAAAGTCCTTTGATGATTATTTATTAACTAAGATTTAGTAATGACATGGTTAAAATTATATTTGCATATATGTGTATATTATTCATTAAACTTTAATAAAGAGATACCTATGAAACTTTCCAGGGACCTAAAAATATTACCAAGATTGTATTTTAAAATAATTTTAAAAGAGAAAGCCAGAAGCATAGTTTTAGGGCAATAACACCCATCTTACAGACAAATTAGAAATGAATTCTTAACTATTGTTAATGAAGGGAATGAAAGATTCATTGATTAAATGTTGTTAACATGTATCTTAGAGAGAGGGAATGCAGAATAATTCAGGGAAAATATCAACCTATTTCACCTTAATCATGGATGAAAGATTTGAAGCAGCATAAGTCTTGCCTCAGGACTTGCTTAACATGCAAGTTATAAAAGTAAGATGTTTTTATGTCTAATAAATGCTTTAATAAACTTCATATTTTCTTCCAAGTTTTTAATAAAATGCTATGGTATTTACTATTCTTGTCAAAATAAATGGTAATTAAAATAGTTATCCACCTGATTCTGAAGAAGACATGTGTGTCTGTAGTCTGGAGAAAGAGTAGTACAAGTAGGACTGGAAGCCAAGCATCTGGTTTTCTAGAGCCAGTTGGCTTTCTCACCACAGCAAAACTCCTTTCCGAGAGCACAGTAGCATTTTAGTGGCTACCCCTTCCTCATCTGTGGTTCTTTCATTCCACTTGTAGATGCAGATGTGACCTGCAGAAGGAAAAGTAAAGTGGTACAGTTGTAAAAGTGACTACCGTGTGTGTGTGTGTGTGTGTGTGTGTGTGTGTGTGTGTAGAGGGGGGTGGAGAGAGGGACATCATGACTGAAGCTACTCAATTTGATAGTAGCACCATTTTAGTAATGAAAAATACATTTAACTAGAACTTGTTGTTTATGACTGAGGATTTAAAGAACAGTATTTTAAGGACAGTGGTCCTTCTCAAGAAGTTATCAGAGATCTGAAGTGTTTATAAAGGCTGAGACCTTGTCTCATGATTACTATTTTTCTAGTATATGCACTGCTGAAGCGAGCACCTCTCATGATTACTAACGAATAACTTTACTTCTGAGATTTAGAAGGCTGGTTCCATACATTTTTTTCTTACCTTTGTCATAACCAAAGCCCACACTTCCCAAATCATTCATTATCACATAGACACTTATTGCCCTATTAAACTTTACTTTGTTTTAGTCCAAAACTCAAAGAGATGGGATGAATCTAGATTTTTTTTGAATCTAGATCTTTGATAACATTACCAAGTCTTTTAATCAACTAAGCCTCAAGCTGAACTAAGAGTTTCAAATGTGAACACTGAGACCCAGTGGAAAGACCTTTATAGTAGGGCAGGTACTAACAGTGAAAATTGATCAAATGTACTTTCTCTGAAAATAGATTTCTTCAGGACTACAGATTCCTTATTACGTTATCATCAATGCCTTAAAAGTTTGAAATTTAGAACTAACCTTGTTTACCTATTTAGAATGTCAGAGTTTCATTGTGATCTTATAAATGGAAGATCATTTATAGGCAATTATAAAGAATATTGGTTTGTAGTTTGAAATCAATAAAACTATATAGGTCTGAGACTCCTTTATAGTGAAAATGAAGATTTGAAAGTATGTATCAGATGTCAAAGTCCAAGAGAAGTAGTTGATTATGGCAATAACATGGTTAAATGGGAATTTTCTTTTATCAAGTCCTGAATTAATAGCAGATGACTATTTTACTTTTCTTGGATCACTTACAATAGCAAGGTAGTCTACGTTTTTGCTAAAGGTAATCTCCAGCTGGACAGGGTCCAACAAAAGCATTGTCCTAAAGTTATTAGAGAAAAAGTACCAGACTGGAAGAATCAGAGGGTGAAAGTAGTATCTTAGAAAGAAATGAGAGATCATGAATATTTGATGAAGCAGGGAATGATTTGCAAGGGGTATGAAGAATAAGCCACCAAGAAACTGAATATGGACTGAAAACTCTACAAACTGAACTAAAATAAACCTTTTCTCCTTTAACTTGTGGGTATCAGGTATTTTGTAAAAGGAGTGGAAAAGTAACTAAGACAGTATGTGATTAAATTTTTATACTTTAACATACGAAATGTGCTACAATAAAGGCAAGAACTTCAAAATAATGATAAAGATTAAGGTAAGTGTGTAGGTTTGATGCCAAACCCGAAGACACTTTAACTAGATCATTATTTGCTAAGTAAAATGCCTTTCAAGGTCATCTTTTTACAGTACGGTGGAAGCTAAGCTCAGCACAGATAGTCTAACAGCTCAGAGAGGTGGGGAAGTGAACTGGCTGCAGAATTACTTGTAGGATCAAGAGGATGCTTTTGAGTTCTTCAATAAACTTCTTTTACTTTTTCAACATATATACACACAAGATTAAATGCCACTAAAGTTTAAGTGTGACTTTTTTTAGAACAATGACATTTTAATTACCTACAACTTCTATATGGAAGTAGAACGATCTACTTGTCACACTAATAATATTTTTCATATGTTGACTAAATATATGAATATATATTTAGAACAGAATATATAATTCTGTTCTTAAAAAAATATGCCTGCAAGCTTTTAATTTATGGAGATAACTTATTCCTGATAGGAGGTTGTCAATGTTATAGAAAGAAGACTGCATTAATGTACTTAAGATTTCCTAAGAGAAAGAAACATGGAGATATACCAGGTTTGATCAGATAGAAACGGGACTAAGGGGAAATCTTTAAAGGAGTTTCTGCATAAAACATTTGGCAAGTCAGAGTAACAGTTTAGAAATGACTAGTCTGAGAAATTTCCGTGGGTTATGAATGATTTTTAACTACCCGAAACCTGGTCATCTTAGAATTATTTAGGGCAAGGGAAATATCGGCTTGGTCTGTGAGAGCTAAATAAGGAAGTGTCTAGGTCTATGATTTTGTATCGTTGGTTTGCATATGAAAGTCACATTCCCACCTGGCTAAGTCCTTTGCTATCTCTAATAATTGGTTATCGTTGTGAGAGAATTATATATACTTACAAGCTTTATAAGATAGGAAAACATCATAAAATATAAATAGCTTTTAAAACATGATTAATACACGTGATGCCCACTTACATTTTTGGTGAATTTTCTCAGAAATTCCAATGAGTTGTCCTATATCAAGAAGATGATATGTAACTGATTCATCCATCATTTGAATATTTTAGGTTTTTTAAATATAAAGAATGTGGAAGGCAAAGAGTAAAGATTTTAAAATTAATTACAGAAAAGTGCTTACATTAGAAATGAAATGTGCAAGAAGATACTATGCAAGAAGTCATGAAGAATGTCAAGTAGGTTTTTTTATTAGTACATTTGCTGAGCTAGAGATCTTGTTCAAATAGTGGGATGTTTGAATTAGTAATATTTTAAGTGATATGATTCAAACATTGACAGGTGTGCAGAAGTAAGAAAATATATCCAAGGAGAAGAGAGGTTAGAAATGAACAGATTATCAGTGTGGAATATGAAGACATCAAAGAAGATGGGAAAAATTTGTAATAAAAAGGAAAAGGACATGATCTAGAGCTTGCAGTCTTTAAACAATGAGAAATGACAAGGAGTTAAGAAAATGACAGAAATAAGGAGGAACATATAGCTTTATAACCATAAGTCTCAGTGGAACAGAAAAAGTGCCATTAATATAATTGGAATGACAGGGGGATCAAGAACTTGCTATATGTGAGATATGAAAGAATGTGTCTGTAGGAGTATGAGCTCAACGACGTGAAGAGACAGTCATTGTTTGGAGGTCAGAGATGAAAATAGAGAGGTGAAGATAGAGAATTTGAAAATTCTGAAAGGTATATGTCATTGTTTAGAATAAAGACAGGAACCTGTGCACTCTTATTCACAATAATCCAGATATTGAAACAACAAAAATGTTCATCAAGGACAAATAGATAAAATTGTGGCACATGTATGCAATTGGATATTATCCACAGAACCAGTTTACACTCAGTCGTATGGTTACTGAACATTTCATTCCAGGTTAGTAATTACACATTCAAAATATTCATGTGTAGATCCACTAATAAAGTACAATTTAAAACATCTATATTTTATCTGCAAATATAATCCAAGGATATAATTACTTTTAAAGTTTCTATATCCTGCCATTTCAACAAATATTTATTAAACATCTAATAATTACTCTCAACTAGATCTCTAGAATAGAAAGTAAACAAAATATCAAATATATCCTTGTCCTCATATTTTACCTTCCTGTGGAAGGAGATGGATATTAAAAAATAAAAATACTGTACAAAATAAAAAATATTTTCTGAATATGTTACATAAATACTAAAGAAAAAGGAAAGAATAGAGTAGGTTAGATAGCATTTGGGAATGACTGAATGGGAGCAGATTACAATTTTTTAACAAGGCAATCAGGATAAGCCACAGTGGAAATACAGAATTTGAGTTAAAATTTAAGAAAACTTGGAGAGGTAGATTGGTAGGTTACAGACTGAATATGAGTTCAATCAGGAAATCAAAGCTGATTCTTCTAAAGTGGCAGTATGCCTGGTACAGTAAAAGAAGGCATGACAGCAGTGGCATTTTGTATGCAGCAAAACAATTAGGAGGGAGAGTGATGGCCTATAAGGTCAAGGAGTAATTCGGAGCGTCACAGTGCTTAGAAATTTGACGCAAGTGCTCAGTAACATTGTTAGAGCATTTTGAACAAAAGCATAAGATATATTGATCTCCATTTAAAAATTACTACTCCAGCTGCTGTGTTCCTTAGAAAGTAGGAAAGGAAGGACAAAAGTAGAAATTGTCTGGATGCCAGCTCAGTAATCCAAGCAAGTAGGGATAATGGCTCAGGGGAAGATAGCTAGTAAGAGAGGGGGTGAACAACTGTTCCCTCTGCCTATAGAATTTCAGAAACAGCATGCATTCTTGGTGGATTGGTTATTGGTGTGAAAGGCAAGAAGGAATCAAGAAAAATTCATATTCATGTCCCACAGTTTGGAGGTATGACGATACTGGCAAATGAGATAAACGAACATTAGCAGAAAAGCAGATTTTGCTAGGAAGATCAAGAGTTGGATTTGCTATATGATAATACGGTATTGAATTATCAAATAATTATTCAGAAGGAGATGTTTTGGAAGCAGTTGGATTGATGAAGTCAGAGTATAGGGATGAAGCATAAGTTGGAAACTAGCAGATAAAACAATTGTCTTGTAAATGGCAGTTTACAGTATGAAAATGCATCATGAGAACAAGTAGATGTAAAGAACCGGGATTAAACCAGAGGGAACTCCAAGTTTATAAGTGGTTGGGGACACTGGGATGAATCTACAAAATTATTGAGACAAAACTGGGCAGAAACAAACCCAGAAGGAGATGGCTTCACTAATTTTAACACTGGGTTTTCCTGGGGCACTACTCCTATACCTTGGATGATGTTTAATCTCAATAAGTAACAAAGCAGTAAAATTATTGTTTTAGCCTCAACAACTCAACTACATTTGCTAACATGATCTCTAGTAGATATATATGAAATTTGTTATTGAAGTCAAAAGATACCAATAGTACTATTCTCTGCTAAATTATATATTAGAATAGTAGTTTAGAAAACTTGTAACTAAACAAATGAATTTCGTTTAAGAATGCCATGGAAATTAAAGCAAATGCAATCAACTGTAGATACATAAAACACATATACAAAAGTCTATTTCCACCTGTTCTTTCATGTTAAAAAAATCTTTGAAAAGTGTCTATAAAACTAAATCATTCTCGCCACAAATAAGATAGGCATGGAAAATAAATTTCAGGCAACAAAATGTAATTGCCAGAGAAGATATTTGCAAATAATATATCTGATAATGGACTTTTACCCCAGACACACAAAGAACTTTTAACAGTAATAAAACAATTCAACTTATAAATGGAGCCACAACCTCAACAGATGCCTGACTGGAGAAGATATCCAGATGACAAACAAGCATATGAAAGAATACTATACATCATGTGTCATTGGAGAAAATAAATTAAAACAAGGAGATACAATTACACACCTTTTAAATTACCAAAATCCAGAAAACAGACCACACAAAGTGCTGGCAGGGATGGAGAGCAATAGACAGTCTCATTCATTGCTCATAAGATTGTAAAATGATACACTCACTTTCGAAGACAGTTTTGCAGTTTGTAGAAAACAATATTTCAAATTTAAGAGAAGAACCAATGAATTTGAAAAAAGACTACAGTAGATGTTGATAAAACTAAACATTGGTTCACTAAAAAGTTTACTGAAATCAAGAAATCTCTAAGAAGAATGAATAGTCCAAAACACAAAAATTGCCAATCTGAGGCATGAACAAGGAGATCTCACTACTGATATTCTAGCTTTAATGAAATCAGGGAATATTTTTGACAACATCATGCTATATGTTCCAAAATCTCCATGAAAGATAGACTACTAAAGCTCACTGGAGAATCAGTAGCTATTTGAATAATCCTTTCTATTAATGAAAATAAATTTGTAGTTAAAAATCTTCCAGCAAAAAAATTGCTGGTCTATAGGATTAGTCAAAAACTAGTGAATGTTTAAAGTATTTATTATAGTAAAAGATGTATTGTTACTTGCCTCTTCAAAATAATCTCCCTTGCTTCAAACACACTTGTCATCATTTTTGTCACTTTCTAAAGCCCTTCAGGAAATCTTCTTTCATTAGTGTCTTTATGGGGGTGGTAAAACAAAAACATATGGTGAATATTGCTGCTAAGTGCCACTCAATGGCAAGGCAGCCTTTAAAAACATTTTAGTGTGTCCTCATCCACCTTATTCACCAGATATGGCACAGTGTGCCTTATGGTTCTTCCCCAAAGTCAAAATGATTATGAAAAGTGAATATTTTGATCAGTTTAGGACACAGAGCTAGTCAAAATAGTGCAACTAAAGGACATGGGAAGCTGCTTCAGAAGGTGCAAAAATGATGGGCTAGGTGTGTTCAAAGCCAGTATTTTGAGGGGGGTGGTAATCTTTTCTTCTGTAACAACTTTTTAAAAATTTAAACAATACTACCTTTCAGTCAAGCTCATAAATGACTTAATTGGTGAAGGTAAAATAAAGAAGTAAAAGAAATTCTACAAGATTTCTTGGGAAATGTTGGTTTTATTCCAAAATAAAAAAATTAAAGCAAAAGAAATCTACATATCAATATCTTTCACTGACTTAGACACAAAAAATCCTCAAAACTACAGAAAATAATAAGCAACAAATATTGCTTTCTGAACAATTATATTTACTCCTGAGGATACAGGTTATAGTCAACTGGATAAAAGCTATCTATTTTAGCTAAAAGGTAAAAGGGAGGAGGAGGGGAGAGGAGGAAAAAGTGGAAAAGAAATAAAAACAAGAAAGAAAAGAAGAAATAAAGAAAGCTATGGTTGCAACATATTTTATGACAAAAAGAAAAAATGCCACCCTTAAAATCAGGACCAAGGCAATGACATCCATCTGAGTCAATGACTAGGGAAACAGTGGAGATATACTGTGTTTACAGAATGAAAGACAGGATCCTTTTGGGCTAATTGCCCCCAAAATGTTCTACTATTGATTTAATGCAATTCCAACTAAAATCAAAACAGGATTTTTTTTTTTTTGGTGGCTACCGGGAATTGAACTCAGGACCTTGAGCTTGGCAGGCAAGTGAGGCCCCACTGAGCTAAATCTCTGACCCCTTCACAGGATTTTTTAAAAGAAATCTCCAGTGTCTTGATCAAATGTATATGGAAAGGTAAAGGGACTAAGAGTGAAATAAGTTGGAAATTCGACAACATACCAGATGCAATATCAATGATCCTATGAGTTCAGGCACAGGTGGAGAATAGAAGTTTTGTGATACAGCAGAAAAGTATGGTGGGAGGGAAGAGTCTTCAGCTCAATATCACCTTCGTGTACACAATTTTTAAAACCTGTATTTCCAACCTTGTTAAGCATCTCAGACTTAAAGATTTATGAATACTAACCATTATTTTAATTATCTCAAACTATCCCTAAATCTTTACTTAATTTGTCCCTCAAATTCTTACTTTCCTATTTTCATATTGCTGAAAGAATACTCAAAATAGAAAGCTGGGTATGTTTTTTTTCTTCTTAGAATCTTTCCATAGAATTTTAACTCATTACTTTGATATAAGTTGTCCATTTACCTTTTCCTCTTCATTGTGTCTATCCTTTAATTGAGGCATTTGTGGGTTTACTATTCATTGTTACTTAACAGAACTCTAACCTGCCTGTTGCCTTACCTGCTCTCACAGACTAGCAGACTTTCACCACTGTTCCTGTCAGGGGTAGGGAAGAGGGGGGAGACATCTGAGATCCTAGGAAGTTGCTGGTGCAAGTCATGGAAGCCATTCTGGCTCTGGAAGAGAGAGAAAAAACCCACCTCTCCTCTAGCTTTTTGTTTTATCTAGGCCTCCAGGTGATTAAGCACTATGGACAGAGAACTATGCACATGGATGGAGAACTTTCCCCACACAATGCATCGACTCACACAACATCTTCAGAAACACTCTTAGAGACACATAATTATGAGACTGAAAGGAAACCATGTAGGTTTCTCTTTCAACAGAAGAGGGTGGATTCATTGTCTACTGAAGCATTGAAAATTAATAATACTTAAAATCCCTTAAGTCAAGTTGACATTCAAAATCAACCATCTAAGTAGTCATATAAATTTACCTTCTATCTAGACACTAATTGATATCCAGACTTACACTTCTGAAGATTAAAATCGCTCCACAGAAAACATCTTTTCAAAATAAAGTATGTGTTAGGGCATTCACAATATTTGCATAAAATTACTGCCCACATTTCAATGGCTTCTTCTTTGGGCTTGATCATGTTACATCAATATCAAAGACACCATGTTTGTCTCATAACCTGGGACACGTTCCTCTACATTTAATTGATCCTCTTACTAGGGAAAGATCGACTAACTTGATCTCATATTTTAAGCTACTGCTCAGATTACATTACTTGGAAACGTTCCATTGATCCTCAAATGTGGACTTTGATTTAAACTGCCCTTAACATTTACAGATTGTCTTCCATGGGTATTGATTGATGACCCTGGGCTTAAGTTTCTGCATCTGTAAATGAAAAGATCCTTCCATAAAGTGATTGTTCTGAAGAGATAAATGAATATTGATTTCAAAATTGTAAAGATTCTAGCAATAAATACGATGTCCTTTTCTAGTGGCAAGGAAGGATACAATTTGAAATAAAACTTCCAACAGTAACTCACATTCTAGAGATTGTTCAAATGATAAATGGGTTGATTAAGAATGGCTATGCGTAGGAGCTAAAAATTTGTGCTGGAATTTGAAGAGAGGTTAATGCTTTGGTGAATAAAAGGTTATGATAGAAGATTTAGCGTTCGGTAGTTAGCTAGAAAATATAACTGCAGTTTGTTATAGGGGCCATATATTGGAGATAAAGCTGTCGATGTCTATGATGTTAAAGAGTGTAATTGAAATCACAGGAGCTCATAAAACAGAGAGAGAAAAGAGGAAAAAGAGAGGGAGAGAGAGGGAGAGAGAGAGAGAGGAAGAGAGAATTAGGCACAGTACTTTATAGGACCTCGGAAGAGCAAGACAGGTAATGAATAGAAGTATCATGAATAGTAATAGCTCTGAAAAAAATAGATAAAAAGAATAGGAGTCACAGCAGTCCAGTCTCCTTAAAGATTACTGAAGATCAAATTTTAAGAAAGATAGATGAGAAAATAGTGTCAAGTGCACAGAATGTCAAAGAAGATAAAAAGTAAAGAACTGCTTTAACATATAGGGCTCAGGTGGTTTAGTAATATTTCACTAGATAAAAATGCTTGATATGACAAGTAAATTGCTTAAGAATTTAGGCTTAAGGAGTTAATGAGGGGCTTGCCAAAGAGATGACAGAAATATTGTGCTAGATAAAGGGGCAACAAATTCAAAAGAAAATATTTTGTTTTTTAAGATTAGAAAGATCTATTCAATTTAATGATCATAAAGACAATGTATTGCATTATGATTAAATTGAATGAATTTATTGACACTAATACTTCATTTCTTTAACTCCTGAGGTTTTGCAGTGACATTTCAGTTTTTCATTGCTTTGGACTCCCTCGATCTTCTTTTTGTGGTTGTTTTATGAATCTCTTGTGCAGTTCTCTAATATGTCACAACTATTTGTAATTTACAGATTTTTCATATATGGAAATTGTTCTCAGTTATTCAGAAGTCTTTAAAAGGTATATATAGTTTGTTGCTCTCTATTATTCATGAATGAAGAGCAAATGATCGCTAATATCCTAGAATAAAGCTAGACCAGTTTGTATCATGTCAGTTATATTCCCAAATAGACACTGAGGAGTATTCCAAAGTTTAGGAGAGCAAACAAAAAACCTTCAGGTAGACTTGATGAATATTCACTTTGTGATTTAATTAACTCTGAACTATCTATAAGACTATTTGATGTTCAATTCTGAAGTACAAATAAGGAGAAAAGGATTACATCCTAACCAATGAAAATAGTAATTTTGAACCATTGAGGCAAGATAACACAATGTGCAACGAATTCCTTTACAGTACTGCTACTAGAAGATATGTACAAAATTGGTACCATTAAATTAACCACAGGGTTCATGATCTTAGCTTATTTGTATGCTAATGAATGTAAATGCTATTATAATTACAGATAGAATCACAATCCTTGCTGAAAGGATTGTGAAAAGGTTTTTAGTTCAAAAAAAGTATTCTGAAGGCAGTATGGGTGAGAGTCTCAGATTTCTGTCGTAGCTCAAGTAGAATGAGAGAACCTTAAGAATGAAATCATTAAGTATTGAGTCATACAATTTCTTTAATGAGGAAAGATTGAAAGTTTAAGAATGAAGTGGTATTTTTCTCTAAAAATTTTATCTAAAAAGCCTCCCAGTATTATTACATATAATGCAGAGTTTGTCCCAATGTAATGTGATTATAAACTATTTGGGCAATTATTCAAATCAGTAATTTTGGGACTGGGTTTGTAACTCAGTGGTAGAGCTCTTTCCTAGTATGCATTTGGTCCTGGGTTCAAACATACACAAGGAAAAAGAAAAAAATTACAGTAAAACTTTGGATTGTAAGTAACTTGTTCCTTGAATGTTCCTCTAGATAAACAAACATTTCTAATACTTTTTAACTTGATAAAGAGAGATGTTTTGCAATAGATGTAAAACTTTGGATTGCAAGTAAGTTGTTCTGTGAGTATTCCTCAAGATGAACAAACATTTCTGATAAATTTTAACTTGACAAAGAGACATGTCTTGCAATATGTGCAGTACATGACCCTGAACACCATATGATCACAGCTAAGGCAATGGTTCTTCTCCTTCGGGAGGAGACCTTGTCCACAGAGGAGGAGGAGAAAAAGGCAAAGGAATCCCTCACTTCAAATGACATTAGGGAGATATGGAAAACAGTACAAAATTTTGTGGAAAAGCACTACCCAAATATGGCTATAGCAGAGTGAACCATGAATCTGTTTAATGACAATGCAATGTCATATTTCCATGAAATTCTCAAAGGGAGGCAAATACAAGTGTCATTGGGTAGGTTCCTTGTTAAAATTGCATGAAAAGAAGAAAGATCTCATGGAGCCAATAGCTTTGATTCTATTAGTGATAGTCGAAGTGATCCTACACAATAACCCTCTACTCTCGTTTCCCTCACATAGCCAAGAAGGTTTTCAAAGATAAGTTCAGGTTATTTTGTTTATTCTTTATATTTTGTATTTTCTTCATTATTTGGTTTTATAGTACAGTATTTTAACCATTTTATATGAATATTCTTGAGTTGTGGAGTGAATCATCTGTGTTTCCATTATTTCTTATGGGGAAATCATTTTAATGTATAAATGCTTTGGATTACAAGCATGTTTCTCCTATGAATTATGTTCACAAACCAAGGTTTTACTGCATTCTATTTCAGTAGTGCATCAATCACCCTTCCCATCACAGAGACATAGACCAGATCCACAATTTAAAGGAAATGTGGTTGAATTTGCCTCACGATTTCAGGGGATTCAGTCCATAATCAGCTAGCTCCAAGGCAGAAAGATCACAAAAAGATGCAGAGGAGGAAAGATACTTATTTCCTGGCAACTGAGTAGCAGAGCAGTGGAATGATGTAGAAGAGAAAGAGTGCACGGACCAGATATAGTACCCAGGCCTCCATGACCTAACCAAACACATCCAGAAATGTTTCACTAGTCCCTTAGCAGGATCTCAAGGCAATCACTTTGGTTCAATTAAGGTTGACCACAGCAAAAGGGTAGGAAGAAGGGCCTGAAATTAGTCATTCTTGGTAACATCTCAGGTAAAGGCAGTGATCTTGGTCTATATGTAATGCAATAGGCTAATACATCTTGATTATCTAAGTGCCAGAAACCCATAGAGATGCAATTGGACACATCTGAAGGGGAAGAAACCATAAACAGAACAATAAAGTTTCTACCTGCCCTTTCCAGCTTCTGGGCCCTTGCTAGACCACATCTATTATATGCTATGAGGTGAGGTAGGGCTATGAATTCCAGAAAGTATAAAAGGCAGAAGGGGAAATTATAGACATATATTAATTTAATACAGTCCCTATCTATTAAGTCCATATAATATAAGCCCCTGTAAAACACTCAATATCTTCATTCTATGGCACCTTGCTCTTTCAAAAATTAAGAGCCAAAATATTTTGTGTATGCATATGATTATGAATATCACATAAACCTATGACAGAATTGAACAAATATCTATAGAATTATTGGTATCTTTCAAGACTAATTGGTATCCTTAACTGAGGAAAAGTTGATGAACAGGACATAATACCCCTCTTGACAAGTTCAAATTTATTATTAAGGAGATCAAGAAAACACTAAAACATGTTAATTTAAAAAGTTATTATTTCTTACAGAAATTATTTACAATGTTATTTGAAATGTTAAACCACTTTTACAAAAAATTCTAAACAAACATGCCACATATCGTTAGTGTTCTCAAAAAATTTATTGTTTAAGTCTCAAAGCAAAATTTTGAAGTAGTCTTATTTTTAGGTGAGAAAATGTTAGTTCATAAATTAATTTTTTTATTTTTTTTATTTTTGAAGTATTTCATTTTATTTTTTTATTTTACTTTTTTAAATTAAATTCTTTT
>NW_004624731.1:20553536-20580614 GCF_000247695.1 Heterocephalus glaber | reverse complement strand
CCCACAGCCCCGCCAGCATTTGATATTGGTTGATTTCATGATAGCAGCCATTCTTTCTGGAGTGAGGTGGAATCTCAGCATTGTTTTCATTTGCAGCACTCGAATGACCAGTGATGTTGAACATCTTTTCATATGTTTATTTTCTATTTCTACTTCTTTGAGAAATGTCTGTTCATTTCAGATGTCCATTTTTGGATTGCATCTTTAAATTTGGGAGTTTTTGAGAGGTAGAGAGCCAAATTTAAGGAAAAGATTCATGCCTTTTCATTCATATGCAGGATAGTTGGATCACACTGGGAAGATGGAATACCCAGGAAACAGGCAAAGCATTATTTTGGCTGCCCAGGTCTGTGAGGCTGCTTCCAGAGGAGATTACTGTGAGAATCCAAGTTGACCAGGTCAGGAAAGATGCACCTTTGTGTGGGTGGGCGCTATCCAATATGATGGACCCCTGAGGGAACAAGTATCTAAGATGAATTGCTGTTCCTCTGAAAGCTTCATAGAAAATTAGATGCTGCCTGTGGGCTTTGGAACTCCTGGTTTGCTGGCCTTCTTCAGACATGAATTGAGCCAGGCTAGCAGCATTCCAGGGTCTATGAAGGCACATGTTATGTTTTCATATAAATCTCCTTTTCCTAAAAAGTTAATAAATGTTTTAAAATTATTTTTTTAATCCAGAATTGTATTTCCAGGATTTAAATCTTTTGGACTTTAGACTTTAAGCTTTAGGTATTTTGATTTCACAAGATTTGGACCTTCTAGATTATGCTGTTAGGGATTGTGTCTTCTCGGATTTTGATCCAAACTCCTGGTACAGTGTAAAATAGCTCCTCTTAGAGAAGGCAGCCAATAAAGGGTAAACTTGCAAACAAGTTACATATAGGTAGCTGTTGCTTACTTCTACTGAGCAAATGTCAATGAGCAGCATAGAGTGAGGTTGTGCCTCAGAAATACCAGCCCTAAGTAGGAGAGGGCTAGAGTATTTATGCACTAGCTCTCTGTCACCCTTACTGGCTGAAGGTAGCTTCTAGGGCTATTAATTCTCCTGCATTGCTAGCCAGCCCCGCATCCCTGTTACACATGTCTGGTGTGAGGACATGTGTCACCTACATGCAAAATGGTGCACATACTTAAGGTGTGAAGTCAAGCAAAGTTTTGCTGCAGTGGTGAGACCAGAGAAAATACCACAATATCTGCTAAATGTTAATTTTCTCTTCCACCAAAACACTGTAGGAATTTACATATTAAAATATTCAGGTTACACCATGAACTCAGGTATCATTGATGTTATCAGTCTTTTTTTTAATTTTCTGTTGAAATGGTTTCCACTCCCTTGATTCCCATCATTGTATAAAAGTCTCTTGGACAGCTGTGGCACAGGCAATATTTTCAGGGAAGAGAAACAAAACAGCAAGACAGGAGAAACAGGTAAGAGAAAGATGTGTAAAAAAGAAAAGATTTACAACCAATAACAAATGCTGGATTGGCTGTGTGGAAAAAGGAACCCTTCTCCATTGTTGGTGGGAGTGTGGACTGGTGCAACCACTGTGGAAGTCAGTGTAGAGATTCCTCAAAAAGCTAAAACTAGAGGTTCCATTTGACCCAGCTATTCCCCTTCTTGATATCTTCCCAAAAGAATTAAAAGCATCATACTATAGCAATATATACACACCCATGTTTATAGCAGCACTATTTGTATTAGCTAAATGTTGGAGACAGCACAACTACTCATGAAATGATAATAGAAAAAGATGTGTGTGGTTTAAAAAAAATAAAATGGAGTACTACTCAGCCATAAAGAAAGATAAACTTGAGACATTTATAGCTAAATGGATGTACCTTGAGACCATACTCTTAAGTGAAATAAATTGGACACACATGTGTAAATACCACATTGTTTCTCTGGTGTGAGAAACTGAAAGTGTAAAAAAGGATAAAAATGAATAATTGATAATGTGAAATAGGAAGAAAATATTCAAAGGAGAAGGGGAACTAGGAAGGGGAATGGGGAAAAGAAAAGAAGGGAAAGAAAAAATGAGAAAAAAAGGAAAAATGGAAACAAAGCTTTTGTAAATATGGAGTGGTGGAGGAGTTGAATGGAGGGAAGGGGAATGGGAAAAACTAAGAACCAAGATAATCATATATGGGTACAAATTCCCTATGATGAATGTGATCATTGTGTATACCTAAAATGTACCAATAAACTTAATTAATTAAAAAAAGAAAAGACTTAAAGATGAACAATGCTATTTTTGTGTGCTTTTAAGAATATCTAGTAAAGTGAGATAATTTATGATGCAAGTAATCTAGAGCAGACTTGGTGGAAGGATTCCCTGGAAATACTGAGAAGGTGGGCTGTAGTACACCACAGAGGTCTTGTCCTTAGCTGGGAACAAAGACAACTCCTCTTCAGAGACACGACGAAAATTTCCAGTCAACTTTGTCTAGGCTTTCACTTTTCTTTCGGGGAAGGTTTCTAAGAAGAGATTCAATCTTTCTGACCTTTAATTGTGATGTGTTGATTTGATTAATACCCAGGGGAATATCCCAGTACATTTCTGGGTGGGTCATGAAGTGTGACTGTGGATGGTATATGGGGTCCTCAAATCCTTTCTTTGTCGTACTAGTCTCTAGCTCTGCTTTCAAGCTTTCCTGAACCAAATGGCTTTGCTCTACCACCCCTCCTGTCAGAATGTTTCTTCCTTGAAGAGGGCTGACCATGAACTGAATTCCCTGAAACCATGGGGCCAAATTAAACTCATCCTTTAAGTTTTAGCTGTCAAGTATTTGATCCAGGAGTAGAAAAACTGACTAAAACTATCTTTAATAAATTCACAGTTATTCAAGTTATCTATTTCTTAAGACAGTTTTTCTGTTTTTTTTCTCTTTTAGGGAATTTGCTCATTTCATTTGAGGTTTTAAATGTATTGATATAAAGTTGTTTATACCATTATTATTATTATTATTATTATTATTATTATTATCATTGCAACGTCTTAATATCGGAGAATAGTTTGGGTGCCTCATATCTCTTTCCTAATATTGGTAATTTTTGTTTCTTTATAGTATGCCTACATATTTATCAGTATACTCATCTTTTCAAAGAACTGTTTTAAAAAATTTCATAGATTTTTCTTTATTGCTTACTTACATTTTATGATTCCCTCTTGCATCTTTTGAATTATTTTTTCTGCTTATTTTTGATTAATTTGCTTTTCTTCATCCATTTTCTTGGGGGTGAAATTTGAGGTCAATGAATACAGGACTTACTAAATTCTAATACAGACATTAAGAATTATGTATTTTCCTCTAAGCACATTTGCATCTGTATCTTGAAGATTTTGATGTATTATTTTCATTTACATTTTGAGTACACCATATTTTTTACATTAATTTGAAATTCTTTTTAATCCATGCCAATTTAGAAATGTGCTACTTAGAAATATTTGAATTTTCTAGAGATTTTTCTTTCATTGATTTTGATTTTTTAGTTCCATTTTTGTTTAGTTGCTTGTATGGTTTGTATCTTTTGAAATTTATTGAATCTATCTTAATAGCCTACCAGATGGTTCATTTTGTATTAAATTGTCATTAATGTAATGACATACCTAAGGCAAGCTAACTTTATAAGGGAAGGAGATTTATTGATCTTACAGTTTGGGAGGTTCAAAGGGATGGTCCTGGCATTAGCTCAACTCTGTTCAGGGCCCTCTTGGTACTTCCTCCACATGATAGGCTCCCACGCATGTGAAAGAGATCACAACAGAAGATGAAGCCAAAGAGAAACACAGGGTCTGGTGCAGGCTTTTATCACGGCTTGCTCTCTCAAGAACTTATTCTAGGAGATCAGTATTGTTTTCCAAACACAGTTCCACCAGTTAAGTACAACGCCCCACCCATTTCTAGCAGCTCTCAAGTCAGGACCTGGCAGATCAAGTTTCTAAATAACCCAGTTCTTAGGGGGACAAACAACATCCAAACTAGCAATGCTAATTGGCGCTACATGTATACTTGAAAGGAATGCACGCCCTGCCCTTTTGGGGTGTGTACATAAAGGCTGATAAGGTGAAGAAGTTAATTAAAAGTGTGAATACAGCCTTTTATTTATATCCTTACTAATTTTGTGCTTACTTTCTTCTGTTATTTAAAGGAGGTTGGACTCTCAGACTATATAATAGTGATTTTATTTATTTATTTCCCCATGTAGTTTTCAGAGATTTTAGTGTCACTTATTTGGAGACTCTTTTCTTATATGTTTAAATGGTTAGAAATATTATGCCCTCTAAATGAAATTTTCTGTCATTATGAAACATTCTTTATATTCCTGATTCCTAATAATACTTTTTATGTTCTGAAATTACTTTGACTAACATTAAAATAGTCACAACAGCTGTCTTATAGGTCACTGATCAGTGTCAGAATGATGTGATTTTTCCTTTGTTCATTTTTGTTGTTGTTGTTGGAAGTCAAATTTTCCCTGCCTTTCTGCATTCCTGGAAAGTACTGGCTTACCTAGCTATGGAAATTAATATCGCTTTATTATAGACCGTTAAGTTAGGTAGAAATATTATAGGCAGTCAGGCAGGGGTAGGCCTTCCAGGGAGTCAGTGCAGAAGCTGAGAACACATCACAACTGTGGCTGGAAGCTCATCTGTCAAGAGCCAGGCCTCCAGATAAAGACAGAATGACCAGGCCTACATGCTTCCCCAGGGGGTAAACAATAAATTAAAGATAATTGATATTACTTGGTCCAATAAAGTCTCGATAGACATCAGTCACCCAGGTGGTTGACCAGGACCTCCTGATCCATCCCTTCCTAAAAAGGTCCTTGTCCTTTCCATGTATTTTGTTAGGAGATCTGATTCCCCATTGGATCAATATTACCTAAGTGACTGTACTTGTAATCTTGTTGGCTGGTCATACCTTTTACCCATGTTGTACCTATGTCAGGATTTTATATCCACCCGATGATTTTGCTGTATAAAATTTCATCTGAAAAGTACAGTCTGTTGCAACCTACTTTTGGGTCCCCTCCTGTCTCTCAGGAGCTATCTCTCTCAATAAGTTTTTTGAACTTTTAACCATTGTTCCTTAGAATTCATACTTCAATTTTGGGGAGCAGGAACTCAGCTAAGCAGGTCAGAGTTATATTTTTCCACTATATCATTTGGAGGTCAGTACAGAGATAATTGGAAGGAGGTAAAAGTTTCCTTTTGTTTCACACATTCTGGATTATGACTCCTTTAGGTAACTGGAGATTGTCATCCTTGTTTATGCTTATTCTTTTTACACATTGCATTTTGTTAAAATGATGGTAAGTTTAAATTAAGAATATGGGAAGATTATGATGCTTTTTTGATGGGATATTTTACCTTGGAAGGCAAGGTCTTGCTGTATTCCAGTTTTTCAATATGCTGCATTTGGACTTACTAACTGCTGAATTTACTGGTGATCCTTGCTTGACTTGTTTGACTTGTTTTTACTGTTGAGGTTTGTTCCTCTTAGAATTAGATTAAAAGCCTCCAGTGCCACTCATTGGTCCTGTAAAACCAATTTTTGGCCCTGGTTACCCTCTGGTTAGATAGAGACATGCACGCTGAAATGTGCATGGTTACAAGGCAAAAATATCAACAAACCTATAAACATACCCCATCTGTGACATTAATGGTCTAAGAGTGTGTTTCACCGCTATGATCATTTGGCTTCTATCTTTGTCCCTTCCCTCAGATTAGAAGATGTCATGTAACACATCTAGGCCTTAGCTAACTAATGGAGACACCTGAAGTTAGGTTCCAGTCTCCTGCCCAGTATACGATGCAGGTCTGAAAAAAAAAAGAAATAAAGTCTGGGGATTTAGCTCAGTGGTTTCATTGCCTGCTGCGCAAGCGCAGGGACCAGAGTTCGATCCCAGGTACAAAAAAAAGAGAGAGAAACTAAAAGACAGAACTAATAGAGAAAGAAAGGTTTCCAGGACAACCAATGCTGGTGCCACAGACAAAGGCACTGGCCAGTCCAAGCCACTCATTTTTGTTAGTAATCATTTGGGGTAAAGATAAGTTACATGCAAGGGTAGGAGTACATGAGAGGAAGTACAATCATACAGTTTCTATGGATACTAATGTAAGCAAGGCTCATAAAGGTCAAGACAAAGCATTCTTGAATTAGGAACAGAATAGACAAAATATGTGATTGTAATTAGAACATTATCCTTCTAAGATTTTAATTGTAGGAACAGAATTTGGGTGTGAGTTACTCTGACTTTAACACATAGGCTTAAGCTAGACTCACTTCTATAAACAAGCCAATTGTTCGGTTAAATCTTTACAGCCTGCATTGCTTACAGCCTGCTTTGGGGACATAAAAGATATTGCAGTCTCCCACAGCTAACTATGTTCAATGGACCTTAAATGATACCTCAACTGATCCCTCTGTCCTAAATAAAAAAATAAAACTAATGAGGCAAGCTGTCCTCCAAAATAGGATGGCATTAGATACCCTAACAGGAGAACAAAGGGGGTACTGTTACAATTGTAAATGGCAAATGTTGTGTATACATTCCTGATGCTTCTGCTAGTATCAGGATGGCTGTTTAAGATATTAAATGGCAGGTTAATGCCATGTCAGATTCTAAAATTACCTGGACCTTTACCTTACCCTCTTTGTAGGAGGTTATTACTGGCTCTTCCTGGTGAAAGCATTTGTTGGCTGTATTAAGAATAGCCTTATTGATCTTATTATATGACCCATGCATACTTAACTGTTTCTTTGGCTTTGTCTCCTTCAGACTTGAAGCTATACACCTACTCAAGACAAGAAAGCCTGGCTTCTATCAAGGACCTTTAGATAGACCCTCTAGAGAGTATCTCTGACTGCCGATCACAAGCATGACCCCGTTAGCCAAATGGTCATTGTGCTTTGCCCTCTGATGGCAGTTAGGAGTACCTCTTCATGGGGAGATAAGCAATAAATTGAACATTATGCTAGAATTAGCTTGGTCCAAAAAAGTTAGATAGACATTAGTCACCTAGGTGGGTGACCAGGATCTCCTTATCCATCCTGTTCTAAAAAAGTCTCTGTTCTTTCCACATACATTTCCTATGAGAACTGCTTCCCCATTGGCTCAATACCTAAGCAACTATATTTATGTTCTTCTTGGTTGATCATAGCTTTGATCCATGTTGTACACATTTCATGATTTTATATACACCTTGTGATTTTCCCTGTATAAAACTTCTTCTGAGAAGTAGGTCTGTGGCAACCTACTTTCGGGTCCCCTCCTGTCTCTCAAAAGCTATCTCTCTCAATAAATTTTTCATACTCTTAATCTGCATTGTTCCTTAGAATTCATTCTTTGATTTTGGGAAACATGAACTTAGCCTATCTGATATCTAACAGGTTGGGAATTATATTTTCCCCCTATATCAGATTGAAGATTGAGCATGTTGTACTTTCATTTCTTCAGTGAAATCTGTTCATTGTAGGCATGAATATAAAAGCTGCTGCCACATGCTTTCTTTATTGTAGAAGCGCTTATCTCTCCCATACTTGACCTAACACACACACACTCACAGTTTACTTTGTCTCATTTGAAGCCAAATGCTTACATCTCAGGGTCCTGGATTGGATGAAGGGACAGGTTTTGAAAGCAATTTACATAGGAATATAGGGACATATCTTCCTATGCATTTATAGTACATTTCAAATGGGATAAAACTCTGAGCTTTAAACTTAAAAGACTGTAGTCTTGTCTTGCCCTTAGGGACACTAATTTACATTGCAAAGGATAAGAACTCAAGATACCCTAGAATAGAAAAGTTAATCCTTTCTATTCCAGAAGAAAGTTTATATATCAGGAAAATAGGGGAAACAGTTGCCCTTTGCCTATGTAAACTCTCAGATTTATATTGCATCATCTACTTCCTGTAGTTTGATCCTACCATATCGATAGGATTACTCAACTAGTTCTTATCATGTCACTAGCAGGGTGCTAAGCATAGGGATCAACATTACAATGTTACTGTAGCTGTTCTTTTTGCTTTTCGTAAATACAACTCTGGCCACTGACTCAGAATTCATAACATTTTTAAAATCTCTCCCTGTCTCTCTCTTTTTATCTCTCATAACTGTGCAAGTAATATGACACCTCAGTTCCTTCACAGCTTCTGCCTTAACATTCATTTGTTTTTTGGTGCTTACGGTGACTTTCTTTTATACAGCATATACTTGGTTTTTTTTTTCATTCTAATGTGATTTTCATTGCCTTGAACTTTTTATATCATTTCCTTGATATCTTTTTTCTTGTGTAAACTCTTCCATGATGTTTAAAAAACATTTTCAGGTTTGCTGCTTGTTGAATTCTTTCATATTTTTGTTCAAAGCATTTATTTCATGTTCATTTATGAAAAAATATTTCTCATGTTACAAAATTCTACCTTGACAGACTTTGAGTTCTTTAATAATTCTGTTCCAATAGCTTCTATTTATATTCTCTCCTGACAAGGGCTATTACACAGATCTGTGTTCTCTGCGGATAATGTATCATTGTCTTGAACTTCTATTAGGATACCGTGTACAATACAGAGTATGCTTTTCCTTCACTTCTCCAGTAAAATCTGCTCATTATAGGCATAAATACAAAACCTGCAGCCAACCAATTCTCTGGTTTTAAGAATTTTTGTTGTGATGTACCTTGCTGCAATTTTTATCACGTTTCTTCTACTTGAGGTTTGGTGAGCTTCTTCACCTGTAGATTTGGAATTTTTAGTTAAATTGGCA
Organism: Heterocephalus glaber; assembly: GCF_000247695.1. The sequence continues at coordinate 20,571,839 of NW_004624731.1, read as the reverse complement.
GGGAAATAGGTCATATTTTCCATTTTCTTTAATCATCTCTCTTTTTGTCTTCCATTCTCCTCTTTAAGAGATTCCAGTTGATTGTATGTTAGACTGGTTGACATTGTATCCTCGCTCATGGACACTCTTCTTTTTATCCACAGTCTATTTTATTTATTTATTTTATTTTGAGCAGTGTCTATTTTTATATATTCAGGTTCATAGACTTTTTTGCAATGGTTTATCTGCTATTCATCCATCTAAAAATATTATATTTCTCTCATATATGTTTTACATCACTGAAAGTTGGACTTGGATTCTTCTTTATAAATTCCTTTTCTTTGCTCAGTATTTTCTGTAGCTTTTAAAGAATTTGGTAATATAATATAATAATTTTGCACATATAATAACTTTTTGTGTCCTTGTCTAATTTCATCATTTGTGACATTTCTGGGTCTGTTTCAATTTTTGTTTCTTCTTACTATTATTGGTTGCATTTTTCTGCTTCCTTATATTTCTGTTGTTTTGATTGGATGCCAGACAATATGAAACTTGTTGGGTGCTCAACTATTTTTATTCCCATAAATATTCCTAAGCTTCTATCTAGTATGCAGCTAAGTTACTTGGAAGCAGTTTGATCTTTTTGGGTCTTATTTTTTAAGCATTGCTAGTTTTGCTCTTCAAACTATAAAAGTTGTGGGCACAGTGTTAAAATGGAAAATGTATTGCATTTGTGAGTGGAAGGTATAAAAAGAAAATGTGTTTCAACTGATGGCAGTATGTTGCATCAGAAAGCACTAAGCCCCACTTCAGCCCCTCACATAGGCATTGTGTCATCTTCTATCATTACCAAAAGGATAATCACGAGGATAATCAAAGCAATAATATGGGGAGCCATGTAGACTAGAAATACTTTTCTTATTTGTAAGGCAGTGCTTATTTGAGTAGTCTTTTCACTGCCTAATGAACAATATATCTTTTCCATCTGACTGGTTGTAACTGATCTTCTTTGAAACGAAGTGTGAATTCTTCAAATTTTTCTCCTTAATGATTTTGGATGGTTCTTTCCTTTCCTGGTACTATCCTTCAATACACACACACACACACACACACACACACACACACACACACACGTTAGTACTCAGTTGAGGACCTGAGGAGAATGCCCTGTAGATTCTCAGAGTTCTCTATCTGAGTGTACCAAAATTTATATTATACTATATTTTTTCCTACTATGTATATGTACCTACTATGATGAAGTTTAACTTATAAATTAGATACAGTAAGAGATTGAAATAATAAAATAGAACAATTATAACAATATGCTATAATAAAAACCATGTGAATGGGATCTTTCTGTCTCTCAAAATGTCTTTTATTTATTTGTAGTGTCTGAACATCATTTGTCATATTCTAAGAATTCAGTTTACTCTCTATATATTGATGAAGACATGGATTATTCCCCAAATTTCCCTACTATGAGTAACATCACTATGAACAGATGTGCTCATTTATCTGCAGCAAAACATGGATACCTTTCTCTGGACAGTGTATGAGGGTTAACAATAGGACATATATATATTTAAGTTTATTAGATAATAAAATATTGTTTTCAGGAATGGTTTTCCCCACATGCATCCCAGCAACAAGTGTATAGGATTTCTTATTACAATACAGAAAAAGTAGTATTTGAAATCATCAAACTCAAGTTTTGCCTATTGTATTCCATGGTACTCTTCTGGTGATGATAGGTGGTGATTCAATGCCTCCATGATGGACAAAGTGAGGGTCTATACCTTCTGGTGTAGTGTGTGTCTATCCATTGGTCCTCATTTTCTGTTCCTATCTTCCACTAACAAATTCAATTCCTTTTCCACATTACCAAAGCACTTAGCATTTACTGTGATCATAACATTTGCAATTTGAGGTGTTACAGAAAACTCACACAAATGTCCTTTCTCTCACCATTTTATAGATAGACCTTTATTCTATTCTTATTAAGTGAAGAATTTTCACTTTTTTCTTTAAACAGAGCACTTTATGGCTTTTTGGGGTCATATTTTAATTGTCAGCATCACTACTCTGATACTTTTTGGCAATTATTAAATAAAATAAGGTTTATTTGAACACCAACATTGCGATATAGAGGCATTCTGATTCCCAAGATGGCTTCTAAGAGACTAGTAATTGAGTAGCATGTACTCTGGACAAAGGAGGGTTCTTACTCAGGTGACACAGGCTGGGGTGGCATGAGATTTCACAACAGGTTGCATCTTAAAATTTTTGTTTATTTATGGAATTCTTCTATTTAATATTTTTGGACCATAGTTAACTGAAATCATGGAAAGTGAAGCTGTGAATAAGAGTGGACTACTACTATGCTGCTTTACATAGTTTGGCTCTTTTTTTCTGCCTTTTTAAAAGTGTTGTTTCAGGTCAGGAGAATAAAGTCAATCCCTATTACTCCAATTTGGCTGAGAATAAAAAATCAATATGCAATTTTCAGGAAATATTTTCATGTATGTTAAAAAAGTTTATAAAATGTATGTAACGTTTGAAAATGTAGTAAAGATATCCCAGCTAATATAAATCTCCCTGAAAGTGAACAGAACCTGATTTTAGATGCTCTATTCCTATTTTAAGTCTTAACCCCCTGGTTGGTCATTTTGAGCCATCAGCATGATTCCATATGAGATCAAAGACTGTTTAAACATGAGTTGAAAAGGAAAAAAAGTCAGTTCTTTGAAAACTCTTTTCTGCTGCCTTAATTAGAACTGGAATTTTATAATACTATTGCAGAAATACTTGTGTACACAAACAAGACATCATAACTTTGTATCATGTTTGAAAATTTTATACAAGTTTTAGCTTCTTTTGGACACTGTAAAACTGTTTTCCAGAAGGGAGAGAAAAATTGACATTAAACAGAAAGGTGATGTTGCTTATGTTACTTCATCATCCAATAAACATGATTTTTTAGCATGATGACCTAAATATAACAAAGCATAACTGACCACTCTATGAAACGCTGGTCCAAATTATCTGTTTAAGACAGAGTTAGAAATGCAAAAGGTACTTTGCTGATATTTCTCTTTTCTTTTCTAGGAAAAAATAACATAAATAACACATATTTATTATGCAGTTTTAAAATAAGTGTCAAGATTTTGTTTTTCTCATAAAGTAATAGGGGTCTGTCTTCTCTCAATGTATATTCAAATGTCATAATGTAATATTATTTTGCATGATAATTTGATATAAGGCAATGACAGGTTATAATATATATTTTAAAAATAGATTCAAAATATGCAGCTTTAAGGAACTTCCATCAATGAATATGTTAAAACGTGACCCAACAGTAACATACCTAATGTTTTTTAAAAAATCTTATAAATTGGGATAGTATATTAAACAGTCTAGCAATTTATACAAAACTTCACATTCAGAAAGCTTCAGGCAGATGTTAATTTCTAAATTGGAGAAAATCATTTTATTTGAATGTTAACAACAGATAATTGATCCTCAGGCCACTTGTGATTTTATAAGTTTGGAAAAATATTTATTCAGTCTTAAAGGAATTAGTTATAAATATTTAGGGCAAACGGTCTGATAGAACACTTTAATAAATTGATATAAAATATTCTAGCTGATAAATACTTTTGCAGCTTATGCATTAACATTATGAATATAAAAAGGAAAGAATAATTCCAGATATTTCAGAACACATTTCTTGAAGTAAGAAATCAAGAAAAAACAGAGCCATATCCCCAGGAATCACTGCATTTTCCAGAGAACGAGGTTCCTTATCTTCAGGAACACAGGGCAATGGATTTGTCATTCTCTGGAGGCAAATATATTTGATAAATGCTCCTATTAATTGATTCCACAAATTAACTACTAATCCACAGCTTTTGATTTTGAGTACTGCTAATCAATTTATTTGATAGCAAGCTTTCAGCAGTTTGTAAATTAAAAATTGTCTAAATTTTTTTTCTGGGTTGGCATAATTAACAGATTTATCCTAGTTGTGAAAAAGCAAAATCTTCACTTTTAATTTCCTCTTGACCTGCTTTCTCTCTCCGTGGGGTCTCTTTTAGAGATTCTTCAGAAGAAGAAAATTAAAATGCTGTCAACAGATTAAGACACCATTTAGCCCGGAAGAATTTTTTCAGGGCCTGTACATTACGTGCAGCCAGTTTAATGGGGAAAATCTTCTTCCAGGCAGCCAGCTTGGGCTTCATCTAGTACATGTGGATGGAAATTGTCTCTTGTGCTGCATGAAAATGCTGACATCATTATTTGGGACTATATTGTCCATCAGAGAACTAAAGAGTGTCTGACAGACAAGCTGACTTTCTGGTTGTTTGAGCTTGTGGTCACATATCTTTATCTACACAGAGGGAACACCATGAACCAAATGGCATCAGCCTAAATTTGTGTCAAATTGTTCAAAGCCACTTAATTCAGAAGGAATGAGATTTTAGAGACCAATAATTCCGGATTATATATTTATGTAAGTCACGGAGCTATTTTTGCCTGATTCTTTTGCCACTGGAATCCGTAGAGAGCCCAAGTACTTTTTGTTTGTTGAGTGCAGGTGACATTTAGAATTTACAAGATGCTAACATATCTTTATAATTTTATTTGCAGTAGAGAATATATATCTATTTTCATCATAGATATTAAATTAGTATGAAATTTAAATGGGTGGTATTTGGAACATTTGGATAAAACTCTAAAACCTCCATAGGTTTATCTATAAAATATTAAACATTAAATAAAAAAATAATTACTCTGGGCTGAACTGTAAAATTCTAAATATATGTCTTTCTAGATTTTCGGAAATTATAGAAATAATTATAAGGTTACTGTCCTTTAGTGTACATAGCCTCCTCTAGCTTATTCAATGAATATTCTCCCAGGTGTTGCTGCATAGATTTTGCAGATGTAATTAAGCTTCCAAATTAGTTGACCTTAAATTAAAGATAGCATTCTAGTGGACCTAAACTAATCAAGTGAGACCTTCAAACATACTGAAATGTTCTCAGTTAAAGAAGTTAAGACAGTGAATGACACTCAGGAAAAAGGAACTTCTGCATTACTAGATTTTAGAACAGAGGGACCCATGTGGCAGGAAAGAGAAGGTGAGCCTGGGACCTTAGCCCTACAGCTGCAAAGTAATGGGTCCTGTCAAGAATGTGAAGAGCTTGGAAGTGCATTTTCCCTGCATCAAACCTCTAAAGGCAAGCACAGGCCAGCCAATATCTTGATTTTAGTCTTGTTAATCCAAAGCAAAGAACCCAACCACACCTTTCTCGAAATTCTGACCAATAGATAGGAGACCTAACAAATGAGTGTGGTTTTAAACCAGTGGATTTGTCTTATTCTGTTATGCAACAATGCAAATCAATACAATACCTAATAACTACCTTCTTGGAAGGTCTTGTTGCATCTTAATAGTGTGCTGCTAAAATAGATTTAAAATTGCGCACTTTGCACAATTAGAAGTGTCTGCTTTTGTCGTGGTAATAGTTTCCTATTGCTACTCTAATACATTGCCAGGAATTTAATGTCTTGCCATAGCAAAAATGAAAAGTTAGGGCCAGGGTAGCTCAGTGGTTCCACTGCCTGCCTTGCAAGCACAAGGTCCTGAAAAGGTACCAAAAAAAAGAGAAAAGAAAAAGAAAAAGAAAAAAAAAAAAAGTTGACTCTTATGATACAGATTTTTCCAGGCCAAAAACACAGTCTCATCAAGGCTGCATTTTTTTCTTCTAGACTCAAAAGGAATTCTGTTTCCTTGCTCTTTCAGGTGGGTGGCAGAATTCTATTCTCTGAAATTGTAGGACTGAATCTTAAAACTATGTAAACCAGGAATCTGACTGAGGTTTAATGATACAAAATTCAAGGTGTTGGAAGGAGGTGTCTTGCTTTGGAGGTCCTAGAGGAGAGTTGGCATCCTTGCTTTTCTGGCCTTTGTGAATTTCTAGAGACTGTCCTACCCCTTGGCATGGCCCCTTTCTGCATCATACAGTGTTATTGAATGTAGCTCAGAATATGCCATAACTTCTACTACGGTGTGGAAATCAGAACATCTGGAGATTGTAAGTTAACAGTAAAAACAAGACTTGGGGACAAAATAAAGCTACAGAAAAATCTCAGGAAGAAGCAAATCTCATGACACTTCATAGAAGAATTCTATAGGAGGTAGTGACTGATTTAACATAGTGTGAAGGAGAGGAACAAGACTGCAATTTAGGAAATTTATGTCAGCGTTAACAATAAACAAGATCATAAAAGATAACGGATTGAGAATGAGATTAGTGCATTTTTTTATTTTGAGGTAACAGCAAATCACCCCACAGGCATTGGGTAAATAGTACATTTTGACATTTAAGAGGAAGAGACCACAAAATGAGAATCCCCACATTTGTGAATATCTTGATGATACAGAAGTCATTTCTTTAAATCTATTAACCCCTTTAGGACTTGAGGGATTCTTCTAAATTGTAAACCACGTGGCTGTTGTATAAGGTCAAGTCACATTTATTCAGTATAGATCAGATGATACATGTTCAAACTTGAAATGCCAAAGGATCACTATTATGGATAAACCTATCAGGAAGTTCATAAGCTTACATGTAAAGATGCTAGAAATTAAACATGATAAATATCATTAAATATCACTTTTAAATAAAATTAATGATGATTAGTGTGAATTGAGAAAAACATTTTGAAGAAGGCTTCAACGTGTATTATTTATATAAAGTATTACAATATAGTAACTTAGAAATATAAAAAGCTAGTGTAATATAATAGATTAAATTACCTGCTTTTCTCTTTAGTATAAAATTAAAAACTTAAGGAAGTCTTATGGATGTATATATTTATGCATTAGTCTTCTGAAAGAAATCATCAGGAATACTGCAAGTATAATAAGCACACATAGTTTATATTTTTCATTTTAATAATACTCAAAATACTCAATAAGACCAAGTCAATTTTCAACAGTTTTTAAGAATTCTTTTTGTAGTTTCTCATCAAATTTGTAATGGACAACTTTCCATTTACTCAGGAGTGGTAATCTGAGAACATCGACTAAGAGTTAAAGTACAGAAAAAATTTATATTCTGATCTTTTCATCGTAACGGTGGAGTGGAAAATGAGGGATATGCAAGGGAAATAGTGAAGCAAGTGGAATAATTAGTTTTAAATTATAATTTTGTAGGCCACTTCATCTCATTTATATTTTTCAAATCACTTTTTATGTGTGACAGTATAATTATATTAACAACTTGAAAATATTTCTTTCTGAAATTCCTCTCCTCCAAAGGGTTTGAATATCATCTTGATACTAATATTAAATTCTGCTTTTCTTTAAATTTAACAAAAAGATCTTTTAAAAATGCTAACACCTGGTTTTGAGCTGAAAATAATTTTACAGCAGAAATGTGTTCACATTGACCCTAATTCTTGGTAATTAAGGATAACATTTGTAAGAATTGGTTGTCAGACTATTGATTGCTTCTCTTGCATTTTGTTTGAATGAAATAGAATTTTCTCAGTATAGCACCTAGCCACCAACTAGTCAATAACATGAAGGATTAGTGGCCAGCATTGAGCCAAGCTGTACTGCATGAGGAGGGGTTTGCAGCATATTCCCATTTGCATTTGGGATTAGGAGAGCAAGGAGGGTGAACATAAATGCCTTTTGATGGAAAGGGAAGCCTTAGGAATGACATCAGTTATTTTGCATGGACACTGAGAAAAGATATTGCCTATAAGAACAGCAGAGAGATGATTATTAAAACTTTAGAATGAGTGTTGCTAAGTTTTTGTCTAGAGATGTTAGTCTAAATTCAGAAATCATATTATGAAAGTCAAGGTACAAAGGAAATGGACTAGGGAGATAAGAATGTGTTGTCAGAAAAAATTTACTTAAAATTGAGATTCTGAAGTCAATGGCATGATCAAAGGAGTGGGTGGATGAGAAATACAGAAGGGAAAGATCATTGGAACAGATCTTGGAATACACAGAATTGAATAGGTTGATTCTTGGAATAAACAGAGATGTGAATTCCATCTACACAGAAACTTTACCGTTTACATATCAAAATTTCCTCTGTGTTTTTCCTTTGTTAATATTTACTTGTCTTCCAGGAAGTGATTTATCAGCTCCTCTAACTTTCTTTCTTGAATGAAGTAATAGTATTTACCTTTCTTTTCCTAGGTCACCAAAAAACTCAACCAAACAAAATCACCTTTTACAGCATGCCGATTACTATACAGAATTTCAAGGAAATGTTTCACTTCATCTATGTTACAAATCTGTCGGGATAGAGTTGTTTATAGTATCCGCTAATATTTTTTCAATGCCTGTAGAATCAGATGTGATAATTGCTGTTTCATTTCTTATATTGATAATTTGTTGCGGAGAGGAAGCATTCTACCCTGATTTGTGAGCTGTGACTTTTTTGGGGTGTTTTGTAGGTTTCTTATCCCCATCTATGAGCAAGGAAGGCCAAATGAGGATGGGGATTGGAAATTTCCCTCTTTGCTGGGGAGACACAGCTGTGGAAAATTCTTGTCTCTTGGAGAATGAGAGATTTTACCATGGAGGACGTTCTGATCTATTTCAAACTCCTTTCTTTTTCCCTCCGTTCTCCACGAGCTATGAGAGAATTTGTGCTGGCTGCCCTGTGTGTACCTGGAGGTAAAATCCATGTAAGTTTTGGGCTTGTGTGAGATTGTAGCCCCTAGGAGCTTCTCACTCCGGTACAGACTTAACCTCTAGAGATGGTCAGCATCACCATGCAAGTGTTCACAGCGTGTGTGCAGCTGCACCTTTCTGCATTCTCCCCTTTCTGCAATTTTAAAGGTGTTGATCTGTGTGACAACCTCAAATCTGAGGTATATATAAGAAAGTCAATGACATCTTGTTCATCATTTTATTATTGCAAGGAAGGGGATGATGGCATCTAAGATACTAGAACTTAAACCAGAGTTGTTTTGATGAATATTATGTTCAAACACAGATTCTATTATTTGAATACATCCATTCAAAACTCTTCAGTGACTCCCATCATATATATTATGCAAATAAAACTTCCTGGTATAGTGAAAACTTCTTAAAGATTTGAGCCTCACTTCCCTCTACAGCTAATATTTTATTGCCCAAATGCTAAGCTAATATAAAGTTTACAATTCCTACAATGGTCCACATTGTTTCAAGCCAACGTGACTGGATTATGTGTGGTTCTTTGTCCTAAAGTACATCACCAATCTCTGCTTTACTCATCTGTCAATTTTAACATTTTATTCAGAATTTTTAAACTTTCTCAACCTTCAAGGTGTTTCCCTATTATTCATTCACTCCCCATAGCAATTTATGAACATTTATAGCAGAAAATTTGTTTTGCTACTGGTGTTTGGTTATTAGTTCTGTTCTCCATGTCATACAGAAGAATATTGAGAAGAGACACTCTTACTTTTTAATCTTTGTACCAAAGTAGTGACTAAATGACAGTAAATATGTCATGAATATGTTTTGAATGAACGAAACAAGTATGAACTTATGTCATTTGCTGATAGATTTGGATGAGCTGGGAAAGTAAAGAGCACCAATCACAATTTTTATTCCAAAGTCTAAAAGTAAAGTGTGTAATCTTTTGTTCAAAATCTATAGTGACATACAGTATTTAAGCATATATTTTGTTAATTGTCATTCAGAAAGCTGTATTTAACTTGAGAAATGAGTAAAAATTAAAGATTTCAATGATGACACCTGAAGATATTTACGTATATTTTTCATATCTTATTTTGGCATGACTTTCAAGGAATTCTGAAAACCAAAAAATAAAACTTACAAAATTAAATGTCTTTCTATTTTTCTTCTTATTCATCCCAATTACTGTAGCTTTTCAGTAGTTTTCACTGATCTACATTGATTTTTAAAGTGGTTTTAAAAATAATTCTTAATTTGCAGAGTACGTTTTTATATTTCATCATATGACTATGATTACTCATATTTTATTTTTCAAAGCAGAACAAACAATTGTACATAGGTTGCTGTAGTCCATGGTTAATTCAATAATCTTTAGACTTTACATCTTTCAGGGAGGGTAGTGAATGCCCAAGCCTTCCTGACTTGGAAATTTTGCATTTGAATTGCCGACTCAGCTGCTGGATGTATTGAATTAAATTGAACATGATTACTTTCCATTGACTATGCATCAAAATATGCTCTTGCAAGCCTTTCAGTCTAACAAGGATTGTAATAAGTTGTTTATAGAAGAAAAATTTCTTATGCATTTCTTTGAAATGTTTTGGATACTAATCATGGAATTGTTCAGCTACTGTGACTGCAGCAATATAAGGTATCCTCGCTGTTAAAGTGGGGAGGGATGTCCTGTTTAAAGTTGCTATTTATACTGTGAACAGATAGCTTAAACTCACTAACAAATCAGGAATAATTTAATAAAGCATGTTCATACAGAGAATATATTACTAGGTTTGAAACCAAATAACTAATAGGTATTATGCTTTTAATGTTTTATATAATTACCACCAATGGATAAGCATATTCTTTCATACAATTAAGGGATCATGGGTCCTCTATTACACCTATAGCTAACCCCAAACCTTATTTGTGCTTAACACAAACAAACGTAGAACTCTAAAGATGCATGTATGTGTTCTACACAGAATTATGCCATGGAGATGAGAAATATACCTAGAATATATAAATTTGTAGAGAAATGCTGTTAAAAGAATTACAGATCAAAATCAAATACAAAACAAAGCAAAGACAAAACAAACAAAAATCCTGTTACAATGCTTCTGAAAACTTCAGCTCGATCTTTTTCTAATATTTGGTTTTTGTTGATTGAATAAATATATAGATGAATAAAAGCTAGAAAAGAAAACATTCATTATAACCATAATGAGCACATCTGGAGTGGCATTAAAAATAGAAAGACAGTATTTTCTATTTTTTTACCTTCAGAATTTTTAGTGGACAGTAGTGAATTTGATCATAAATTAAAATATTGTGCCATGGACTTTTTCTATATAAATGCTCAGATACATAAAGTTAAAAAATTATAATATACTCAATTTTTATTTTGAAAAGTTCACATATTCTTTTTAAAATTTTTCTTCTTATAATCCATATATTGATATAGAAAAATTTTAGGTTGCCATTCAAAACACATACATTGAACAATACAGTGAAAATTTCCAAAATTTTATAATTTTATGGTGCAAGATTTTGAAGCTTTGAAATTTAAATGAAGATCATTTTAAAAATGTATTTCAAAGCCAAATATAAAGAATGAAGTTTACTTTTAAAATGTTGTTGGTTTCATTTAGAACCAGTTAATTTTCAATAATTTCATTTTCAATTCTAAGAACTTTTCAATATAAACTACTTATTAACTCTGGTAAAATCTTGAAAGTTATACAAACTATGTCATTTTATCACTGGTAGTTTTTTGTATATTTCTTAGGGGTCTATTTGAAAACAAATCATTTTGCCGAGTAAATAGCATTCCAGATATATTTACTTCATTCTTACCTCAATAAACTTAAAATAGAAAACGGACCTATGTAGAGACAGCTTTCCATTCTTTCTTGAAGAGTTACTCTAAAGTATAATGAACTTAATAAATTATTTTTTCAGGATACATTCTTAGATAAAGTGATGTATCTCCTTTCATGTCTTTCATCACACAGTAGTAATTTAAATCTATAAGTCAACTTTTCAACATTAGTTTTGTCTGATCAGATTTCTACTATCATTTGAAGAAAATGGAAAATGCATCATCAGATTAGAAATGATATGTGTATATGTTCATATTTATATATGTATATATACATTTATATAAGCATATATGTATATACATATATTGACAAATTATGCATTCACATAAACACATATGCATACATTTATACATATAGATAAATTGTGTAGCCATTTTAATTATATAGCCTATAATAAATTATGTAATTTGCCTTCTAAAATTATTTCAGCTACTTTATCAGTGCAATGTTGATGGACTATATATTAATTGACAACTGAGTAACTATACGGTTTTGATGAGACAAATACCTGGCAAAGAAATCACTCAATAAATGAAGATGATGTCTAAAAATTATTATATGTGCACACAGAGCTTATGACAGTTCCAATGATCAAGAATAAAAAGAAAATTTCATAAAACTATGATATAAGCCTCATCTATAATTTTCTTATCTGAACATCCCTATCTTTGAAAATATATAAACTGTACAGATAACATATGAAAATAGATGAACTTTACAGATATTTATTTAGTTTAGTATCCAATGATTTTGCAGATATTTATAATGGACTTCTTTTTTCTCTAATTTTGTGACTTCAATTTTATTTTCAAAACTTTTTTGTTTGTGAAAATATCTAGTCCTATTTTCAGATAGAATTTAATTCCTCAATAAATTTGAAGTACTCTTGTTTCATACACCTTTCTTTCCCTTCATTAGTTTTAGTTATGCATCTTAACTATTTTGTTTCCCAAGAAGCCTAGTTATGCGTTTTGCATAATTTTAAAGGATCTACCTTCATCTCTCACTGACTAATTAACTTTGGGCAAATCATCTAACTGTGGTGAGATATAACTGTGGTGTACATTGTCTGTCATATGAGGGGATTGAATTTCAGAGGGTAAAGTCAGTATTTTTATTCTTGCCTTCCAACTTTTGGCTGGGCCACCATGTTTTTTTTCCTGCCACCTTTGGATGTGAGTATCTATCTCTAATCATTTAGATTTGTTTGCTCTGGACTTGCTCCAGTATCTCTGGATCCTTTGGCTCACTGAGCTGTCAGGGATTGGCTATAGGAACATACATATGCTTGCTGATTTCTAGCAGAGTGAACTCCTAAGTCAATTCAGTGGCAACACAAAAATAAATCTTGTGATAGAAATTGTCATTGCAAACTTGATATTGGTGCTTTCTTGCTTTCCAAACTATGAGGTTTCTTTTTAGTGTTTTCTTATATATTTTCCTCTATCATTTAGAAATATAGTCTATGAAATTTAAATAAAGATCACACTTCCCATCTTTTCTATCTACATAGCATGAATTTAATTTCCTCTCAAATTACTAGGTCAATATTAAAAATAACAATTAATAAAAATCTTGTTAAAATTTATTTTCAACACAAATACATTTTCCCTTCTATATTTTTTTATTTATGCTAAATATTTGTTCTAATAGAACATAGATCATATCTTAATTTAAAATTTAATGTTAAGTGAAATAAATCAGATACAAGGTTAATTACATGATTTCTCTTATAGGAGAAATACAAAATATAAGTAAAAAGCGAAATAAAAGACAATAGGATATAGTGAGATAGAGCTTTAGCTATATATAAGGGAACCAAGGCACATGGGGAAGAGGAGAGTGTCTTACTTTCCTTATTGCTTGGAAAAAAAAATCTGATATACAAGTTAAAGAAGGAAAAGTTTATTTTGGCTCAAAGTTTGTAGAAGTTTCTGCACATAGTCAGCTGGCTTCAGCACAGGGCAGCATGGCAATGGGGCATCGCAAGGGAGAAACAGACTGTGGGGGTGGGGGAGGTCAGAAGCAGGAAGCAGGAAGCAGGAAGCAGCAGCAGCATGGAGTTTCCCTTTTCCTTTTATTCCATTCAGGCCATAAAATTGATTGATGCTACCCCTACCCAGGGTGGGCCTTCCCATTATCCACTCCCAGAACTATGCTAAACCAATTTGTGGGCTATTTAGACTATTTAATACCACACACCCTTAAACTGTATTCACACACCCTAGATCTAGCCACCTCTGAGAAGCCCCACCTATGAGTGCAGGAGGCTTTGGGAGAATGTCTAGATTGAAGCCATAACAGAGGGAGAGAAGAAACATGAAATTTTTTTAAGAAAGGGAATTGTATTGTGTACATGTGCCAAGTCCCTATGAGGAATGTGGTCAATATGTATATATATGAAGGGGGAGGATCAAAGAGATGGGGGAAGTGAGAGGGAGAAGAACAGAAGGGGATTAAAAAAGAATTAACATATTTCATGTACATGTAACTCCCTATGATGAATACAATAATTATGTACTACAAACATACCAATAAAAAAGAAAAAAATAATACATGTGTTTATTGGTTATGGGAAATTAACTCATTCAAGAAGCATTCCAAGTTTTAATCACAATTAAAATTTATGATAACAAAGGATAAAGAGACAAATACTTTGTAGAAATTAGCTACTGATATTAATGTGAGAAGATATAAACTATCAAAATTAAAGTAGGGCCCAAAGGAAAGTGACAAAAGAGGCTGTTTTAATCTAAACTACTGTTTAGGTGTTAGTGATGTCTACCTGTTTTCCAGATTATCTCCCCAGAAACTCTCATTGGATTTTGTAGTCAAAGTTCTTGGGAGAATTCTAAACAGATTTGCCTCAAGTGTCCCACATCCAAATCTATTTCAGGAATCTTGAAAGACATTAAAAAGTTGAGCAAGTTTCAAATTAAGTATATTAACAACTTCTAGGCTTTTTTTGGTCAGTGATGACAATAATCTGCTTGATTTTTATTTTTTTACCTTCTAATTTGATGTTACATAACATTGAAAGGTAACATATTAATTTAGTATTATCTCTTCTGTCTCAGAGATAGCTGTAGAAAGCAAGCCTGCTATTTTTGATGCACAATCCACGTGTTTGCAGATAGAAATAGTGGTAATATATTTTCTTCAGTAGAAAATGCAGAGTCCAATCGTACTTTTTCCCATTCAATTTGGAATCTTAGTAAAGCCAAATGTGTACAGGTCAATACAGCCTTGATAAATTAATCTTTGGGTACTTAAGAAATCAGAAACTGGCAGATATTATTACAAAGTCATCAGTTATAATTTTTAGAATTATAGAAGGCAACTAAAGCACATTGAAGCTCTTAAAAGGAAAAATGGAAAACCATAAAAATTATGCATCATTTTTCAGCAATGATGGAATGAATTTATGAACTAGAAGTACATGAATTTGGCAAATATCTTTACATTAAGATCAAGTAATGCTGCACAATGTTTTCCACTTTCACTTAAACACCAAGATTATAGTAAAAAAGGAGGCAAAAATATCAATCTTCTTAGATGTCTTGAACTATCATTTTTATTCCACAAAAGACAAATCCATTCATTTTAGTCAACTCAATAAACTTTATGAAACAAATGCTTTACACACTTTTGCAAGGTGTGATTGGGTATTTAAGGCAGTGTGAGTCAGGTGGAAAGAATCAGGGACTTAATTTTAGTCTGGATTAATGATATAGAAAACATAAAATATAAGAATGTCTAATGAAGTATGCTAATGATTGAACATTAGATGATCTCTGATGTTGCTTATCTTACTGGGCTGAATACTTGAACCATACAAGGCCATAACTATACCAGCTCTTTTAGGAACAAAGAAAAATAATTGGATATTCTATTTGTAATTAGAATTTGTGAACTATTAAAACATTAAAGGAACTCAAAAGAAAAGTAGGTTAATATCTGAGGTTGTAACATCAAAATTTTAGCAACTGAAGAACTCCTGCAAATTCTTGGCACAAGCAGAATGTTTGTAGGTGCAGGAAGGAGATCTTGAGGGGTCTGTCTTATAAGCAGGATGCTTGGAGGTTGAACAAAGGCGAGCCAGATAAAAACCTTGTAGTCACCTGGGTCAAGCGTTAGGCGAGTAAGGCTGAAATCTGAAGGGTGATTCTATCACACTACCAAGGCCAGATGTCAGATTTCAAGGCAACCAAAGGAGGATTCATGTCTCTAGCAAAATATTAAAGAGCTAACCACAGAAGACAAAAAGTACTTTGAGTAAATAGAACATATTTATTCTATGAGAATTAGGGTTTTTCTTTTTTTACAAGAAAATTTTTGCTCTGTGACTATTTAGGAGCCACGTGATTTTTATAGCACTAAAAATTATTTTAAAATACAAATGTTAAGGAAATGTTGCCTTTGAATTAAAGATTTCAGTGGTGGTTGATATAAAATTAAAAATAAGCAAAATTAAAAGCACTAGAGTCAATAAAAATTGCAAAGGGAAAAATGAAAAAAGAACATCTAATTGTAAAGTCAGGACAGTGACCTGAAGAATAGTGGGGTTCTGATCATGGTTATTCTGGAGAAATACTGTTCATCACCAGGAATGAAAAATCTCATCAGAGGAAAATGTTTGGGGCTCATTCAGCAAAATTTGATTAACTTGTACCTGATATTAGGTAACTTATTTTAGAACTTTTGTCTATTCCTATTCAGAATTGATCTAGCATTCAGTCTATCTTCAGATGTATTTAATCTTAGAATTTGTAACTTAGAGGAGGAATATTTCTGATGATAATCTCTTGACCCTAAGAAAGCCATTCCAGTAACCAAGGAGTGTGAACTTTTGCGTCACATGTCACAGGAACAACTTACAAAACTGCTGTCCTGTACAAATTCTAACATCTACAGCAGAGATAGAATATAATTGAGGTTTAGGCAATGAAAAGATAATAATAAATGACATATCTTTCTTTTGCTGTAGAATGAACCAGCTCAACTCTAGAAGCTTCCACATTTGAAATATCAGTTTGATCTTTCCAGATAGTATATCATTAATGATCCTCACTGGTAGCAGATACATTGACCTTCTTACCTATGTTTCAGTGTCAGTGCCTCCAACTCTAGTATTTTCAGTCCTGCTGTAAATTACCACGCTCACTTATCAAGCTTCATTATTTTTTATGAAGTTTTGGGTAGAATCGTATCTTAGGATACCAACATCTATCGCGAGTGAGTTCTTCAAGACTGTTTAAAACTTTATCATTTTAGAGCCAAAGACAGTCCCTTCAAACTGCTCTTGGGCAGCATTTTGAACTGAGTCTATTACAAAAGTAATGAAAACTAAACCTTTCACTTGAAAAGCCCCAGAAGAATTGTTTATTCTTTTTTTGCAAGTGCTCTGTCTTATTCATATCTATATATGCCTCTAAAAATTTGCAAATTTAAATAGAAGTAAAAAGAAATAACTTACTTGCTATTATGTAATAGGTAATTTATTAATTAATTTGCAAGTTTAACAATTATTTGAACTTGTTTCTAAACTAAAATGTTTAACATTCAGAATAAGTCTAGATTTCCAAAACTAATCTGAATATTTGCTCAGAGCAAAGTAAAAATCAAGTTGTCTCCCCTATGGACATTAATTTTGAGCTTATACAAATGAATAATTGTGTTTCTCAGATATAAGAATTATATTTCTATCCTTGCAGCAATCATTTTACTACTAAAATGAATAATTGATTTTGCTTCAAAACAAAATTAACAGGAATTAAGAAAATATTTATGAATATTTATCTCCTTATTAATAAAGTTCTCGCTCTTTCAGTTGAGTTCTTTTCTTGAAAGACTAAAAACTTGACTTATAAATGTGTTTAATTATTTCATTAGTTGTGGGCTTTTGTATATTCCAGTTGTAAACAACCTGCAATATTTCATATATAGAGGATCCTTACTTTATGATGGAGTTAAGGCTCCATAAATCCATTGTGAGTTGAAATTATTTTAACTCAAAAAGCCATCTAAATCTGTAACCCACCAAACATAATAGTAAGCAACACTGTACACTCTCCAGCACTGACAGTTGACCACTGTGATTTCTTGGCTCATTGGGAGCTACCAATCACTGTCCTCTGCAACATAAAGAGACCATCAGACTGAATAGATCTGAGGAAATATCAAAATTCAGCACTAAAAATATGATTTTCACTAGAGTATATCTCTTTTACACCATATAAAGGCAGAATATTGCTAATTCACTCCATCATAACTCAGAAGCCATCTGTATGTGATATTTGTAAAACGTTGTATGTATTTTTAGCATCTCATCCCTAGTCTTAAGGCTCTTGTTCATTTTTGTTCCCTTAAATTCTTTTATTGGTACATTTTAGGTATACAATACATTTACATTTCTCATTGGGAACTTGTACCTTTACATAATGCATCTTGGATTTTATTTTTTCCCCATTCCCTGCCCTCCCTTCACAGCGTCCCCAGCCTTTCCCTATTTACAAAGACTTCCATTTTTTCCATTTCTCATAATTTTTCCTTTTCCTTCTTTCCTTTCCCCTACCCTCCTACTTCCCCCAAATTTGGAAACATTTCTTCCTATTTCACATTATCAATTATTCATTTTAATCATTGGTATATTTTAGGTAAACAATACAATTACATTCATCATTGGAAATTTGCACCTTTACATAATCTCTCTTGGTTCTTATTTTTCCC
>NW_004624731.1:20471547-20524653 GCF_000247695.1 Heterocephalus glaber | reverse complement strand
TGTGTGTGTGTGTAGATTAAAGTGGGAAAACTATCACTGTTATGGGAATTGCTTTAAGTAGAGTGTGCTTCCCAGTGATATGATCATGGCTTTGGTTTTGTTTTGATACTTATGTACCTCTTCAACCTATTCTCCAAAATAAAGTCAGGCCAGTCACTGTGTTGCAAGGAGCGAATTATTACCAGTTATAACAGCATCTGCAGAACCAACCCTGTATCAGTCACGGATGGCAAATGTTGTTTTTACAGTCTCACTTCTCTTTCAATGAACTATAAACACTGTGTTATATTGTTTCTGACAGGTAGGCTGGGATATGGAGAATAAGGGAAGACCAAAGGAGGAAAAGGACAGGAGTATATATGAATGGATAGAAGACAGAGAGAGAAGAGAGAACAACAAATAAAAGAAAGTAAAGAGATCAATTTTATTGATAATAATTTTATAACTGTGGTGTAGAGCTGGTTTGAAAGAATGTTTGTGGGAGGTGGATGAGGGGTGGGGGAGAGGGAAAGAAAGAGAGAGGGAGAGAAAGAGAGGGAGAAAGAGAGTGAGAGAGACAGAGAGAATTGCAGATTGAGGGACCTATTTGTCAGCTGAGAGTCAGCTGGTGTTTGAACCACATAAACACAGTTTTAATAAGGGTTACCCTGATTTTCCCACGAAAGGTACTATTTAGATTAGAGCACTGGCTAATTCTTATTCTTCTTTCCATGTATACAGACACCTCTCATACATATACTAGATGAAAGGAGAAAAGGAAAAGAAGGAAGAGCAAAGATAAGAAAGAAAAAAACCTCAACAACTGAGAAAAACTCTCATATTTACAAAAACACAAAATTAATGCATCCTGTCACTCCTATTTATACTAGAGTCTGAATTCCACCAGTGAGTTTTTCTTCTCACAGTCACAAATAGAGGTGCTTTGCCTTCCTTGTGTGTATGTGTGTGTGTGTATGTGTGTGAGGCCTGGAGAGACCACTGATTTTGGCTCCTTCTTGTACCTCTGCACACCACAGACACGTCACCATTCTCAGGTCACAGCCAGCTTCTTCATGTCACTGAATGGGTCCTCTTCTAGGATTTTTGGATCTCGATGGACCTCTGAGCACCCCCTCCCGCCCTGCCGCCCCTCAGGCTGTGCCCTGGCTTAATTGCACTTTTGCCTCTGTGGGCATAGCTAGTCAGAGGTTTTTGCTTCTGTCTTATGTCAGACACCTTCAGTGGTATGGGAGCCAGCGGAGGGTGCGGTGTGTTTTGGCCAGTACCCCTCTTTCACTGTTTCCCAAAAGGGCCTTTCAATCTCCACTTCCTTTGCTGTCCAACAAATCCTGCAGCTGCTCCCATGTTCTCTTCCACTAAGGTTCTAGGTAAGGGCGTGCCGCGTGCTCTCTGGCTCCCTCTCTGCTCTCCACTAAGTGCCAAAGTCCAGCCTGCAGATTCAGTGGTGCCCCAGAGCTCTGGGTGCTAAGCAGCCCCTGGTTGGTGGTGAGGAGACAGCTCCCGTGCGGGCACCCAACCATGGGCAGTGGGCTGTTGGCAAGAAAGCACATGAGCACAGCACTTCAGGGTTTGGGGATACAATGAGCAGGTGCCTAGTTTAGGGCTACTGCAACTACTTTTCTCCCTAGGGTTTCACACTCCCGACTGTAACTGCTACCACCACTTCCAGAGCCCATGCATGGTTGAACTTTGAGTTCCTAGTCAGAACCCTGCTCTTGTTTTTTACTTTCCCAGTTGGAGCCACCTGTGAGGTCTCAGTCACTGCTAGCTGGCTTTCACTTTCTCTGCTTCTCTGACCTACAAGGTCTTGTTGGCTGGGTTCCTTTTCCTCATGGGGAGGGTGGAAAGGCTAGGATCTCATCCCAGTAAGATGAGATGGCCATGGCTGTGGGGCTGGCTCCCTTCCCCAGGGAAGTCGATTCTCTCCAAAATGGCGTCTTCACTGGACATGGGGTCTCAGGGGTTGTCGGGAGCAATGTTACATAATTTTAGGGAAAAATCATTTGGTTAGCCTAGTTCTCCTGCCTACAGCCCAGCTATGGCATTCCGAGACATAACTCCATTTTGGCCTCCGGTCACAACTGAGACCTCAATGATCGAGTGATGCTGTGATTCTCCAGGACAAGAAACATCCTGGGAGCTGAGAACATCCTGGAAGGAACAAACATCTACTCAGGTCCTCATTGTTCTTGGATTGTTACATCTTGTTTACGCAGGATGTACTGAACTCTCTGCAAGTCATTTGTTACATTTGTTTCTCCCGATGTACTGAATAAAAGGTGTGGTAAGCTGGGGCCTTTCATCTTTGCCGCCCAGAGCAGCACTGATCAGAAGCGAAGCTCAGCTTCTTCTCAGTCTCATTTTTCTATCTTTCCTGTAATTTGCCTTGTGCTGCTGTGGCTCGCAGGAGACTAGGACTTAACTGCAGAAGTTCTAGTAACGTCCTCTTTCCCTGTTCCCTACAAAGGGTGGCCCTACTTAGGGGTGGCCCAGCTTCCTTTTCTAACACCCCTTGACACTATGCTGCATCTGACAGGTTTCTCCTTCAGGTTTGTTTCTTCTTTCTAGCTTTCTTGCCTCAAAGTTTCTGAGTACCTGTGCTTCCCACTGCACATCTTCTGAGCTTCCCTCACATGCTGCTGCCTCTAAACCATGTCTCTAGCCATGATGTGAGAAAACTCCCCACTTAAAATTGTGTCACCACTTACATATTTATCTTGCTTATTTCTAGTGATTGAATTTTATTTAAATGTTATAATATCACATATATTCAGCTGCATTTTATTTTAAAATCCAAGTGCTTCTGAGTTTCATCCAGGTTGTTGCATATAGATTATACTTTTCTTACCATTTTAAAGTATTTCATTGCTTGAAAATGCAACAATTTATGTGCCTTTTTCCCTAACACTGGATAATGGAGTTGATGATAGGTTCTATAATTATAAAATACTTTTTTTTGGTACCTGGGATCAAACTCAGGACCTTGTACTTGCAGGGCAGGCTGCAGAACCACTAAGCTAAATCCCCGGCCCTATAAAATACTTTTTAGAATATAGATTCTCATTCATGTATTCAAGAGTGTCTATCTCTATAAGTAAACTGGAGGATGAAGATAGAAGAACTTTCAGTTTCATAAGATAATTTCCAAATTGTTTTACACAATGATTATATACATTTACATTCTCAACATCACTGAATACTTGCTTAATCTGATCACCACAGTAATCTTCAGATTGCCTTTTTATCCATAAATTTAATGCATATAAAGCATTTCTTTGTCTTTAGTCTTAATATGCATCAGAAGAGGTTGATGTATTTTTATCGATTTACACT
Source organism: Heterocephalus glaber (assembly GCF_000247695.1). Next base: position 20,521,320 of record NW_004624731.1, on the reverse strand, counting down.
TTTATTTTCTCTTCTGTGAAATAATCACATTTTTATCTATTTATGTTTGGGGGTTTGTTCTATTCATAGTTAACTTTTAAATTTTTCTCAACATCAGTCTCTGTTAAAATATTTCATATTCACCTTTTTACTCTCTGTTAACACTCTCAGTAGTGACATTTGCAAAATGTACTGTGGTTAAATTTCCTTCAATGATTACAACTTTTGTAGATTGTTGAGGAAATGTTTCATTAACAGAGATGAAACATCATTTTTTCTAAAAGTTTTACAATTAACCATAACTTTCATTTCATTATAGACATGATAATCATATGGCTTATAATAAAACTAGGTTACAATTTTTGTAATGTTCTATTATGAAAATCTGTAACATGAAGGAACATAATAAATGTATAGTATCCATATATAGCATATATCCACCACATAAATGCTATGGTAATTATTTTAGCCTGAATTTATCACCTATCTGTCCATTGACCATCTTATTTTTTAGTGTATTTTAAATATGTTGTAGTATACATTATGTATGTCTTCAAAAATAGAAATATTGAGAAGTAATAGAATAGTAATTATGTCATTTAGGAAGAGTATTGAAAGAAGTCCCTGCAACTGATATTAATTTAGCAGGTATTCATCAAATATCCATTATTTTCTAGACACTCTACTAAATACTGAAAATTCAAGAGCAGGATGTGCTCTGAAACTAATATCTTGAAACACCTATCAGGGGTTTTCAAATGTGGTCTGGAGTACTAGGATGCATTATTCAAAAGAATGACATTAAAACTGAAAATTAAATTTGAGTTATTGGGACCTGGTGTCAGTGGAATACTTGGGAATGGTGGGGTAATGCAGGAAAAAATAACACCCCAAGAACAATACAGTAGTCTGTGGATATCTCTTGGAACAGGAAAACTAACAGCAGTTTGTTTGAAATCTCACACTGCATGACACAGAGGTATCTTACGGAAAACAAAGAGATGTTACTTAATAATAAAGTTGTATTAACAATAAAAACATAAATAGTGGGAAAAGTTCTATAATATTTTTAGTGAAAACTCACAAATCATGTTTTATAAGCATAAGTGGTCAAACTATGGAATGTTTTCACAAGAGTGACTTTTGATTGATGGCTTAAATAAATTTAATAGGTTTAAAAACTCTATGCCTTCCATAATAAATTTAATTGAGGTTCTCTCTTTTTAAAATCTTAATTCTTTAACACACTGTTTTCAATGAAGGGATTCTGCATAGTAGCTGAATAGTATAAAAACAAAAACTGTCCTACTTTTACTTTCATTAACCTGAAGCCTGTCATCCAAAATGGCGGCTTTGCCACGGTGGACTTTCCCACCATGTCCTTCAGTGCCAGGACAGGGACACGAGCCAGAAAAGTTCTTCAGGGGATGCGTAGGAAAGATAAAGTAGCATTTTATGATTGCCCTATCCCAGTTTTATCCCATGTAATAAACTGACTTCAGGTATATGGGAAGAACTACAAATACTTAAATATATTAAATTTATTCCACTCTACTGGGCAGCCCTGAAATTATTGATTCTTGGTCCTCTTCCCTATCATAATTGTTTTAGGATATATCTGGGGTATCTAAATTATAAAATTTTTTTTGTACCCAATGTTGAAAATAACAATCCTAAGCCTGAAGTGTTTGTTAAATATTTAGTAAAAATAAACCCCTCTGTATTCAGGTATATAGTCCATATCATTTTGCAAACTGCAGAAGATAAATGGAAGAAAATAAATTTGCATGTAAGAAAAATAAAGCTGATAAAGATGGCTGACATAACGTTGCTCTACCAGACACAAATTAAAAAAAAAAACTATAAGAACTAAACCACATCTTGCCTGTAAATAAGCCATTTGGGTTTTTGAGGTCAGAATCCTATGGACAGACAGGTGCAATGGCTTTCGGAAAAGCTTTCCAAAGTGCAAAATATTTCTTAAAAATTAAACTTCTAGTATGTTCCAGACTGCTTTTCTTTTCTTTTTTTTTGCTACGGGCGAATCAAACTTGGGACCTTGCCCTTGTGAGGCAGGCTGCAGCACCACAGAGCTAAATCCCCAGCCCTCCAGACTGCCTTTTCAAAACACAATAGCACTGAGATGGGTTGTCATTAGTAAGTGTCTATCTTTATTCAATTAATTATATGATCATGTTAGGCCTCTGTGCTCATACGTGGAGCTCTTGGAAGACAATCGACTTAGTGGGGAATGTAGTGCACTTGCTGTTAAGAGGTGGGTCTATTTTGAGGTGGGTAAATGGGTGAGGCGAGGAAGGGTTGTATATTTCTTCCCAGCTCCTCCCTTGTCTCCCTTCACAGACGGCTTTCCTGGGGCATTCATTTCTGCCCTGCCATTCCTGCCCTGGAACCAACTGACCATGGATTGTAAATGTAAGCCAAAATAAACCTTTGTGAGTATCAAGTATTTTGTCCCAGTGACAAGAAATATGATTAAGACATCATTTCTATTGCCTCAACATTGTGAACCTGATTTATGGGACCTCATTTATGGAAAAGTTTATGCAAAAGTGACACAAAGTAAATTCTAACTCTTGCTTTGGCAGGGCTAAGTAGGGAATACAGGTATATACTGTTATGTGCTCCATAATATTGCAGGTCATATTCCAAGAAAGCAGAACAGTAGAAAAAAGGAAATAATAGGAAAAAAGTTATAGCAGGGACTTAGAAAGGAGTTGTAGCAAACAGAAAAGACCTCGGAAATAAAAACTATGTCCTGGAAAACACAGATTGCTACCTGGAGACAGATGGTCACTAGAGAATAGTGTAGCTGGGGCACTGAAAGGGGAGTAAGTAATGGACAAAGAGAGATGAAGATTCACTCTGAAAGGAGCACAACCCTGAAAGAGAAATCTCCCCCAAAATTGACAAGTAGGGAAGGACTTTGCAGCAGGCCCTAGGTTTACTGCTTTTCACCTGTTTCCAATCTCTGCAGTCCACTGAACAGCATGTGAAGAGAAGAGAAAGAAATTCACTAAGGCTTATGGAGTTCAAAGATCTGTAAGAGAATTTCCTGCATTAGAAGTTTGAAAAGATGACAGCTTTAGGGCCGGGGATTTAGCTCAGTGGTTACACCACCTGTCTCGAAACCGCAAAGACCCAAGTTCGATCCCCGGTACCAAAAGAAAAAAGCCAAAACCAAAACAAAACAAAAAGATGACAGCTTTAATCTGTCTAACTTCAACAATAATGGAGACATAAAAAGAACCCATTGTTCTGAAGTTCATGAAAAAAATCTATATATGACCTTGTTTACCTAAGCTTTATTGGTCACTGTATTAAGATATTTCTATATTTTCATAATAAAACATAATCTTATCAAGAAATAAGATTACTTGCCAAATGTACCCATGCCAAAAACTTACTCTTTACCTCACCAAAACAAATATTTTGAAACTATGTCTGAAATTGTCTAGAGAATAATGAGTGACAGTGGCCCTTTGGTATCAACAGGGGACTGTCTCCAGGATCTCTCCCCCACCAAGGCTACTAAAATCTGCAAATACTCAATTCAAGTCCCTTATATAAAATGGCATAGTATTTGCATACAACCTAAGGACATCTTCCTGTATACTTTATATCAACTTTAGACTATGGATAATACCTAATGTGAACGCTATGTATCATTACATTTTCTGAATCATAGCCCATCCACAAGGAAATGGAGAAGTGTGCATTTGGAGTTCAGAAACAATAACCTCAGACAGAACCAGCATGTTTAACTGTTTAACTATTTAACTGAATGGACAGAGAAATGTTTCAGTATTGTATTAATCGAAGTATGCTGCTTATCATTAGCATTTAATTATCAAGTTGTGTAACGATCTTATTTTTGTTTCTTGTTTCATAATAAAAAAATACATTAATTTTTTTCATGCACTTTGCTTTTTCCATGAATAGAAAGGTATGAATTTTTTCCTTTATTCTGCACATATTGAATTACATTAATTCATTTTCTCATATTAAACCAAACAAATTTCTTAGGAGAAGAAGGAAACTTGAACATGAAACATCATCATTTTAAACATCACTGGGTGGAGCTTGTTAATATTTATGATTTGCATATGGATACTCATTGCCTTTTCCAAATTTGGGACTAGTCTGCATTGTTTTCTTTCTCATGGTGTCCTATTGGGTCTTGGTATCAATTTTATACTCATATGGGAATTTTACCCCATTTAGGTTTCTTTGGAAATTTTCTTCAAATTTATAATTATTTATTTAAATATCCTGTTAAACTCACCCCCCCAATCCAAGAGGTTTCTGTTCAAAAAAAGTTTTCACTATTCAATTGCTTCAGCGATAATAAAATTGCACATCTTTTCTGTGTTTTAAAAGTAATATTTCATCTAAATTTAAAAATTTTGGCATGATTTAAAAATACATACAATATTTCAAGAGTATAAAAGCAAAACATTTTTATAAAGAATGCATTGCAGTATTAAATTTATAATATAAATGAAAAATTTAATAATATGGTTTAGTGATTAGTTCTCTACATGGCACTATCAACCCAGTCATGGAAGATATAATGTAAATCATTCATCAAATCATTCTGATATATCCTACTTTACATGCTATTAAACATCAACAAAATTTTTAGTACAATAATCTGTCTAATGTGGCTCTTGCTACCTAAGTTATGCTTCTTCAGGAGCTCTGCTAGACTGATACTCATGAAATCATTTGCACTTTTCTTAGAATTTCTCATAATATCTTTGTGAACTAATGCAGCTTTACTAACAAAAGATAAAATAGAGATATTTAATATCTCTATAATTGACTAAATTGCTTTATAAGTTTCCCAGAGCTGCCGTAACAATGCCACAAACAAGTAGGCAAAAGACCACTGAACTCCTATTTTCTTAAAGTTTTGAAAATTTTCAGTCCAACTGGATGAGGGCAGCTGTGGGTGCTTCCTTGAAAGCCTACAGAGGAATTTGAGCTTGGTTCTTACCTGGCTGCTGGTGATTTGCAGCCAAATCAGCTCCACTTGCTAACTTTGCCATCACAGGGCTTCCTCACTGTATCTCTGCATCTTAGGAGGATCTTGGTCATGTTGGTATCCACTCTGCTCCTGAAGACCTCATCTTGTCTGACTGCATCTGTAACAACTCTGTGTTCAAATGCTAATGTGCCTATTGGAGTGACAGAGTTCCATTTTTATCAGTTATCAAATTAGTTGTTTTGGAATGTATTATGAAGTTGGATTAAACCTGATTATTCAGCTAGTTGAGACATGCCATATTGTTACTGGAAAATAACTCCCAACCTGCTAGGTGTTGGCTGTGTGAGTTTGTGGTCTCACAACATTGAGGAGTAAAGTCTTGAATCCAAAGGAGAAAATTAGGAGAATTTTATTAGAAATAAGGAGAAGACTAGCTCCAGGGAAGGTCCTATGTGAATGGGTGCTGAGGTTCTTTCTCAAGGGTAATTCATACAGCAAAGTCCCAAAGTGGATACTACATGGATCATACTACAATCAACTTATAAGATTACAACTACAGTTTTTAACTGATATTCATCCCATAGGGAAATGAGTCAGGTAGCAAGGATACATGGAAAGAACACAGGAATTCCTGGAAAGAGAGGGGAGTGTGGGTCCAGATGTGTTGGTCAACCATCTATGCGTCTAATGTCACTGGGCCAAGTGTTGCTGATTACAGTCAATCTCAAGCTGCTGTATACCTCTAGGGAGGTTCTCAGGTCTGGCAATTGTGTCTCCATCTTGAAGCCTGGCTCTATTCAGATTTGCCTCCAGCTACAGTCTTGACGTCCACATCTTCTGCACTAACTCCATTGAGGGTCTGACCCCTCTGACTACTATTGATTTCTATCTAAATTAGCTGTTTATAATAATGCTATGATGCAGTCTGTTGGATTCTGGCTTCTACCTTCCATTCTGCCATTCTGACACTAAGACTATCACTCCTTGGAAGGTAATTTTGTCTTTTTTTTATTTTTAGATATTTTAGTGAGTTTTTTTTTACATCTTATACTTTTCAAGTTTCCATCTATGCTGCTAGGGGACTACTGTATTTCTTATTCTTGACCAAAATTCACTAGGTTTCTCAAGTATGTAATTAGAGCTCACTCACTCTCTTTCTTTAAAAAATTCTATGCTATTCTTTGTACTTTGCTAAAATTTCTAGCAAGCACATGTCAGATCTTTAAACTTTTTCCTCTACATCCCTTAGTCCCCAAAAGAGCTCTCTTTTCTTTGTCCCTCCACACTGTGTTCTAGGTAATTGATTTTGATCAATCCTCCAGTTCTTTAAGTCTTTCTTCAGTATTTTCTCATTTTTGTATCATTAAATGGAGCTATGAAATTTTAATTTCATAGTTTTTTTATTTCTAGACATTTTATTCAGTTCTCTTTAAAGTTGGATCATTTTTAGTGTTTCTAACTTCCTATATATGTTAAAAACATGGATTTTATTTCTTTGTAGTTAATAGAGCTACTTGATAGTTATCTGGCAATATTATATATTTAAAAATATCTAAACTTCTACAGGTGTCTTTATCTTACCTATTATTTGAAGGGCTCTTACCTTTGATGATTCCTTAATAATGTTTTTATTTTGAACTTTTTGTTAAAAAATGTGCTTATGGTAAAAGACTTCAATCCTCTTTCTCTGGACTTCTGGCTTGCTTTAATGATAGACACAATTGGTTCTTTGTCTATTTTTTATGTTTTTAAGAAGCATTTACCTATTGACTCAACAATTTTAGTCATTTTCAGAAGGTTTTGTCTAAATGCCTTTTCAATCTGATTAGTAATCACGTAGTTCTAGCTTATTTTATTTTAATTTTTCTTCTGGAACAAACACATAAATGCATGCATACTAAACAATACCTAGTTATCTAAATATGAGTGAATCATATTTAATCATTTAATTTTAGTGAGACAAAACACCAAACATAATAAGTAGTAATAGTTAGACTATCTGTTTTACTTACATCATTTTGTAATAATTATTACTTTTATTTTATGTAAAAGTAAAACAAAATTTCAAATAATAAGAGAATAATAATAGTTAATATACTGTGTCATTATCTTCAATATAGTTACTCAGAGTGCAAGACATTGACCAAAAAGATTCTCAGAAAAAAGCAAACAGATAATAACTCAAAACTTTATTTTCAACTAAGATAAACTGCTAATATAAATGAAACAAATTAGCATATATATTAAATTTTTTTAACCAACAGAATATGTAGTTTGGCGAAGTAGGGTGACTTACTAATATAATCTCTCAGGAACAAAACAAAAATAAGAAATATTCTGACCTTTTATTTAGATATTTTTTCTACCTATATACCATAACAAATACTTTAGCTATATTTACAACTCATTAAATTGTGAAGAATATTAATATTTCTAGGAAATAAAAGATGTTTAAGTGGGAAAGATTTAGGATGTGGAATAAAAGGATAATCCTTTGAAAAGGTTTTTTTTGAGTTATAGACATTAAAGACTCATTATGAAGTTAAAACCATGAAAGGTTTCTGGAAATGCAATAAGAAAATGATTTGTGTGTTCCAACTTTCACTTTTTCTCAACAATCATTAATGGTTTCTGTGTTTTTTTAGTAAGTTTATCCTCATTTGCATCTCTCTGCCCATCATCTGGGTCCATTTTACTGCTTTGTTGCTCCTATTTTCATTCATTAAAAACCAGTACTAATTAAACTAGGGATTATGACTTTACTTTTACTATTTTTCAGGAATTAGCAAAGTCTTTATATGCATTAATTTACTTAAAACTCACAGGAGATGTTTGAACCTAAGAGACTGAGCAGAGCATGGTGTTGGGCAGCCACGATGTGGGAATGTGGACCAGTCCTGCCTGACGTTGTGGTCCATGGAAAGAATGTCTCCTACTTTGCTAAAGGAAGGAAAGACACCCCTAAAGTGAAGAAAAATGGCAATGGACCAACCTAAAGAATCCCTGAGCAGATAAAAATAAGCCTCATATGTGATTTCAACCTTGTTTGACTGTACAGACACAAAACTTTGATTGTTTCTAGTAAATGCTAAAGTTAGAAATAAGACTTAATCCCAGCCAATCATAAGCAACAAATTAGCATATGATTATATGAACATAGACTTCTCAGTGAAGCATCTAATAAATGGTGATTTTGTTATCGTAGTCAAATAATTTCTTAATGTTCCCAATAAATAATTTGCTATATTGTGTTTGGTGTTCCCTAAATCATGAATTGCTTTTTTAATAAAAGTAAATAAATAAATAAACCTCACAGGAAGATTGAGGATTAATTCTCTGATCTATTTTAAGGTCAGGAAAGTGAGTTAAGTAATGATCCCAAGATCATATGCTTAATGAATGCTAGATTTTAACAACATTCTAACTGACCTGAGAGCTTGGTGATCCGCTGTCTTCACAGCAATAGATGTGCAGTATCTAAAAGGAAATTAAAAATTTTAAAAACACAAGTCTATATCATCAGGTCAATAAGATCTTTCCCCTACATATTCGCAAAGGCCTGCTTTTCATGTCTGTCATCTAGATGAAGCCACAATCCAGTGATCAGTGATAAAGTAGCATCACCTTCAGAGAACCAAAGTGCAAGAGCCATGGAGATCATTGAAAAGGAAATTCAATCTTTGCCCACATCTTCTAAAGACATTGTTGAGAATCTTAAGTCCTAACCCTGATAAACACTTCCCATAGTCTCTTTTCTCTCACTTCCACTTTCTCTCAGAAAGTTCTCAAGCATCCCTCTCTCTTCCTGCACCCTATTTTGGAGACTGGCACAATGGCATTTGACTTGTCTTCCTGAACTGCCTTCCACTTCTGTGGTCTTTACTTTCTCTGCTCATTATCTGATGCAGAATTGGAATTTTTAAGTATTAGGTTGTTAGAGATGGAATTTTCTTGGGGAGATGAGAGAGGCAGGAAATATTTGCACATTTATATATATTCACATAACATACTTATAGAGTAGAATTTGATGTTTTAATGCCTCAAATATCAAAACAAAAACCTGCAGTGTGAGAATATGCAGAAAAATTGAACTTGAAGTGGATGTGGCTATTTTATTTATTTTATAGGAAAGCTAGATGCTCGAATACAGAAATATCTTATAATTATTTCCTGTTGAAAAAGTGACTATGGCAATGAGAGGTATGCCTTTTAGATATTTATGTTGAAGTTAAAGGGATTCTGTCTGCAATTTAACCATGTAAGCAGTTTCATAATTTGTGCATTGAATAATAGAGATAAAAAAATGAATACAGCCATGTGTCCTTTGACAATGGGATGAATTCTGAGAAATGTGTGTTTCTACTATAAGGCAATGTAATCTTATGAGAATGCCATGAATATAGTCTGATTCTGTATGTGACACATGACTTTATTATATCATTTATGTGTATCTATGCCATTGTATAACTTATTGTTATACTTTTAAATATCACTCTTGGATATATTTTAGTAATAAATAATATTGAAATTCCTAAAATGTAAACCTAATAAATAATAATACATAAATATATCAATGTTACTCTATAACTATACTAGTATTGGCATTCGTTATTAAAACTGATTAAATAATGATAATATAATTCCTAAAATATCACCCCTAATTATGAAAGAATAACCATCAGTAACCCACATGTTTTCCAAATTCTTAATTATTCCCTGGTATTAACAGTCAGTTTAGGAAGCTATTTTAGCTTCCTGACTACTAGGACCTCATTTCATATATTGCTACCTCAGTGCCTCACTGCGGAGTGACCCAATTGGGTCTTCTTTCATTTGGAAGCTTTGTTTTATCTTGAATTTTGCACAGTGGTGAGGCCCAGGATAGTGCAGGTGGTGCCTGCATGGATGAGGACTCTGAAAACCCAGGGGTGCTTGGGCTCTGTCCCTGCTGCTTGGAGCCACTGTCTCCTGGCTTCTTTCTCCTGGGAGAAGAGTGTCAGCAGCCATGAGCTGAGGAGCCCGGGTGGCAAGGGAGGCTGAACATGGGACCAGAGGGAAGCAGGTTGTGGCTCACACCTTGCATATTTGTTTTCATTGCCCAGATTTAGTAGATTTTCCTAAATGTGTATTTCTCCAATTGTATGCACATAAAACAATATGCAGAGACTTCAAATGGAGATACAGGTTTTAACATTCCCCAGATAAATGGTTGTTTTGCTGGGGAAAGGATTCACTGAGCTCCTCACACTACCATTCCTGAAGTCTAGGCAATTTTTTATTGATCCTCAGATATCTCTAATCTCCCTAATTATCCATGTTCATATAGTAAGACTGTATGGTCACAGGGATGACTAACTAGTTGTCACAATACAAGCAAGGTCAGTATTTGGCCATTTTCATGACACATTATTGTCACAGGGCAGGGGGAGATTTGTAAAATACGCTGATGAATAGGCTATATTCCAGCAAACGTTCATTCTATTGTTCTGGACAAGCACTAAGCATTAACAATTTTTTAAAAATTCCTGGGATGAATTAGAGCCACATTTGAGGACCATATAATTAGACATTTTAGAGTAGATTCATGTATCATCAGATTAGTAGTTGAAACGCTATGACTTAGTTTCTCCAACACTTACAGCTCAGAATTCAAACTTTCCAGCAACGTTTTATGATATTTATCTTTTTTTGTACAGCCATAAATAAATAACCAAATAATAGAGCATAAGGCTATAATAACTTTTACTGGTTGAAGACATGATTTGCACAATGTATGCATATCCTTCCTCAGTTGGGGGAATACACAGTAACCTGTACTGATGTGCTATTATTGATAAAGCTACCAAGAGATCACGGTTATTGCAGCAAGTGAAATATGTTGGTAGAACATAGTAAATTTGATATCTGGACAATATAGCAATCAAATAAATTTTGGTTGCTTTAAAGCAACTATTGCCAAAAAGGGATCTAGAACCATATAAATAGCAGAAAGTATAGGGAAGCCACACAATCCAGGTAGCATTATTCTCCTAATTTTAGGTAAGAACCCTTGCTATCACCTAGGTGAATAGTGACAAAGTGGATATGACTAAGAAGCTTCCAAATATTATGCCTTTAATAAACTCAAAATAAAAGGAAAGTTGAAAGCAATAATTTTAGAAACCCTGTTCTCATCATTAGACCTATCTCCCTAGAGGACAGACATTTCATTTTCCAATTGCAGCAATTGTTATTTTCTCCTTTGTGGTTTTACCTAATTATATAAGTGGACTATATTTTGTACAAGATTATTATCATTAGTGTGACAAATTTCTTCCCGAGTTGCAGTTTGTGAGGAACTTACTATTAAACTCTATTGTCTCTTTTTAAAATTCCTAAATCCTTTTGAAAGTACTAATCAACAGAATGGCAAGACTTTACATACAGTACTATTTTTTTAAACATTTGGGAAATTTCCAAAATAAATGTAATTAAAGTTTAATGAGAAACTAACATATTGTGGTCCATATTGTGAGAAATTATTGAACATGATGTCAAAGGCAATTGTTGCCCATCACTTTCGCTATTGTTATTTTGAAAAGGAGGTTAAGGACTCTAACATTTTGATACCTTGGGGATACATCCTCATTGGGTCTTTTTTTCAAGACTCCTAACAATACTAGGTAATGGTATGTTAGTTGAATAGCTAACTTCATAATAATTAAAATTCTATTAAATTTAAAATAAACTTTAAAATTAAATTATACAATCATTTAAAACAGAAATAATAAAAAATAATAAACAAGCTGACCTAGACTTTAACAACACACAAAGCTGCCGTAGACTTTAACAACACAAAAATTTCATGGTAATGTCAAATTTATAGAACTTTGACTAAATATGACTTTAAAAGGTTGCCTGTCTTACTGGCTGCATTGAAACCTTTAAAGCATTATTTAATCTTGATGCCATGCTTTCTCTCACACTTCTTTCCCAAATACCAGCAAATCCTTTTAATTTAACCCCAGAAACTTGACTCCTTTCTCCCTGCTGCCTCTACATCCCCTTCCGTAAGTATAAAAGGAACACTTCAAAAACAAGAACGTGCATAGTCAGTTGCCATTTTGTAAATTCCCAGTACTGATCTGGTCTTTCATAAAGGAAAGCAGGTAATCAACGGATAAAAGGTAAGTCTTTTCTAAAAATAGTTCTGAGAAATTTCACATCTACATGCAAAAACAACAACTACAACAAAAAGAAAGAGCCAAACAAACAAAAAACAGACTTTTTACATTTCACCAAATTTAACTCAAAGTGGGTCATAGGCTTGAACACAAAATGTAAAACTACATTATTCCTGGAAGAAAACAATAGAAAATTTAGATGATTTTTGCTTTTCCGATCACTATATAGGGATGAAAACCAAAATCATAAGATCTATTAAATAAAATATCGATATGTTGGACTCCATTAAAATTAAAATCCTTTCTTTTGTAGGAGACATGATGAGAATGAAGAGCAAGTCATTAGCTAGGAGGAAATCATGCACAGCTCATATCTGAGTAAAATTCTAGTATCCAGAATATGCCAAAAGCTCTAAAAATTATGAAATCAAAGAGCAAAATTACAAATGCTGGTGGGAATGTAGAATGGCCATTTTAAAAAAGAGTTTGGCTGCTTCTAATGAAACTAAACACTCTCTTGACAAAATACTTAATTTCCTTCTTTGGACATTAGACAAAAGAATTAAGAACTTATAACCACCTACAAATAAATCTGCACACAAATGTTTATACTAACATTTAAAATTGCCAAGAAATTGAAGTCAACCAAGATGGCTAGAAAATGGAATATACTCAGCAATATAATTTAGTAACCATGGTATGATATCTATGATGGAATCTTAAATGAATATTGCTAATTTAAAAAGACTGTTTTAAAAGATTTCATTAATGGATGATTAATTAATGTTGATAAAAATATGAATCTGTGGATCACAAAGAATAAACTACATGGTTCTGTAATGGTTGCTATGACATTACAAAATTGTCAAAACTAATATGTGCAATACAAAGAATAAACTTCCATATAGACTATGATATTTATTTAAAATAAGGTAATAATATTGGCTCATAAATTATAACAAATATACTAAAGATATTAATAACAGGTGTTGGTAGGAGAAAGTGAGGAAGTTGAGGGATAATATGGGAATTCCTGTACATTCTCATTAATTTTTCTGTAATTGTAAAAGTACTCTAAAATATATTAATTTAAATTGTTTTCCTATCACTTTTTCTGTTTTTGAGTAAAATTGAAATAATGTTCCCTTTTTCTTCAATATCCTATGGGATTTGCTTCCTACATTCCTTTCTTACCTCTTCTACCACTTTTCACATCCAAATGGCCTTTGTGTTAAAGAAATAAATGAAATATTTTCAATTTCAGAACTTTCACAACTGCTTTCCCCTTGGTCATATTCCTACCACAAATCACCATAACCTCTTCATTCAGACGTCTTCAATTAGACCTTTACAAATCACTGTATCCAAAGTTCTTTCCTCATGGAACTTATCAGTAGCTGCTAGATTATCATGTAGCTTTATTTTTCTTTGCTCACTATCAGAAGTCAATTTTATGTAACAGATACCTAACCTGAAGTGCTTGCAGTGTGCATTTTATAGCTATTTCAGTCTACAAGACTAGCTGGTATGTACTGGTGATGATATAATTTATTGAATACATTCATAATTATCATTTTACAGGTGAAGAAAACAAGAAGCTGAAATACTAATGATTTGTGTCTATACATCTGGAATGCCAAGGGAGATGAAATTATTCCCTGCCATGTCTTTATAGAGTACATACTCTATAATAAACTATGGGGCAAGGTACCGTAAGATATTCATGCCATCATCACTATATTTTCTGTTAGGAAATCAGAAGTGATTTTCTCAAATTGTGGTTACTTTTTGTTTAATTAGGATGTAATAAAAATTTAAACAATATCCATATCCAAGATGATATTCAATAATATACACTAGATTAGAATGCATGAATTTTTTCTAAATGTAAATTTAAACAATTCTTGGTGTATTGATTTTCATTTCTGTTTACATAGTTTGCAAATCAAAATAAGAGTTTTCAGGCAGGCGTGGTGGTGCATGCCTATAATCCCAGCACTCAGGAGTCTGAAGCAGCAGTGTCAAGAGTTTGAACCCAGCCTGGGTTACATAGTGACTTCAAGGCCAACCTGAACTATATAGTGAGACGCTGTCTAAAAAAAAAAAAAAAAAAAAAGATAACAACTGTAGGGAACAGGAAAAGGGGATGTTACTAGAACCTCTGCAGCAAGTCCTAGTCTCCCATGAGCCATGACAGTACAAGGTGAGTTAATTTATTAGACAGAAAAGATAGAAAAATGAGACTTAGAGAAGAAGCTGAGCTTTGAGCAAGATCAAAGTGCTGCTCTGGGTGGCAAAAATGAAAGCCTCTGAGCTAGCCACACCTTTATTCCGTACATCAGGAGAAACAAATGTAACAGATGACTCAGGACAGAGAGTTCAGTACATAGGGAGAAAGAAAAGTAGCAGATGATTCCAGGGACAGTTGTGGAAATCTTAGAACAATTGCAGATGAAGATTTTGTTCCTCCTAGGATGTCTTCAGCTGGTGTAATCTTGTCCTGGAGCATCACAATATCACTAGACCACTGCATTTTTAGCTGTTACCTGAGGCCAAAATAGAGTTATTTCTCACATGTCATAGCTGGCCTGTAGGCAGGAGAACTAGGCCTAATCATAATTTTAATTGTGAAATGATTTTTCCCCAAAATCATGTAGAATTGCTCCTGACAAACAACAACAACAACAACAACAACAAACAAATACGAAACATTTCCCATCATTATATTTTACAATTAATTATTAAGTCACTACATCAATTGCTCTTCACAATGACAGATCATTCAATATAGATCTTAGGTGACTTGTACTCCCTGATGTCATCGGTTAAAATGTGTTTCAACAAGAGAAAAGAATTGAAATGACCAAAAATTTTTTGAACTGAACATTGAATTGTGTATAATGCCATATTTCATCAACAAATATTTGACTCATATAGTTTATAAAGGTATTGATGTAGGGGAAATAGATGTAACTCCCAACCTGCTAGATATTTACAACGTGAGTTCATGTTCTCTAAAATTGAAGAATGAATTCTAGGAACAACGGAAGTTAAGAGTAGGAAAAATTTGAACCTTATTTACACTTTTAGTTTTGAGAGAAAGGTTCCTTCTGTCTAAAAGAGACAGAAGGGTGACCAGAAAATAGGTTGCCCACTGACTTACCTTTTCAAAGGTGTTTTATTGAACAAAGCCATGGGGTGAGTCAGGTACAAAGTAGGACAAAATTATAAGACCCAATAAAAAATTACAAGGTAGGCATGAGGTGGCACAAAACCATGATCAACCAATAAGATTACAAATACAGTAACCCAGGTAATATTGATTAAATGGGGATCAATGGGAACAAAAGTCAAGTACAAGGAATTTCCAGAAAGGAAATGGGCTAGTGAGATTGATGTCCACTTAGAATATCAATCACTGGTATTCATCTCTAGGGGAAGTAGTACCTCTTTTCTTTTTATAATGCTAACCATTGAATGTGCCTCAATTGTTTTTCTGTGCTAGGGCCCAGCTTTGTCTAACTGCCTTATAATAATTTCTAACTAAGCTTTCTGAAATAGTATTACATTATGGATTATTGACTTGAATAAACAATTTATTCCATTTTTAGATTTATACACTTCTAAGATTAATATTCTAATGAGATCACAAAAGTCAATGGAAGCCATAAAAAATACAGTGGATTATTAGGTTAATCCTTGACATAATGAAGTTTAAATTTTTTCATGTCATTTTTTTCTTTTCATTATGTCCCCACAAATGTCCTTTTAAAATAAGTCTAAATTCATTAAACATTCAAGAATTAATATCTAATTAATATTTGATACTAATTAATTTTAAATATTTTCAACAAATCAAAATATGCAAAATCTTAATATAAGATATTAATTTAATTGATAAAACTCCTTATAGCAAGATAATACATAGCAGTAAAATTATCACCCATTGCCTATATTATGATACAGTTTTACATTTGTTTTCCTCAAAATAACTTAGGGTGATTTTATTGAGATAATAAACATTTATTGATGAAATGAGTAGCCTATCATACATACTAGCATAAAATTTTAAGCTCTTTAAAATTTGTTTTTGCTTTAAATCTCCACAATGACATCTGAGTCACTTATGTTTCATTATCATTGCATATCATTCTATACTTCAATTAGGTAACTGCAGATCTTAATGAGCTTTCGGTAGTGACAATATGCATGATCATAAAATTTGTGAGCTCTCTTGGCAAAATTAAGCTCTGATTCTGATATTGAGTCATGAACTTCTGGAGATGGCTCAACTAAAAGGAGACTTGTGCCCATGGTTGATTAAATGCAAAATTTTTCTGAGGTAGTTTTGTATGCTCTTTCTCAATTCTCTGCCCTTTTCTGCACAATCAATTTTCACATCAGTACTTGAGTCACAGGGTCCTTGAAGTCCAGGGATCTCCTTTGTGCTTGAAAGTAACAGTAGACTGTAAATAATTTAATTCATTCTTACTGTGCATAAAGCACTAAAATTCAGAGAGGCCCTGATAGGTGTTCTATTTCCAAGGTGTTGCAGAAATGGGTCAAGAAAAGCTCTTCAGATTCATGTTACCTGTGAAACTGGGTTGTTTCACACAAAAACCAGCAGCTCATGAACATTCGCAGGCCATAGATCAAATAAATGAAATTTTAAGGTGATAAATGCAATAACAGTTAATAGTGGAGGGAAAGAAATGTTTATAAAGCCAATATCACTAGTAATTCTATTCCACAAAATGGAATTGCATGGTATGAGCAGGAAAGTGGTGGTAGAGGTGGAAACTATACATGTTTTCAAGCTCACCAATTAGTGCAGTAATATTCTATTGATATTACGTATTCATTAAATTATTCACAATTCTTGACTTGTCAGTGACAATTCATAAAATTTACCACTTCCACCTTTAGTCTTCAGGATGTCAAGGGTTATTGCTTTTCTTCCTACCTCAGCAGTTACTGCTGCTCAATCTCTTTTGGTCTCTCCTTAATGTTATCATCACTGAATGTTGGACTGTCCAGAGCACAATTCTTGGACTTTTGTTCTCTGTCTATACTCACTTTCTTGGTGATCAAATTTAGTATGGAACTCTTGATTCCACCTCCTACCTTAAATTTGTAATCTCTGGCTAATTCAAGCAAAGCCCTTGGCAAAATGTGACTGTGCTAGTTAACTGTTGTGTCAGTTTGAGTAAGAAATGCCCAACTGATTGGCTTAGCACAGTTGTGGATGTGGCTAAATGGATTTACTGAAGTTGGCACCAAGCATTAGGTTTATAATCTGAATGGAATTAAAAGGGGGACAAGAAGGAAGTCTGGTTTCTGTTTGTTTGGAGGAGCTCCAGTCTTTACCTTGGCCTCCAATGTCAGTGTGGACTCTCAGCCTTCCTGTGCAGATCCTTCAACCTCTTAAATGGACTCACACAGGACTCTACAGTGAGCTGCAGTTCTTCAAACTTTGGATCCTTCAGATCTCCAGTGTACAGACAGCCCTTTCTCACCCTTCCACATCTGACTCTGCAGGCGGCCATTGTAAGCCTACCTTTTAAACCCATATATATATATATATATATATATATATATATATATATATATATATATATATATATATGTGGGTTTTTCTAGTGAGCACTAACTGATACAGGGGCTATTCTCTTTCTTTAATGAATTTCATTCAGTCTATCAGCAAAAATATAGCCAAATGGTTACCACTTCAATCTATGTCTGTAGATATCCCCCTGATCCAAGCTACCAATATAGTTTCTCTTCATTCATACCTTGCCTCTCTGCTTCCACAGTTAACCACCTACATCCTATTTTATATGATACATCTAAGTTAATATGTCATTTTTTACTTAAAGCTCTCCATTTGTTTATTTTTCAGTAAATATCCATTTATTCCCCACTCATTTACTAATTCATCCTCTCTTTTTGTTGTTGTTGTTTTGTTTTGTTTTTTGGTACCGGAGATCAAACTGCACAGCAGGCTCCAGAACCACTGAGCTAAATCCCAGGCCCTGATTCATTCTTTATATGTGTTCATGTAGTATACATTCTTGTAGTCATTTGGAATCTATTACTGAGCAAAGGAAAAGTGGTACTTGTCTTTATAAACTTGCACTGAAACACTGAAACAAGGAGGAAACAGTAAAAAATGTGTTTCAGGCATAAATTATAAAATCTATTGGAAGTGCTATGAAGAAAATTAAAACTACATCAGAGTGAGAGGATCCAGAGTAAAAGGCTGTGAAAGACAGAGGGAGGACAGGCAGGTTGTAGTATTAAATTGAGTGGCTATAGTAAGCCTCATTGAGAAGGGAAGATTTGAGCACAGATTTGGGAGAGATTAGAACTTGACCAAGAGTATATCTGGGGAGGAATGCTCTAGGCAGAGGGAACAGTAGGCACTGCAACCAAAATTCAAGAGCCACAGGGTCTGTTCTTATCTTTGTGCTGTAGTAATACTGGCCTCCTCCTTGAATTTTCCACCATGCTCTTGTCTCTGGCTCTTCTTTCATGCTTTCTTTTAGTTTGAATGCATACCTGAGTATGTCTGTAGAGCTCGAGTATGAAAATGACCCTCCTTGGTACTATCTCTCTTCTCTGCATTAATCTTGTCAGTACTACTCAGTACGATACATCATTCCACATAACATAGTTTATCTATGGTCTACCGTTTTTAAAGATGATCTCCTAAGTGCAGAAATTCTGTCTACTTTGTTTTTTACACAAAACAAAGTATATACAACAGGGATTTTTGTCTTTTTCATGTGCTGTTGTATCCTCAAAATATTTAAGTGTCTCATACTACCTCTTACAGCTCTCTATTTTAATCTAGTGAATGAGAAAACAAATCATTGAATAAATAAATAGTTATTGGATGAAAGAATGGATGACTGTTTAGCAACTGTAACTCTCCATTAATATTTGCCCATCAAAACAGCACCAATAAACAAATGTCACTGGTTATGTAAAATGTTAACATTAGGTGAAGTATACAACTCTTCTAAAATCTAAAATTATTTCAAAATAAAAAATAACCAAAAAATACTACTTTTTACTGGTCCCTCTTCTCAAAGGGGACTGATTTCTTTTAAGAAATAAGCAAAATGAAATGTATAACTGCTATTGACTAAACTTTTGTCATTTCTTCTAGGTCTTGTTGACTCATACAATTCTGACTTTGTGATTATGAAAAATGTATTCACTCTTGATTATCTGAAGATTAATGAGGCCTTAAAAGTAAACCAGTACAAGAAGAATCACCCAAAGAGGTACATTTCCACATACATGAAGACCTTTATATCTTTGCTCCTATTCAACATCAATATCCAGAAAGGGATATCTTTATCACAACTTTTACAACATTATTGTGATGTCCTCTAGTTGTAACATGAAGGCAAATTCTTATCATATGTATCTTCATCTGTTTATTTAAACTAAAATTGCCAAGTAGTCTCAAATTTAAGAACCAATTTTTGCCTGCTCTGTGAAGAATTTCATATTTCCAATACCTACAATAATCTTAGTCAATAATTTAAAAATAGAAGAAAATGTCAGCAATAAAAACACTTATTTAAGATATTTATACTTATAAGTGAACAGAAAGATTATAATTGCTTTGTAAAACATATGTTAAAATAAGCATTTTATAATTTTAATCAAAAAGCTACACCAACAATACAATGGAAGAGAAAGAATAGGTTTAATACCTGATTGAGAAATTATTTTTAGTTTACTATGATATCTTGCAGTAGTCAATTTTAACTTTTGAAAATGCATGATCAGTTTTTCTTTGAAATATTTTCTACTGTATTCCAGTGAAGAGGATTATCAAAGCAATCTGACAGTCATTTCTCAGATGAATTCATTGTGAATATATGTAAAAGATTTTTCAGCTCCTGTCAGGGGAACTAGCCATAAGCCATGCTCAAATTATCTGTTTTGGTAAGAGCTAGATTGTAAGAAGAATGAGTGGAAAATAGCTCTAGAGTAAATATAAGAAAGTATTTTTATTTATATAATTATTTTTGGTTTTGCTACATGTATTTTTTAATTGAAAATTTCCCCAATGAACTTTAAATATATAACATTGTACTGCTTTTAAATGTACATTGAAATATATGTATCTATATCAGTTTTCAACAGTGAAACTATGTTTTATAGGCAGAAATAAGGATATTATAAGATATTTGACCTTTAAGAAACTTTATATGGTGAATGATATGATATTCATATGTAAGAATAATGTTCAATATCTTGATGTGGGTGGTAGTTTTAGTGCTGTAAAACAGGAAGTATTTTTTAAAAATATAATTTCTGGACTGGGGATTTAGCTCAGTGGTTTCACCGCCTGCTGTGCAAGCTCAAGGACCCGAGTTCGATCCCCGGTACCCAAAACAAAACAAAACAAACAAACAAACAAACAAAATGTATAATTTCTAAGATAGTCACAGATTTGGTCAATGTTTCTGTACCTTTAGATATCTAAACACATATGACTTTAAATATATATAGACTAATAGTATTAGATTCTTCACAAACTGAAAATCAGCTACATAGGTAAAGTATGACATCTCACAAGGGATTTTAATGTCAATAAGCATTTCAGCATGCTGGTCAAAAGTTGTATTAAAAATTTTACAAACTAAAAGGGCTGGGGATTTACACACTAAGGGCTGCAGATTTAGCTCAGTGGCACCACACCTGCCTCATAAGCACAAGGTCCTGAAGTTGATGCCCTGTACCAAAAAACATTTTATATGCTAAAGTGGATGTTAACTATGATCACACAGCCAAGTTTTGCCCTAGATGTTCTTTGGTCAGGTTTGAGACACCTTTTCAAATTTCTCCTTAAATTCTAGATTTCTATGGAAATTTTGTAGCATTGGAGTTACAGAATCCAAGGAACCTGAAAATTCAACTGCTTTGGGGACTCTTTCACTTGGTGGGTTACAATGGTCACCTTCGTTTTTATGGTGCACAGGACAATACTTCCCACAGGGTGTTTAACAGCGGGTGTGTGATCATGATGGGATAAGGGTTAATTCTGTAGGGATACATCCATTTAGGGTTGATTTTTTAATATGAGGTCAGGAAGAGGTCAAACTTTATTCTTTTGCATGAAAGATGCAGTTGTTCCATCACCATTTACTGAAAAGACTATTCTTTCTTCTATTGTATTTTCTTTTCGTCTTTGTCAGAAGTCTGTTGACGATGCCTGTAAAACTTTAGTGAAGTCTTTCCAGAAGTGACACGTGTATTGTAGCCTAAAGAATAAGAACTTGTCAGGTGTGTTTTTTTTTGTGTGTGTGGAAGGAACACCTCTGCTTTTTGTCAGTAGGCAAGTATCATTTCTACAATGGATCTTTTAATGGCAATTTTTTGGGGAAACTGCTCTCCATTTCTTCCAGAAAAGAAATATAGTGGATGCCAAGTGAAGGGGATATGAGTGGCTACAGGACCTTACATGTGATCTAGAACCTCACCCACCTCGGTCTCAGTCTCCTCTGAATAGCATGCAGTTTTGGAGTTATTGTTGAGATAGTTTCATATTGTGGAAATTATAAGCAAGAAGTCCAGAGAAGTAGAGGATGAAGAAGCAGTTGTAAATGTAATTGGGTTTTATGGCTAAGTGAAGACTTGAACTGAAAAGAGGCTACAAACCATATGAAAATAGTAATCATTTCTTGGGAGCAAAGTGTATGATTTTGAAAGGTTCAGTGGTGAAATGGGATGATTATATTTGTATCCTAAAGATACTCAGAACGTAATAAATTCAAGAGATTGTGGCAGTGAAGGCTGATGGCAAATAATTTGAGTTGTACAAGAGAACAAAAATTAATTTCAAAATAGTAAATCATTCAAGGAGAAGATATTTGCATTAGGTGAAAAACATACAAATGAGTAAAAAGGTCCAGCTAGTTCACTGTGGAACCCATGAGCAAGGTAATTCTGTCCTCAGGCACACATTCTGGTGTGGAGAATAAATATTAAAGTTGACTGGAATAACACAAATCATTAGAAATAATTAAGTCAATGTAACTGCCTCTTTTGAGAGTTTTTCAATTACTTTATATTTTATGCAGATTTGATATTTAACCTTGGTAGTTTACATACTGCTAAATCTGTTGAGATTTTAGAGATTTGTGATATTTATTATATCCTAAGAAATTATCACATAAATAAATAAACTGTCATCTGTCAAGGATTATA
Source organism: Heterocephalus glaber (assembly GCF_000247695.1). The sequence goes on along the minus strand of NW_004624731.1, from coordinate 20,498,940 downwards.
TTATATTTCACTCAAAAAGTTTGGAGAGGGCCAGGGATTTAGCTCAGTTGTTCCACCACCTGCCTCACAAGTGCAAGGTCCTGAGTTTGATCCCCGGTACCAACAAAAAGAAAAGTTTGGAGAGTAGAATTAATTGCCAATATGGTGTTTTAAATAATACACATAAACATCTTCTTCATAAGAATGAGTGGAGTTATTTGATTCTGCAGTCTAACTATGTAAGGAAAACTAAACCTAAAATTTGTCAAATGATTTTTGAGAAAGTAAAATGAGCATTAAAATACTGCTCCTATGATTAATTCTATGCTTTTTATTGATTATGAAAAAACCAAGAAACACTCAAAAATTAACATTTTATTTTAAATTTAAAATTCCACATATTATTTAGCAGTTTTAGAGATCCCTTTGGAGTTCACTGCCTAGAGTTGTGAAGTTAAACAGTTTGTCAAGAAAAATATTTAGTCATATATCAACTGAATTATTTGATTTAATGGAAATAATTTTTCAAAAGCAATTCTAGCATTAGTTTTCACATTTCTGAATATCTACATTTCATCAACAAATGACTATGTAAAAACATAGTTATAGATAAAGCCCAGAGAGAGACATAAAATTAGTGATATGGATATAAATTACTATTGGTATTTACTCATATTCAAAAGTATTTCCAGGGGATTTAGCTCAGTGGTTCTGTCACCTGTCTTTCAAGCACAAGGTCCCAAGTTCTATCCCCGGTACCAAAAGTATTTCAAAAAGTACCTAGGTATTTCCAATATCTGAGATATTTTACTAACAAAGGATTATTATACAGAAAAAACTTGTGTCAAAGATGTCACTGTCATGAAATTAAGTGGGTGTAGAAATTGTTCATCAGTAACTCAAATAATTTCATCATTCTGTAGCGTCAAGTGAGTATTGCATATACATACATATTTACATGCATACATATGTGCTTAGAAGTTCATACATATCTCATGTCTGTCCACCACAGCCAGAAAGGTCAAAGGACTCTCATCTTACCTCTCTTCCAAATCTTATATGAGTGCCTCTTGTTGGCAGAGTCTATTCTAGAATCCTTTAAAAAGAGATTCGGGGAAATATATTTCCAAATTTTTTTTTCATGCAATGAGGAAGAAATGCAGAAATGGATGTGAATGATGCCAATATGATAATTCATAATATGTCATGAAGATACAGAAAAATATAGTAGGCTGTAGATACAAATATGGAAAAAAGTAAATGACAAAGGTGTGTGGGTATGTACGTGTGTGAGTATTTACATGAGAGATGCACATCGTCAGTAATGAAACTGATTTATTCTATCCAACAAAGAGGCATCTCTGAACCCACAAATACTTTAAAAATACTTTATTTCAATCTTTAAAAATTACCTAAAGAATGAACAGTTAAAGAATTTAAAATCACATAAAAGAATAAGTTTAAAGGAAGGAACTAAGGTGTTTTTTTAAACATTTAACAAAAGGGATTGAAAACATAAACAAAGGCTGGGAATTTAGCTCAGTGGCACTGTGCCTGCCTCACAAGCACAAGGTCCTGAGTTCAATTTCCGGTACCAGAAAAAGAAAACCAAAAAACGAACAAAAACCAAAACAAAACAAAAGAAACTTATCCAACCAAAACATTTCTCAAAAGAAGATATTCAAAGGATCAAATGAAAAAATGTTCAACATCACTCTCTGATCACCAGAAATATGCAAATCAAAAATACAGTAAGATATCTCCCTCTAGTTAGAGTGGCTATCAACAAAAAGACAAAAATATAACAAGTGCTGCTAAAGAAAGAAAAAAAGAGAAGCTTTCATACACTATTGGTAGAAATGTAAATAAGTACAAACCTTTATAAAAAACAATATGGAGGTTTCCCAAAGAAGCAAGAAATAAACTACCACATGATCCAGAAATTCTGTTGCTGTGTATATCACCAAAGGAATTTAAATCCATGTCAGAGAGACACATGGATTCTTGTTTATTGCAGTGGCAGTATTCACATTAGCCAAGACAGGGAATTGACCTGAGGGTCCACGCAGCGATGAATGGATAAAGACAATGTAGTATATAGACAGATGATCAAAAATGTGGTGAATGTTTAAATTTTTAAGAATTTAGAATAAAAGATGCAATGCCATCAGTCTCCCTTAAAATACTCTCAATTCCTTCAAATGCACTTGTTCTACCATTCTTGTCGCTCTCTGAAGCAGTTCTGGAAGTTGTTTCATGAGTGTGCTGTCATGGATACCCCGATGTCCTGAGCTGATTCCAAATGTTTACTTTAATGATCATCTGGATTTTGAAGAAGAGTCAGAAGTTGCCTGGTGTCAGATCCAGTGAAATTTCATGTATGTTATTGCAGGTGACAAAAGTGGATGAGGACACACCATCATGTTTTATGAGCCTGCTTTTCCTTTTGATGGCACCCAGTGGCAGCATTCACTGAGTTTTTGATCACGAATCCTGGTTAAGACACTCAAGGAAACAGGACTTCCAGAACTGCGTCAGGGTGTGGCAGGAATGATAGGGTAACTGTGTTTAAAATAAAGGGAGTATTCTGAGGGAGTATAATGGCAATGTGTCTTTTGCCATAATTATTTTTATTTGAACATTCACTGTATAGTTTGATCACCACTTACATACAAAATAGAACGTTATTCAGCCACAAAAAGAATGAAATTTGACCACTTGCAATAACATAAATGTACTTCAACTCCATTATGTTGAGTGAGATAAGTCAAGCACAGAAAAACTAATAACATATGTTCTTGCTTATATGTGGAAGCTTAAAGCTGATACTGTGGTTACCAGATTCAAGCAAGACTGAAGGGGAGGGAAGAAAGAAAAGGGGATAGTTGATGGGTAGAAGGAATCATTTCTAATGCTGTACAGCCCACTACGATAACTATCATTGAAGATTAATTGAATATTTTAAACAACAAGTCCAGATATTTTGAATTTCTCACCCCAAAAGAAGTACATATATCTGAGGTGTGGTTATGCAAATTACCCTGATCTGTCCATTGCACATTGTGTAGATACTGAAATGTCACTCTTTCCATAAGTATGGACAGTTGCTACATGTCAATTAAAATTTATATTTTAAAAAACACAGCATAGTTAACAAAAGAGCTGTAGTATGTTACATATTTTAAATTAGTAATGTTGTTTTATGTTTTCCATTATTAGTGAGCTTTATCATTTTAGGATCATTTTTCCAGGCCTCTTAATTCTTAAATAATTTGATCATGATTTAGTACATTTGAAGTTATATTTAGTTACATTTTCCATTATTTCAGTTTTTAAAATTTTCAAGGAAACATTTATCTCATTAAATTGAATTACAAAAATTAGTTGTTTTTGCATAGTGTTTTTCAATGTTTAGGCTCTTTTGACAAGTTAAATAGCTTTTAAAAATTTTGGGGATTGATGTGTTCATGTGAAGTTACTAAGAATGCAAAACATAAATATTTTAATGCCTCTTTATATATATATGACATTATTTTAATTTACAACAACTCAACCAGGAAAATGGAACTTACGTTTTTACATTATGTAATTTAATTTTATCTTTATCTTTGGTATAATTGATATATCAAATTTTGTTTTTATTATATATAACATATTTATAGCATATATATGCCAAATTCTCTTCCTAGACTTCTGGTCAAACATATTTTAAAGGCTCTATAGAATCTCAAGTTCTTGTGATTAGAATATCTGTCTTGTTTATTTTTCTGGCATATATACATAGTAAAGGTACTGTATTTTAATAGCATGAACATAAAAATGTGGAAATATAAAAACAAAATTCAAATCGTTACAAAGGAAAAATGTCAACTGTAACCATCAGTTTCTCATTTCTGTTTTATGTCTTCTTAATGGTTCATTTTCTACCATTTATTTCAGTTATTCTGTATAGAATTTAGAAACTATAAATTTTACCTGATAGTAATCAAATATGGTAAGAGAATAATTATCTTTCAAAGTTAGACAAGAATATAACCTTAATGTGTAGAACTTGGGTGCATTACATTAAAGTACAGGCAGCTTGTCCTTGTTTTCTGCACAGGTTGCAGCACCTCTAGTGGAACTCTTTTACTGTTCTGTGATCTTAACTTTTAAGAGCCTTCTTCAGGTTTATAAGAGAAAAAAATAGAAACAATTTTCTTAGAGATATCTGTGAGTATTAATGGCTCTGCCATTCAGATATGAAGGCTGAGATCCAAACTATGACAACTTTCTCCTTGAAAGTTAATCTGTATGCTTCTGCTCTCTTCTGCTACCAGAATGCACTACAATTCAAACCTATTTCTCTGATAACCTTTTAAACATTAAACTTTTACCATTTAAGACAGACTTTCTGAAACTATAGAAAAGCACTCTTTCCTCTTCTGAGTTATTTTCCACTACTTCTTTGTTTCTTTTCAGAAATAACTTAAAATTTGTGCACTCATTACTTAAGCAGCCTAGTGATCTTAATTCATTTGTTCTAGTACCCAGATTATATGGACAAAAGTATGTTTTGGCATGCGGCATATGTAAATCTAAGCAATTATGGTGAGGATATGAGGATTAGAAGAAGAAAGGAAAAGATATAAGGTTCATAAAACACCAAATACTGGCTTTTAATCTTCAAAGGTTATCATGTGAGGTTTTCTGGAGAGAAAATCAAAGAGACAATAGAAGAAAAATCAGCCCCTCCCCAATACTTTTAATCATTTATGAAGTGAATTCTCTATTTTATTTAAATATTGTAAAGTCTTCTTACTTCATATGTATTTGTAGCATGGGGAAAATTACAAACATAGTTATTCACACCCTCAAATTACCAGGGAGTAGCAGACACAGAAAGACAAATTTTGAAAAACAGTTTCATATGTTTTAGGTCAGATTTCCTCTTTTATGATATATTTTTTGTTAGAATGAATCCTATGGTAGTTTACAGTAGCATTCTGCAATTAAGATGATTATTTTAACTCCATACATTAATTGACACAAAAAAGGTGTTCAAGACTTACACATTTACTGTATTATTACTAAGAAAATCTGATTTCAAAATAAATTTATTAGAGTCAATCTAAGAATTGGATCCTCATTAGGTGAAGACTAGTAATATTCAGCTAGGTGGACCACTGATGATTCTAACTGCTTTTTCTCCCTCTCCTCCCCTCCCCCTCCCCCTCCCGCTCCTCCTCCTCCTCCTCCTTCTTTTTTTGAGACAGGATCTCCCTGTGCAGTTCCGGCTGGCCTTGAATTCACTATGTAGCCCAGGCTGGCCTCAAACTTGCAGCGATTCTCCTGCCTCAGCCTCCTGAGTGCTGGGATTACAGGCATGCACCACCCTGTCTGGCTTTACTGCTCCTTGAGAAATGGTATTTACTTAATTCTATAAAGAAAGCCAAGTCAAATCATTTTTCAATTTACAAGAATTTGAAAATATCGTTTTGCTTTTCTTTCAGTAAGGATGAGAATCAGCTTTGAAAATCCTGGAAGAAAAACTTGAGTATGTTACTCTGAGTTTTACTATGCCAAAGCCTGTCAACCTATGTCTGACATCTGTAGAAGAATATTAGAAATATATCGTTTTGTGTTTGCATGTTTCATGTCTATTTCAGAAGGATTTTAGTCCTCGGGAATATTTGGGATTTCTATCAGGACATGATCAGGCAATCTACAAAGCCAATCCTCATTGTTTCTGGGATGAGCTAAACCTGCCCAGGCTGTAGGGAAGTCCACGGAAAGTTTCAGCCATGGATTTAACAAACATCGTATTTTCCTCATATTGACCTCCCTTTTCATGGTAAAATGTTTGTAAAAAAGAGAAACTAAATTGTGTTTATACAACAAATTGTAATTCTTTTTAGTATTTTTTAATAACCGTGATTCATTTTTGATGCTAGTTTTTTCACATTGGACAAATTCAGGTTTCTATTAATAAGTCACTCTATGACAGATGAAAGCATACCAATTAATGATTCCAATAAATATTGTTGTGTCTAGTTTTTTAGACTCTAAATTACTGGTACTCTGCCATATTTAAAAAACAAATAGTAATAAAAATATACAATAAGATTTCACATTTCCAAGTCCCCATTGTAAAAAATTTTTTTACAGGTCTTACATACCAAACAAAAATTGAGCATTTATATGGTGTTTTCTTGTAAGACTTGCTGTATCTGTGAAGAGTATGAATGCTTAGCTTACCAACCTCCAACTTAGTTCCTAATAGGATTCTACAAATTTATGTGGGTATTACAACTAGCAATATCTAAAACACACTACTAAACGTTTTGTTTTCTATCATTTCTTAATATTATTTTGAATATATTTATTAACTACATAATTATTCTTTGTACAAATGTGTTATACTTATCCATTTGATTATTTGAGTGATTTAAGTTTTTTTTTTAAATTACGTTGCTTTAAAATGTCAATGATTATAATTGTGTAGCAACTATAATATTTTATTTATGTGGAAAACTCTAGTATTTTGTTTGTGTTTACAATGTTGAGTGTTCATATACGTGTGGATTCTTCTGGCAAAATCAAAGTACTTTTGTGCACACACACATACATGCACACGCACAGATAAATTCCAGTCTTTCTATTATGGAGGGTAATTCCCATTTTTTGTAAAGCACGCAGTCTCCAATTTTGAAGCACGAAGTTTTAGAATATGTAACAAAAATAAAACTTTGTCACACCTCTATGTAAAATATTTGACCACAGTGAAATAATCTATTCCACTTTAAATAATCAATTAATGTGCACCTCATTTTGTTTCGTGTACTTGGCACTAAAGTTCACTCTTTCCCAAGTTTACTTCCCTAAATCATTATGTGCTCTTAATAGTATCATTGCCATTCTAATAAAACAGCTTAGTGAGCTTTTTTGTTTAATTAGAATAGCAAAATTTTGGTGCTGTGATACTCTAGAAATTCTTAATTAAGCTGCAATTTGGTGCCAAATGTAAACAAATTTATGTGATAGATCAGCTAATAATGTACATTTTACAGTTACATGGTGAACTATAGTTCTTTAAAATAAAAGGTAAAAGATTAAAGTAAAATATCTCAACACTAGATTCTCACACTATTTTAAACTTGACAGCATAATTTTCTCATGTATTTCTTTAAAAATAAAATATTTCATAACACACTTAACTTTGTTTTACAAATTATTATAAATAATTTATTAAGCAATATGAACAGAGTGAAACAGATATATTATAAAATGTCTCACATAAAAACATTATTGAGAATCAAAATGTTTAAATTTCACTAAGAAAGCTCATTACTTCAAAAAATCTAATTTTATTTTCAAAGTAAAAATAATTTTGCTTTGTGATATTCATCCAGCACTGGCTGTATGCTTAACAATCCATGTTGTTTTGTTTAAGAAGACCATTATCCTTTAAATTACATTTTAGCCTACTCTCTTACTGGTGAAGAAAAACTGGTAATTTGTCACACATCTTAAAGTGACAAAATTGATATGATAATGCATTTTAAAAGAATTAGAATATATTTTGAAAAAATCTACTAACCAAAAGAGATTGATATCATGTCTGTGTCAATCTTACATTTCATTTTGTTACCTTCCTCCAGCAAGATGTTTTATATTGCAGATATACTCTTAATATCCTAAAATCATTCATGAATCTGTAAAAGTATTTATTAGAATTCTCTTACCTTAATTTAAATGTTAGTGGCTTTATATTACTCTTCAGGCAGAGTTAGATCTTGAGATATTTGTTTTAGTGAGCAAGTGTTCATTTTTCTTTATAATTTAACTCAAAGAAAACTGAACTTTTATTTGGCCTTTCATAAGAAACTGGAAAATATGACTACATTTGTCAAATGATCAGTAGGTAAAAGATAAAATGGCAGAGAACAGACAATTCAAATATCCATTCTCTCACTTTTGTTACTGAGTAACAGGAAAATGTTCATACTTAGAAGTAGCTTGGTTGTGAATATATTTGCAAATACATATTTATGGCATTAATGCGTAGAGAAAATAGCTATTCATAAAATAATTATACCATTTTTCTGTTATAAGGACTGCTAGAACATCTCATCATGCAGCAAAATCAAAAGAAGGTACATACCAGAAAAATGATTGTCTACTTGTTAACATATGATTTTACCATTTCATTAGTTGCATAGTTTTCCTGAACATTATCTGCATTTACAATGATGTAAGTGTACTCATTCTGCATTCTAAAATTTTCCAAACAAGTCAACCTCTAAAATAGTGTATTTTTATATTCTCCGTGACCTTGGGATAAATTATTATATCCATTGTCTTAGTTACTTCTTTCTTTGTTGAGACAAAATACCCAACACCCAAAGTTAAAGGAGGAAAGGTTTATTTCAGCTCACAGTTTGTAGAAGTTTCAGTCCATAGTCAATTGGCTTCAAGGCAGGGTGGCATGGCAGAGAGGCATCACTGAGGAGAAACAGTCCGTAGCAAAGCAGGGTAGGCAGAAGGCAGCAAAGGAGAAAGTAGTAAGCAGAAAGCAGCAGAAGCAGTAGCAGCAGTAAGCCTTTTTTCTGTCCCTTATATTCCATCAAAGATGGGGCACCCTTAATTTCAGCATTACACCCTTAGTCCCAGCATCATACACTTAATCTCAGCATCAAACACCCTAGATCCAACCACCTCCAAAAAGCCCAGTCTATGACCACATGAGAGGGGGCAGCTTGGTACAAGCTGTAACATCCGCCATCTATAAATAGTCATAGGTTAGAAAGGCCTTCTATGATACATATTTCTGAGACAGTGCTGTTGATATAAACAGTCTAACCTTGCCTAGCACTGCTTCTCCTCTGTGGCATATGAGTGAATTTAGTCTCACTCAGAAAGAGCATAAGGAATGGAGAATGGAGATCTTCAGAACTGGCTATTCACACATTTCAGTAAGAAGAAAGGTAAATGGAAATCCTTTTCCTCTCACTTTAAAAAATGTATTAGTGCAATATTAGTTACACAGAGTAGTGGGTTTCCTTTAGGCCTATCTGTATAAACATACAATGTGCTTTAGTTCACTTCCCCAGTGACCTTCCTTCTCCTTCCCTCCCCCTCTTCCTGATCTCATTCCTCTTCCTTAATAGTCTCCTTTTTATTTGATTGCCATTTTTTCTTCATTTCTTTTCACATTGCACATATGAGGGAAAATATGCAATATTTGACTTTTTGAATCTGGTTTATTTCTCTTAACGTGATCATTACTAGTTCTACTCATTTTTCTCCAAATGACCAGATTTTGTCCTTTACTACTGAATGAAATTCCATTGTGTTTATTTACCACATTTTTTTACCCATTCATCTGTTGATGGGCACTAGGTTGTTTCCACAGCTTAGGAGTTGTGAATTTCGCAGCAAGGAACTAGAGCTATGGAGGTATCACTGTACTCTGCTGACCTAAATTCTTTCAGGAAGGTACGGAGGAGTGTTGTAACTGGGCAAATGTAGCTCTAGTCTTTTGAGGAAACTTCATACTAATTTGTATAGTGGCAGTAGGAGGGCGCAAATTCCTTTGTCGACACAAACAGTAACAGTAACTAACCAGTATTTTCTCCTGAGCATAAATATGCCTTGCTTTTTTCTATTGACTATACTATTTTCTCTTTTGAAGTAAAATTTCTTTGAACTTAAGATCAAAGGTGGTAGTTTGATCCTCTGCATATTACACAACCCCCAAGATTTTTATTTACATTGGTAGCAGTAATGGGAAAACTAGAAAAATGGATTATCTATGCAAAGAAGAACCCCCATCTCCACATTGCAAAACACTTCAGCAAAATTCTACAGGTTCTGTGTAATATCAAATGTCTTCAGCAATAATCAGTTATGAAAACAACACCAAAGCTGGAAAACTATCAGAAGACATAAGAGCAGAGGATTATGAAAATTCCTAAATGCACAACAGCGAATGCTGGAAAATAAGCATGGTTATATATTAATATTATATATCTGAGCTGTTTATTCTTGATATTCTTGATCATGTTATTCTTAAAGCTATTAATTATAATAAAATAAAATAATGCTAACATTTATTAAGTAACATTACAACTATGCTCCAGGTATTTTTCTAAATGTTTACATTAAATACATCATCTAATACAGTAATTCAGTGGGATATTAGTGGGATGCAAAAAGTATAGCTAATTTGCCAAAAAGGTAGAATATTAAAAGACAGAGGAACAATTTGAGTTGGGCAATCTGACTCCAGACGTATGACACAATTCCCACTACCTATGTCACCCAAAACCATCAAAACAGCATATGTCATTAGGACAGGGGTCTAGACAGCAGAACTATCCTTGCTATCTTGGAGCCAATAGGAAAAGAGAAGGAAATGGAAAAATAGAAAGGAGAAAAAAAGTACAAAAGAAGAAGAAGAAAAAGAAAAACAAAGGAAGAAGGGAAGATGTAGGGGAAAGAAGAAGAAATGGGGGAAAGAATAAGGAGAAGCCAAAGAAGAACAAAATAGCTTAAAATAGACTATCAGAAGGCAAGCTCAGGCAGTATAAATAATATAATAGGAATGGCTACTTATTTATTTTTTCTTCAACTTCTATTTTTCATTAGTGAATGTTTGAAATACATGACAGTTACATTCCATACGGGGAGTTGGGACATGTACATATCACATTTTGATTCTTTCATCCCCTCACCTCTTCTCCCCACTTCCTTTCTTCTCTTGGTATCCCTCCCATTTACAAAGGATCTCTCTTGCTACTTCTATTATCCATTATTTGTTTTATAGGCTGCCTATTATATAATATTACTCTATCAGAGTTAAATTCTTTGTCACATAAATAAACTTGTGACATTGAAGGGGATTTTGCTTGATTTTAGGAAGTATTTGATTTAATATTTAGGAATAAGTGCCATCTGCCATAATACTAGCGATTTATTTTTGAATATTTACAAAAAAGGAGAAAACAAATGTTCAAAAGTTAAAAGGTACAAATTCCCAATGATGAATGTCATCATATTGTATACCTAAAATGTACCAATAAATTTAATGAATAAAAAAAAGATTAGGTAGATAAAAATATCAGAATTAGATAAGGAATCACATACTATGGCAAAAATATGAAATGGAATAAAGTGGTTATTATGTACCTATAAAAGTTACAGTGTACAATGAAAATACAACAATCATGAACAATTTATATAATGTAGAATTATATAAAATAGAATGTACTTGGAAAAATATTTAAAAAATTAACAACTCGTGAACCTTAGTAAAGGGTAGGTGGACATTATTAAAATAAGACTTTTACTATACTTTTTCTATAGGTTTTACATTTTTCAAAAACTATAGGACAGAATTTCAAGCAATTTTAAGCATTTGTTATATCTTCATTAAACTGATCTATTATGTTTCCAATGTTCTATCTTAAGTAATGGTTTTAATACAACAAAGACATTAATTTTGCTTAAGAAGTTTTTCATCTCATTTTTGTCCTATTACATAATAATTATGAAATAGAAATCAACTTTCACAAACATAATGTTCCCTCTCTTCACAATGGTCTTCAGTATTCCTTTCCATATTTCATCATTTTAGAAAGTGTTAAGCTTTATACATATTTTTATTTAAGATTTAAGTTGAATTTAATACCATTGCTATTTTACAAATATATGAAACAAATTTACATATTAATGAAGCGATATTGTAGAACTTTTGATAATATAAAACTGAAATAGGAGAAGACATTTACAATCTATCTTCAGAGTAACCCTACTTATTGAAGTAACAGAAAGTAAAAAATGACAAAGAAGAAACAGCTATAAACTTTGAAATATGGCAGTTTTGAAATTGGTATAATAGTGCTAACAGTGTAAGACTTTTTTAATGCAAAGAAAATTTTAATATTCAAATGCACCGTAAAATGTCATTACTCATTTTGATGGCAGGAAGAGGAGTGAAGGAGTTTACTTCTTGTTTTGGGGACAGAAAACCGACAATGCCCTATTTATGGCATTAATACTGGATTGGAGAAGACACTATGAAAATCACTGACTGGCTTTGAGGAAACTTAGTATGTTCACTTACGTGGATCATTAACGTGAAACACTGTTACCTTTTCCTATAAAGCATGCATACTACAACTTTTCTTCATTCTCCCTAATATGGCAAAATTCTTCAAAATGTTACCCCTTTCAGAAAGGTAACTAATTCTACAAAAATTTTTATAAAGTATTCATTTACATCATGGAGCTATAATAAAGTCAGCAATTATGTACTGAATGACAGAAAGGATGGAGCTAAACTGATACTTCTGTAAAAAGATTTTGATTATAGTTTTAGTTTTTGATTTCAGGTTTTCTAAAGGAATGGACATAAATAATTCTATACTTAATGTAGCCCCAAATACATGTTAACTGATTTTTAGACTAAGTATAGCCTATCCTGTGCTTCCTAGAGCAAAGTTTTTTTTAAAATTGTGGGCTACAGCCTGAGGGTATCAGCAAATTCCTGGAGTTTAACCTTTTTTTTTTATAAAGCAGATGAGGATAGGGAAGGACTGACAGGACAGGACAGGATAGGACAGGACAGAACAAGACAGGGTAGGATAAAATGGGATGGGTTGGGATGGGATGAAATAAAAGGGAATCAATTTTTATGCATCACGGGTAGTTGGCACACAGATTGTTTGGCTACTGAGTGCATATACTTGCATGTGCAATGTTATAAAATATCTTATAGCTCGTTCCAATTTTAAAAGCAATTCCTTTTGAGCTTTCATAGAACAAAATAGAGAGTCTACTATTTTGAGGAATTGTGCAACATAATAGCAAATTTTAATAGAAAAATTTTCCAAGCACAGAGAGATGTAAGTCATAAATCTTGCTAAAACATTATGTTTTGGTAGATTTTTAATTAAAAATCCCTCACAATATGTCAGAAATGCATACTTATTATAAAATAAAAAAGTAGAATTACATTAGATTATGATTTGAATTTATGATCTTTTCTTATGTGTAGTCAGAAGTTGTGTTTCTTTTGTTGAGTACACTACTTAGAGTTTTAAAATATTTTTTCAATTGGATGGCTAATACTTAATCAGCTATAAAAATTTAGATATTTTTCTAAATACTTTCCTGATTCTTTTGATTTTGCTCATTCATTTTAATAGAATATTTAATCAAGTTTATTATTATTCCAGTTCCTGGTTTTGTCCGTTTATTAAAAAGGCATTTTCTATGTCTAGATTATATATTTTGTCTTCCCATTTTATCAGTTACTACTCATAAAGCTCCTATTCTATACTTGTGCCTTGTCTTTCTCTTAAAATCCTAATATTATACCAGTAGACACCTTATTAAATTATAGCAGATTTACACGATATTTTAACAGCTGATGTGACTAGTCTCCACACACTATTATTTTAATATATTTTGGGTTTTTTTAAACTTATTTTGTTTTTTAAAAAAGTAAAAATAATGTCTAAAGTTTAACATAAAGTACGCAAAATCAGGGCCAGGGATTTATCTTAGTGGTTCCAGCACCTGCCTCACAAGCACAAGGTCCCGAGTTCGATCCTCTGTACCAAAGAAAAAGAAAGAAAGTACACAAAATCGTAACTATAGGCCCTGAGGGATGACTGCAGTCTAAAAGGATCAATGTAATAAGCCCTTCGTCAAGGTCTAAAGCAATATCAGCCTACTGCACTGTTAGCAGCCCACACTGTGTAATGATGGTGTAGTCAGCAAAGGATACATGTACCATGGTGGCCGCTTAAAACGACATCACCTGGTGACGTCATAGCTATCTTAGTTCATGTAAGCATACTCTCTGATACATAATGATAAAATTAACTAATGACATATTTTGAAACATATCTCCGCCATTAGGCAATGTGTGACTTTATTCAACTGCCTGTGAGGGTAGTTTATTTTCACCCACACATAAACTTTATAGTTATTAAAAGAACTTCCTCTTTCTTCTTTTAGGAATCAAAGGGAAAGGAGAGGGGGAGGAAAGGGAGAGAAGGTAACAGGATTGAAAGGGATCAAGATATGTTAAAAGTATGTTGTAAATGTCCAAAAGAAATTTCATTATTCTGTATTACTAATAGGCTCAAATAAAAATATAAATATACAAGTAAACAATTCAAATGTTACTCAATGAGTTCTTCCTACTGTTTCTACAGAGGTACTCAATAATCCTCCTCCAGTTTCTTTTTCTAGTTGTCTTCTAATACATTATGGATGTACATATTATGTATGCATTCATTTATCATTTACTTTTCTACTTATTTATGTTTTGTTTATCCATCCCGTAAATGAGAATGTATGTGCCTTATGAGAAGAAATTTTGATTGCATTTTCAGACCCTAGAATACCATCCAGCACAAAGTAGACAGTCAGACATTTTAGAAAATCAAAGTTTGGGAATAATAAATTATTAGAGCCATTTGTGTTACATAATGGTATACATGTGCTAAAATTATTTTATTCTTAATCTAGAAAAATATTTGTTTTACCTATGAAAAATTTTTCTATGTAGATAAAAGAAGGTTGGCAAATAGTACTTTGAAGTACTTTTATGTTATTCTGCTATCTTCTGGCTTTTTAATTTTTATGAACTTTTCTGTCAGTCTAATTGTCATTCAATTATAAAGGATTCTGCTTTTCTTCTCTGAAGACTTTTAAACTCCTCTCTATTTCATTTGCTATTATGTGACTCTATGAACTTGAGATTTAACCATGGGTCTTTTCACTGAACTGCATCCTAAGCTTGTTTTATTTTATTTTGTCATTTACTTATTTTCCCATTAAGTTTATTGGTACATTTTAGGTATACAATAGAGTTACATTCATCATTGGGAACTTGTACCTTTACATGATGCATCTTGGTTCTTATTGTTTCCCCATTCCCCTGCCCTCCCTTCACCCCCTTCTCCCTTCCTTATTTACAAAGACTTTGTTTCCATTTTTTTCTTTTTTCATATTTTTTCTTTTCCCTTCTTTTCTTTCCCCTACCCATCACACTTCTCCTACTCTTTGGACCTTTTCTTCCTATTTCACAATATCAATTATACATTGTGATCCTTGTTTACACTTTTAGTTTTTCACAGCAGAGAAACTATTTGGATTTACACATGTGTGTTCTATTTATTTCACTTAAGAGTATGGCCTCAATGTGCATCCACTTAGCTATAAATGTCTCTAGTTTGTCATTCTTTATGGCTGAGTAGTATTCCATTTATAGAAAAACCACATCTTCTTTATCCAATCTCCACTTGATGGGCATTTGGGCTGTTTCCAAGTTTTAGCTATTACAAACTGTGTCGCTATAAACATGGGTGTGCAAATATCACTGTGATATGATTCTTTTAATTCTTCTGAGAAGACACCCAGCAGTGGAATAGTGGGGTTGAATGGGACTTCCAATCCTAGTTGTTTAAGGTATCTTCATATTAATTTCCACAGTGGTTTCACCAGTCTGCACTCCCACCAACAATGAAGAAGGGTTCCTTTCTCCCCACAATCTCACCATCATTTGTTATTGGTTGATTTCTTGACAGTAGCCATTCAGGGGTGAGGTGGAATCTCAGCATTGTTTTCATCGGCATCTCTTAAATGACCAGTGATATTGAACATTTTTCATAGGTTTATTTGCTGCTTTTACTTCTTTGTCTGAGAAATGTCTGTTCATTTCAGATGCCCACTTTTGAATTGGTTCTTTATATCTGGAGGGTCTGATTTTTTTTTTTTAGTTCTTTATATATTTTAGATAGTAGACCTTTGTCTGAGGAACAGCTGGTAAAATTTTTTTCCCACATTGTAGGTTGTCTCTTAGCTCTGTTGATGGTTTCTCTTGCAGTGCAGAAGCTTTTTAGTAAGATAAGATCCCAGTTGCTGATTCTTTGGGATAGTTCCTGTGCTACTGAGGATTTGTTTATAAAGTTTTTTCCTATGCCAAAGTCTTCAAGAGTTCTACCTAACTTATGTTCCAGCAAGTTTAGTGTTTTTGCTTTAATATTTAGATCTTTAATCCACTTCAATTGTAGTTTTGTGGATGGTGAAAGATAGGAGTCTAGTTTTAATTTTTGACAAGTTGAAATCTAGTTTTTCCAACATCATTTATTTAAGAGCCTATCTTTCCTCCAGTGAGGATGGTTGGCTCCTTTGTCAAAGATGAGGTAGCTGAGTGTGTCTGTAGTTGTTTCTGTATCTTCTAGTCTATTCCACTGACCCTCGGGTCTGTTTCTTTTGCCAGTACCATGCTGTTTTTATCACAGTGCCTTTGTAGTATAATTTCAAGTTGGGGATTGTGATATCCCCTGCCATGTCTCTGTTGCCTAGAATTGCTTTTGGTATTCTAGGTCTTTTCTGGTTCCAAATGAATTTTTGGATTGTTTTCTCTAGATCTGTGAAATATGCTAATGGGATTTCAACTGGGATTATATTGAATCTGTGTAGCAGCTCTGGAAGTATGGCGATTTTCACTATATCGGTTCTTCTTACCCAGGAACAAAGGATGTCTTTCCATTTTCTTATATTCTCTTTGATCTCTTTTCAGAGTGTTGTGGTTCCTAATGTAGAGGTCTTTTTCTTCCTTCATTAGATTGATTCTTAGATACATCATGGTTTTGGATGCTATTGTGAAAGGGATTGTTTCCCTAATTTCTCTCTCAGTGAGACAGTTATTTGTGTACAAGAAGGCTGTTTATTTTTGAATGTTTACCTTGTATCCAGCTACTCTACTGTATCTGTCAATTAAGTCTAAAAGTCTTTTGGCAGAGTTTTTTGGGTCTTCAATGTAGAGTACCATATCATCAGCAAATAATGGCAGTTTAATTTCTTCCTTTCCTGTCTTTATTCCTTTTATTTCTTTGTCTTGTCTAATTGCTGTGGCTAATGTTTCCAGAACTATATTGAACAGGAGTGGTGATAGTGGACATCCTTGTCTTGTTCCTGGTTTTAGCATGAAGGTTTTCAGCTTTTGACTATTTAGTATGATGTTGGCTGTTGGTTTTTCACAGATAGCCTTTATCAAGTTGAGATAGGCCCTCTATTCCAATTTTCTGCAGAGTTTTTATCATGAATGGGTTTTGAATTTTATCAAGTGCTTTTTCTGCATCTATTGAGATGATCATATGGTTTTTGTCTTTGACGCTGTTAATATAGTGTATTTCATTTATTGATTTCCATATGTTGAACCACGCTTGCATCCATGGTATAAATCTCACTTGGTCAGGGTGTGTGATCTTCTTGATGACCCTCTGTACTGTTTGCCAGTATCTTATTGGGGATTTTTGCATCTATGTTTATTAGGGAAATTGGCCTGTGGTTCTCTTTTTCAGTTGGGTCTTTCCCTGGTTTTGGAATCAAAGTAACAGTTGCTTCCAGGAATGAATTTGGAAGCCTTGCTTCCCTTTCAATTTCATTGAAAAGTTTAGAGAGCAGTGGCAATAGTTCTTCTCTAAATGTCTTGTAGAATTCAGCAGTGAAGCCATCAGGATGTGCACTTTTCTTTGTTGGTAAATTTTTAATTATGTTTTCAATTTTACTGATTGTAATTGGAGTGTTTAGAATTTTATATCTTCTTTGTTCAACTTTGGTAATTCATATGTAGCTAGAAATCTGTCCATTTCTTCTGCATTTTCGATTTTAGTAAACTACAGTTTCTCAAAGTAGGTATTGATGATCCTCTGGATTTCTGCTGGATCTGTTGTGACTTAACCTTTTTCATTCCTAATTGCATGAATTTGAGCCTTTGCTTTCCTTTTCTTTGATAAAGTTGGCTAAGGGTTTATTGATTTTATTTATTCTTTCAAAAAACCAACTCTTCAATTTGTTCATTTTTTGCATAGTTCTCTTAGTCTCCATTGCATTGATTTCTGCTCTGATCTTTATAATTTCCTCCCTTGTACAAGCTTTGGGTTTGTCTTGCTCCTCTTTTTCTAGGAGCTTAAGATTCAGCATTAAGTTGTTTATTTGAGCTCTCTCTCTGTTTTCCTAGTGTGGGTATTCACTGCTATGAATTTCCCTCATAGAAATGCTTTCATTGTGAACTATGGATTCCTGTATGTTGTACTGGCATTATCATTTAATTGCAAAAACTGTCTAATTTCTTCTTTAATTTCCTGTGACTCATTGGTTGTTCAGGAGAGTGTTATTCAATTTCCATGTGTTTGTGAAGTTCTTGTGGTTTCTTATGCTATTAATCTCCAGTTTAATGCCACAATGGTCTGATAATATACACACGATAACTTCAATTCCTTTGCATTTATTTAAACATGTTCTATGAACTAGCATGTGGTCTATTTTAGAGAATGACCCATGTGCAGCTGAAAAGAATGTATATTCTGATTTTATGGGGTGGAACACTCTATAGATGTCTATTGAGTCCATTTGTTCAAAAGCTTGATTCACTTCTACTATTTCATTGTTGATTTTTTGGCTAGATGATCTATTTGTGACAGTGGGGTATTGATGTCCCCCACTACAATTGTATTAGTGCTTAGTTGTTTTTTTATGTCCTTTAATATTTGTTTTGTGTATTTGGGGGTATTAGTATTTGTATTTATGATTGCCATCTCTTTCTCTTGGATTGTTCCCTCAACAAGGATGTAGCGACCATCTTTGTCTGTCTTAATTAGTTTTGGTTTGAAATTTACTTTGTCTGTAAATAAAATAGCTACCCCTGCTTTTTTCTGGGGTCCAGTCATATGGAATACTGTTTTCCATCCTTTTACTTTCAGTCTATGAGTTTATTGTTGAACTAGGTGTGTTTCTTGTATACAGCATATTGTTAGATTTTGCTTCTTAATCCATTCTGCCAGTCTGTTTCTTTTGATTGGTGAGTTGAGGCCCTTAACATTGATGTTTATAACTGATATGTATTGACTTATCATTGTCATGTTATTTTCCTGTTGTTGGGTGTTTTTTATTTTTTCTCCCTCTCCTTTTAATTTCTTGCCTTGCCTGATGGATTTGCTCTGTTGGGCCTCATGGAGTTGTGACCTTCATTGTCTTTTTCTAGGATATTTTTTAGAACTGCCTGGAGTCCTGGTTTGGTATTCATGGAGTTTCTCAGGTGTTCTTTGTCATGGAAGTATCTTATTTCCCCATCAATTTTGAAAGATAGTTTTGCAGGATACAACAGTCTAGGTTGGAGGTTGTTTTCATTTAGGGATTAAAATACCTCACCCCAGGCTCTACTTGATTTGAGGCTTTGTGTTGTAAAGTCTGCTGTGATTCTGATGGGCTTTCCTTAGCATGTTATTTGTTTCTTCTCTCTAACTGCTTGTAGTATTTTGTACTTCTGTTGGGTTTCTAGGATCTTGATTATTATATGTCTAGGTGTAGATGTTTTTTGATCATGGATACTTGCAGTCCTATATGCCTCACTTATCTGTATGTCAAATATTTTTGTTCTGTTTGGGAAATTTTCTGTCATTAATTCTGTGAACAATTTTTTTATGTCATTTGTACTTTCTCCTGCTTTTACATGGACTCCTATTGTTTTATATTACTCTTCTTTGCATCATCTAGGAGCTGTTGGATTGATTTGTCATGGTCCCTTACTACTTTTAAGAGATCACTCTTTTCATGGTCACTGGCCACCATCCTATCTTCTGTATCTGATATTCTGTCTTCATAATGGCTCAGTCTGCTGTGTACACTTTCAATAGAGTTTTTAATTTCCTGGATATCTGTTTGAATCTGTTTCATGGATTCCATTTCTTTCCTATGTTGGGTGCTCATGATTTCCATTTCTTTCCTATGCCAGACATTCATGGCTTCCATCGTGGTCCTGAACTCACCTATTTTTTTATCTGTTTCTGTCTAGAGCATGTCTTTCATTTTGCTCACCATCTCTGTAGTTATCTGGGAAATTAGTTCTGCTTTTAATTTTTCTAGAGCCTCATTCATCTGTTTTGTTACTGTCTGTGCTATCAGTTCAGGGTGTCCAGGTGGTTGATTATTAGACTTTTCTACTTCTTTTCCCCCAGAGTTTTCTTTTGGTGAGCTGGAAGTCTGTGACTTTGCCTTTCTTAAATGTCTTCTCATTTCTATTTTTGTTGTTGGTACTGTCCTTGGTTTAGTTCCTGAGTTGATACTTCAATATTGCTTATTGTAAGTATCTTTGTTGCTTGTATTTCGAACCCTTACAGAATGATTGCTTCTCACAAGTGTCTTCCAGTTATAGCTGGTCTTAAGGTTTTGAGTCTTTAATGACTCTGGGGCAATCTCATTTTCATTATTACAGAAGGATAACTGATTAGATTGATCACAACACCTTAGCCCAAATGATACAATCAGCAATAACAATAGTATAAAGTACAGCTTAGAAAATGATAGTTTGTGGTATTTATTAATCTATCACCTTTAACTGTGTGAATTAAATAAAAATTGAGGACCAGCCCAAAATATGTTTATAGTGAATAAACTCTTCAGTATAGCAACTTTACACTTCAGGATGGGGACTTAGAAGAAGTTGGGGAGGGAGGGATAGATAGGTAGAAGATAGGAAGGGTTAGAAGTGAGGCCAGAGGATACAGGTAGATCACACAAACTCTAGGGAACTGTTGAAGACAAGAGGAAAAGACAGAATGAATGAACAAAGACAAGAACTGAACAACCTGTCAGCAATAGGGAAGCTAGAAACTGTATTCACTTTCCTTTGAAACTGACAATTGGGAGAAGGAAAAAGAGAAGAAAAGAAAAAGAAAGAAGAAATCTGAATTAGGGGAAGAACAGGAACAAAAAGGAAAATGAAATACAACATGGGAAAGTGAGAGAAAGAAAGAAAAGAAAAAAAAGAAAAAGAAAGAAAAAATTTAAAAAGAGAAGAAAAAAATAACTAAAAATCAAAAATAAGAGAAAAAAAGCCTCCTTTAGGGTATGTCTCTGCTGTCACAATAGAAAACGTGGGCAGCAGTGTGCAGATCTAAGTCAGTCTCAGCAAGCCAGCAGCAGACCCCTGAGATTCAGGCTGATTTCTTGGGCCTTGCAGCCCCAAGCTGAGC
The DNA here is from genome assembly GCF_000247695.1 of Heterocephalus glaber. The sequence goes on along the minus strand of NW_004624731.1, from coordinate 20,477,923 downwards.
TCCCTGACCTCCTTCAGGGTTGCAAGGTTGCAAAGTTCTACTTCAGGTTCCAGCTGCCTTTCCTCTGAAGATAGTCCAGGTTCCAATGGGAGGTGATGATCCCTCCAACTTACCAAGTACAGTGGTCTGGTGTGCCTTTATTGCAGAGATTCTCTTCACTTTTCCAGTGGGCTTCAATTTGCATTAAAGAGCCTGAGAGAGGCCCTCTTTCTGTTCACTTCTGCTTTACCTTCTGGAGCTCAGGACAATGGCCTTTATGACCCCCTGTGCCTCTGGGTTCTGGATCCAGGTACAGGCTCTACCAGGAGGCTAGAGGCGGGAGGCTAGAGGTGAGGGGTGTCCGGGGTGGTGCTACAGGTGCCCGTGTGGCTCAGCTCCTCAATAGTGCACCCCTGGCTGGGAGGTCCCCCAAGGGGGTGGTGCAGCGGGGGGGGGGGCTCCAGGCAGCTCCTTTGTGTTATTTATTTTGAGATAGGGTCTGTCTAAGTAGCTCAGACTAGACTCCAACTTTCAATTTTCCTGTTGCAGCTTTCCAGGGTCCTGGGGTTACAGACATATGCTACCATATTTACCTTCATTTATTTATTTTAATACAATGTGCTTGCAGTTTCTACTGATCCACGCCTTTTTCATAACCTGAAGAATGTACAGATAGTATTATTTCAAGTTTTGTCTTTCTTCTCTACTTTCTGTTCTCTCCAGATAACTTTAGTAAATGTATGTTGGATTTTTTTATGCAATACTTTATATCCCTTAAAATGTAATTAATATTATATATATCCATGTCTCCCCCTTTGTTTGCATTATCTGTAGTTACCAGTTTATGAATTATCTGCCTAGTCTATTATTTTCATTTTAACTTCTCTTTTATTACTGAATGTTTCATTTAATACTTTTTACATAATATACCTAACCATCTTTAAGTTCTTGTCATTGATTTCTCATTTTTTTCTAGTTCTAAATTTTATTTCATGAACATCTAATATACCTTTTTTTTTTCCATTACCAGGGATCCAACTCAGGACCTTGTGATTGCCAGGCAGGCACCGCACTGCTGAGCTACATCCCTGGCTCTAATACACATTTTATATTGTTTCTGTTACTATTTAATATTTCTATGAATCCATAGTTGCATTTGAGTCTGCTGAGTCTCACTTTTGGTTGCTTTATACCGTTTTGAAAAGTCTTGTTTATGATCCTATATTTGGTCTATTTTGCTGTGTACTAAACCCAGAACCCAAAATTGTGGATTGCTTTCCCCCTGAGAGAATTTGTTTCTTTTGATGTCAAGAGGCTCCATAACTGCGGGATCTCTTTGGGTCAGCTCCTCCATCTGGGTGAGAATGAAGGTGGAACGTTTTCCTCCTCACTTTACAGCAGGGCTTCGTATGTCCAATTTCATTGCTATTTGCCCTTATATGGGCACATCTAAAAGATAATTTTCTTTGTAGGCAATAGAAGGTTGGCAAATTTCAGCACTTTGAAGCTATTACTCTATCTTGATTCTTACTGCTTTGTTCTTCTGGTTATTATTGAGTCTTATGACATTCACTTTATTATATAGATGAGAAGCAAGGCAGCTATAACAATGGTTTCCACATTAATTCTTTGGTATGTAGGAGGTTTGAGTTCTGTTATATTTGCTTATGAGCCATGGCAATTCATCTTTTAGTGACGCAAAATAAATAAATATTCTAAAGAAAAATATAGAGTGATGAAAAATAATTGTACAACTGCAATTTTAACCTCCTTAATGAGAAAATTTATTCAGGTTGCTAAGTGAGTATTATAGAAATTCTCCATGTGTGAAGACCTGTTTTGTTTTATTTTGGAAAATGAAATTACTTAACCACATTGGCATTTATTTATGAGATATCATTATCTTATCATTGTATTCTCATCATGTATTACAATATTCAAACCTATATATTTTTGATAAGTGTTGCTTTAGTTGCATTTGGGAAATTTTGATATATTTTATTTGAATTACTATGTAAATACAAATGCTTTAATTTCACTCATAATTTTATCTTTGACAAAATGGCGATTTATAGTTGTTTAATATTTAAATATTTGGAGATTTTAAAAAGATATAATTTTGCCTTCATTTCTAATTTACTTCCATTTTCATAAATGAAAAGAGTGTATAACTTCAGTTTTTTAATTTATGAAATTTTTCTTATGACATTACATAAGGTCCATCTAGTGTTAATTTTCTGTAACATAAAGAAACACTCTCTGATTTAGTTTGATACAGTGTTGATCTATAGTGTTTTCATAGCCTTTATAGCTATTGGATTATTTCATGTTTTTCCATTCATTATTGAGAGTAGTTTATTTCCAATATTCTTTGTTTAAATATAATTTAACTATCTAATAAAAGCCATCTATGACAAACCAACACCCAATATCATACTAAATGGTCAAAAATAAAAAGCTTTCACTCTAAAATCAGGAACAAGGCAAGGATATCACCACTCCTATTCTATAGAAACATTAGCCAGAGCAATTAGATAAGAGAAAGAAATATAGATAATAAAGAAAGATATTAAATTATCATTATTTGCAGATGAGATAATACACTATATAGAAGACTACAAAAACTTCAACAAAAGACTTCCAGATTTAATAACCAAATTCAATAGCATAGCTGGATACAAAGTCAACACTCAAAAATCGATAGCATTCCTGTACAAAAATAACAAAGTCACCCAGAGAGAAACTAAGGAAACCACACCTTTCACAATAGCATAAAAAATGAAATTCTTAGGAATCAATCTAACAAAAGAAAAGACCTTTACAATGAAAACTACAGTACTCTAAAAAAAGATATCAAAGAGGATATCAGAAAATGGAAAGATATCTCTTGTTCTTGGGTAGGAAGAATCAATACAGTGAAAATGACCATAATTCCAAAATTGTTATACAGATTTAATGCAATACCAATCAAAATACCAGTAACATACCTCACAGAATTACAGAAAACAATTCAAAGATTAATTTGGAGCCAGAAGAGACCTAGAATATAGAAGCAATTCTTAGCGATAAAGACAAGGCAGGGGCCATCACAATCCCAGACGAGATTATACTACAAAGCTACTGTGATAAAATCAGCATGGTACTGGCAAAAACAAACAAACAAAAACAACAGACCCAAGGATCAATGGAACAGATTAGAAGATGTAGAAATAACTCCAAACACACTTAGCCAACTTATCTTTGACAAAAGGACCAAATACCTTCACTGGAAGAAAGATTGTCTCTTTAATACATGGTGCTGAAAAAACTGGCTTTCCATATGCTGAAGGTTAAACCTAGAACCAAATCTCTCACCTTGCATAAACTAAAATCGAAATGAATCAAAGATCTAAATATTAAAACAGAAACACTAAATCTGCTGGACCATAGAATACACAGAATTCTTGAAGACATAAGTGTAGGCAAAGACTTTATGAACAAAATCCTGATTGCACAGGAAATATTACAAAGAATCAACAAGTTGGATCTCATCTTATTAAAAAGCTTTTGCACAGCAAAAGAAACCACCAACAGAGTGAAGAGACAACTCACTGAGTGGGAAAAAATTTTTGTCAGCTGTTCCTCAGACAATGGACAACTATCTAGAATATATAAAGAGCTAAAAATCATCAGGCCCACATCCAAATTTAAAAACCAATCCTAAAATGGGCATCTGAAATGAATAGATACTTTTCAGATGAAGAAGTACAAACAACAAATAAATATATGAAAACACTATCCAACATCACTGGTTATTCAAAAGATGTAAGCTAGAACAACACTGAGATTCTATCTCACTCCACAAAGAATGGCTATCATCGAGAATTCAACAAATAACAAATACTGGTGGGTATGTGAGGAAAAAGGAACCCTTTTCCACTGTTGGTTGGAGTGTAAATTGGTGCACTCACTATGAAAATCAGTGTGGAGATTGCTCAAAAAACTAAAACCATAAGTCTCATTTGACCAAACTATTCCTCTTCTTGGTGTCTTACCAAAATAATGAAAAGCATCATACCACAGCATTATATCCACACCCATCTTTATTGCAGCACAATTTGTAATAGTCCTGGAAACAGCCTAAATGCCCATCAAAGGATGAATGGATAGAGAAGATGTGTTTATTTTTATATACCATAAAAAAGGATAAACTTGAGATATTTCTAGGTAAATGGATGTACCTTGAGACACTGTTTTGAAATAAATTAGACACACATGTTTAAATATTGCATTGTTTCTCTGATGTGAGAAATCAAAAGGGTAAATAAGGACCAAAATGTATAATAGATATTGGGAAACAGGAAGAAAATGTTCAAATGGAAAGGGGAACGAGGGAGGGGAAAGGGAAGGAAGGGAAAAGAAAAAATGGAAACTAAGCTGTTATATATAAGGAGTGGAAGAGGGATTGAAGGGAGGAGAGGGGATTGGGGAAAAAAGAAGAATCAAAATATATTATGTACAGGTACAAATTTCCTATGATAAATGTGATCATTATATATATTTAAAATGTACCCCCAAAATTAATTAAAATATATGTATATATATAATTTAACTGAGATTAGTGTAGTTATTCTAGTCTTTTTGTACTCTGTTATTTTCATATACTTTTCCTTCCATTTAGTAGCTGTGCTTTTAGATTTCAAATTGTTTCTTGTGATTTGCATGTGGTTCAGATTTGTGTCTTTAATAGAAAATCTCTGTCTTTTAAACTTGCTTGTAGTCCATTGTTATCTACCAACATTATTGAGGTGTTCATGTTTACTTTTACTTTGATTTTTATTGTTTAATGTCTATGCCTTCTGTTTCTTGTTCTCCTTTTTTGGACTTATTCATGTATAGAATTCTATTTTAACTATTGACTAGTTATATGTTTTTCTGTAACTTTTAAGGGTTTCTCCATAGGTTTCAATATGGATCTTTATTACTAGAATTTTTTTTTAGGATTAATAACACACTATTTAATTTAAATGTTAGTATTGCTGTCCTCTATAGATAACTATTCTATTTGAAGAAAGAGCTCTGGGCCAAAGTATAGACTTAACACTTAATCCTGGGCTACCAATTTACTGCAATGGGAATAAATGGATCCTGTGGAGACAAAGTGATGATAGCCATCAAAGAAAACCCAAAACAAGGTCAAATGGAAATTCTAGTTCTAGTTTTTTGAGGCCTCTCCATAATGACTCCATAATGGTTGTTCTAGTTTACATTCCCACCAACAGTGTAGGTTTCCCCTTTCCCCATAGCCTTGCAAGTATTTGTTATTATTCTATTTCTTGATGATGGCCATTTTTTCTGGAGTAAGGTGGAACCTCAATGTTGTTTAGATTTGCATTTCTCTAATGGCCAGAGATGTTGAACATTTTTTCATGAAATTATTGGCCATTGGTACTTCTTTTGAGAAATGTCTATTCATTTCAGTTGTTGATTTTGTACCAACTCCCAACAAGGAATATGATCATTATGTGCTGCAAATCTGTGCTAATAAAAAATAAAAATAGAAAAAATAAGACAATCAAAGATAATGTGCTCACGGCTGCAGTAATGGACAGCAGAATGAACACACTCTTTTAGAACTATGGTGATGGTGAGATGATCACAGAGTTACTGGGGATAAAATAGACAGGAAGCTGTCTGCAATATTACTTGATCTGTTTTAGCAGAAAAATTCCAGTTGGGTGAACAAAAAAATTAATCAGAGTCACAAAAACAGACAATCATGGGACTCAATTTATTCTCAGAATGGACACAAAATTGCTCAAAGGAAGGGGAAAACAGATCCCTTTGATGATATCAGTACACTACCAAAAATCTATACTGGTAAACTTTCTCCCAGCCTTCCCTTAAGGACCTATAGACTTTACTAAGGTAACTGCATTGGAGAAAAGGAAATAAGCTGACCATCCAGGGACCATTGGACATTGACTCTGGACTCCAATAATTACGGAGACCAAAAATGTCACTAAAACCCACAAGTCAGAGTATGCATTTACAGAATTCAGGTCATCAGTAGCATTTTAGCTCAGGTGCATCTAAGAGGTCAGCTTATTTGTGTTATAAAGATAAGATGTAGCTCAGGATGAGGACAAAGTAGTTGAAATTAAGATATTAAAAGAAACCAATGAATTTCATTTTGCTATATGGGATCTTTACCATGTAGTATCCTTTCATTGTGCAGGTTTATCATGTATCCATGTTTTCCAGTTTATTATAGAGTAAGAAAAACAAAGCATTAAGAAAATAATGTTATTAATAATATATCATAAGTTTATTGGTACATTTTAGGTATACAATACAGTTACATTCATCATTGGGATTTTGTACCTTTACATGATGCATCTTGGTTCTTACTTTTTCC
>NW_004624731.1:20425879-20452104 GCF_000247695.1 Heterocephalus glaber | reverse complement strand
ATATCAAAATAAAAAACAATTATAAAAATGGAAGCTACTACCAAAGATAATCTGTAACTAACTCCAAATGGTCTACCAACCATCTTCATCAAGAATTACTTATTGAACACTATGTGTAAACCAGCTCTTCTTCTAAGTAGTAAGACAGAAGGAATTAGACATTTGCTTAATTCTTAATATGTTAATTGTCACCAAATTAGAGGATTGTACTATGAGGGAAAAAAATGAACCTAACCTGATTTAGGAAATGATGTTTGTGCTAAGGACCTAAGCCAAGAAAGAAAACATGAAAGATGTAGTTGCACAAGTAAAAAAGCAAGAAACTCAGCAAAAAACAGTGGTAGTTGAGAGCCTGGAGAAAATTTTCTACTTGGCAACAACAAAGTGAAACTCATTCATCTGGAGTATTAAGCTCTGGAGGATAGATAAGTTACTAATTGAAAGGTAAGAAGGAAGACAAGGTAACAATGTGGAGAATATCGCAATGTCCTTAGGGCCTCAACAGGTTCCCTGAAGATAATAGTCTTCCATTTAGAGAATTTTTTTTTTCATTTAGAGAATTTTAATTGTTGAGGTGATATGATTATAGCTTCATATTTAGAAGAAATCATTTGGCTGCAGAGATCATCAGAGGTGCCAAATCTAGATGCAGCAAGGCCTGTGAGGTCATATATTGTCACTCAGGGGAGAGCTGAAGCTACCATCGATTAGGGAGAGGTAAATAGAGATAGACAGCACCCAAGATTGGGCACCAGCAACCAGGTAGGCTGTATTATCACATTTGGAAAGAAATGACAAATTTCAAGCAAACAGAGAGTTTTAAGGAAATATGAACCAACAAAACAAAGCAAATCAACAAAAAACTGAAAAGGAGTTTCCAAAGGAAGAATTTGATTCTCTAGATATGAAACTTAAAGGAAGAGACCAGGTGGGAATATTTGAGAATTCCTCAGAATATTCTTGGGAACTGAAACTGTGGATGTGGTCAAAATCCTCAAACATTGGTAAATTCAAGACTGTGTGGGACAGGGGCTGTGCCTACTGCGTTCATGGCTATATCCTCTGTCTCCCAAGAGGACCTCACACATCTCAGGTGCTTAAAATAAATTTCTGATTTCTCCAACAGATGGTGAGATCAAATGCAATGCTACACTGGCTATATGAAAGTAAAAAATAGAAGAGAGGAGAATGCAAAGATCAGGGCAACTCTTATTTTTGTCTTTATCATCTGTTTACTGAACCAAAGTAATGATTCCAAAGCCCAAATTGCAACATGCTTCTCTCCTCTGACAGCATCTCAAAGATTCCTCATTGCTTACCCTTAAAATAAAAATGAATGCTGGTAATTATGTACCCACTTCTCTGCTGCATCTATTTCATTCCTCTCTCGCTGCATTGGGAAAGGGTTAATCCCCACCTCCTGGGTAGACATTCTGCACAAAGACTGTGCTTTTTCTTACCCTAGCAGTGCAATCTCACTTCTTTTGCTGTACTTTTAACATGTGCTAAGATGATCCAGTTGAGATGATTTCTGATATTTTTATTCTAATGGTCCCTTTTTGTAAATTGTCTGAACTGTAAATATGGTCTGTACTGCAGATATCCTTTGTTCATATTAGGAATAAGGTTAGAATATTGACAATTCACAGAGAGCTGACTTACCAGAAGATTAAAATCACAATCCTCATCCAGGCTTGACTGACAGCTGCATTCTGCGCCTCTGGATTTTCCCAGCAAATAGTTACTGAAGCATGGGATAAATTCCTTATGATGTCATTTAAGGTCCCTCATTAATTCTCCTGGTTCACTTCTCAGCTTCACCTTTCCCATTGCCAGCTTGCTGTTTGTACATCTTATTAAACATTTTTTAATCTTGATCACATACTGGGGTATAAGTTGAAAATACAAGTAAACAGCCAATTGTCTAAGTAAGATTTTATTTAAGAAACATGACAAAAAGATTACCCTTAAAAGTAGTTTTCTAAGTTATCCCTAACATAATTAATATAAATAAGAAAATAGCTACTTTGTAGGAGTAGACAGAATCAACAACCACTTGCCCTAATTCTTTTTAATGTAGATAGATACCCTGCAAAGGGGACATTTGAAACAATTTTGTCAGTTGACAAATGGATTCATCTCTTAACAATGGGCTATTTTACACATAACTTCTGTTTTCCTTGTGTCAATAGCAACAAGTACAGATTATGCTCACAAAACAGGTACACTGTACTTTGCTACACTAATAAGTGGTAGAAAACAAAATGGTAGCCTTGCACTGCTAACAGCACTAATCGAAGTGCATTTCCTCCTGTCCTTTCTATTGTCTGTTGTGAGACTGCAGATTATTATCAATAGCTACTCAGTTTGCTTTTCTATAGAGATATCAAGAGTCATTTAATTTTTTAGAAATAACTTCATTTGGTTCAATTTATTGGATTGTCATACTGCTATTTCTTTCTAAGGTCAATTCTGAGCTTGTACAGCCTATTTCATGTTACTATAGAACCCTTACTCTGAGCTCAAAATGAATGTCAAAGATTTCGCTTAAGGCTATCTTGAATCATTTCCAAGGGCTACTTATTCTTTCCAAAACTCTATTCCCATTTTTTAAAAAAAATAACTTGCTGAACAGAAAAATAATATAAGAATAGTATAAGAATAGGAACTCATGCACCATGTACAATTTTATTCCCTAGAATATGGAAGATTGTTTATTTTCAGGGGTTTCTTATTCTTTTTTCCCCCCACATTTTCAGTGAGAGTCATAAACCTTTCATTTGACAACTACCTATACAAATCTTTGAGTAAAAATTAATATTTTAATAAGCAGTAATGCATCTGTTTCTTTATCTAAAGTCTTCAAAATCATGAATATGAATTCTAAATGAAAACAATTAATGAAGAAAATATAACTACAGGTAGAAGTTGAAATAAACTATAGGAATGGTCAATTTCATTTAACTTAATGTACAGTATTTCCGAAGAGTCCCATAAATTTTAGCCAAAGGTGAAAAAAATAACAAAAATTTTATTTAGTATAAGCCTATAGAATAATGTTCATTATCACCAACACCGTAAGTATCATTAGTACCCAAAGCTTAGTTGTGCATTACAAAAGCAATACAACATGGCAATGAAGGGCACAGTATCTGGAACTAGTGTGTGTACGTTTAGATCCCAGTACAGTCATTTGCTTCCTCTGTGATCCTGGGATATTTATAAAACCTCCTGGAGACTCTTTGTCTTTACTAAAAATTGGGAGTGATGGATAGGTATAGAGAATGTTATCAATGACTCCTGCAGTGGGTCTCGATCTCCTGTGAGAACACCCGATGCAAGCTGAGAGAGAGAAGAGAGAGAGAGAGAGAGAGAGAGAGAGAGAGAGAGAGAGAGGGAGAGGGAGAGAGAGAGGGAGAGGGAGAGAACAAAGACATAGACACAGAGAGTTGAGAGCAGAAGCTGGGTCTTGGGCTGTAAGCTGCTGTGGGCAGCAAAGACAAAAGGGACCAAGGGCAGCCAATGTTTATTCATGACAAGCGTGGAAAGGAGGGGAGCAGGGTGGAGCTTGGACACCTGCTAATAACAAGTACTGCAGGCAGGACTGGAAGAGGGAGGTGCTAGAATATCTTGCTGAATAGAAGAAATGGGTAACTCAAAGGGAAAGAATTTACTTGGAGTCAAGTTGACCTTGGCTGGAAGTGAACTCAACAAGGTCCTGCTACTTCTAATGTAATATAACCGAATTATGGAGGGGGAAGAAGCTGTACCACTTATAGCCTGCTAACACTGGGCAGAGGTGTCTGCTACAGATAGGATCTGCCAATTAGATTTTCATGAAACGAAAACCATAAGGGTAAGTCATATAGCTCAGTCTCTGGAATATGGTTAGCATCCCATAAATATTTATTATTATTACTATCATTATCACTATTATTATTATTATTGCAATGTTGCTCTTGTACTTGTTTTCAGTATTTATTGGGTCAAGGGAACTGTAAGTATTTGTCTTCATATTCAGAAACAGTCAAGAGTGGGCCTGAGATTTTACATGTTGCCCGGTTACTCACTGTTTCCTGGATCTTAGCAAAAGGCAAGGGATTCCTGCATTAGAGACAAACTTTATTACTCACACCAGAAGCTATCTATAGAACTTGGTATTTATTTGCTTTTGTTCTCACCTGAAAGTCACACTGTTAGGTAAGAAAAAGAGCCTCTTTTAGATATCTGTGCACCCATGAGTTGAATTACAGTAGTAGAGCCAGGAAGTTGGGGCTTCACCCCTTTTATAGTAATTAGAAGTAGGCCTGCTCTGTTTCCAAGATAAAATGTTACTTTATCTCCCATGTCATTTACTCCAAACACAACTATGGGAAGTGGTACAGGTTAAGAGTGATCAGGGACTCAAATTCTTGACACACTCACCAAGGTACATGGTGGATTTCTTTTCCTGATAGGAACATAAAATACTTCGTTTCCTATTTAGCATATTTGTCTATTGAGTGAGTCTTCTCCAGATGAAGATGTTCTGTTTCTTTAAAAGTTCCTTGGATGTACAAATCAGTATCTCAGCTTGGTGATAATAGTCATTTTTCCTGGAGTTACCTTCACATTTTACTGACTTATTTGTACTCATAATTTTTAATATTTTTTTCTTTCAGTTGTGCTTCTTATTATGCAAAGGTGCATGGGATTTTTTGTCTTTTGTTTCTTGTATTAACATTTTACATCTTTTTAAATCATTTTCATCTAGTCTTACCCATCATATATATATATATATATATATATACACACACACATATATATACACATATATTCTATTTCATATCCATCTCTAGATGGATCATATATATTTTCTATCTCTACATCATGTTAAGCATTCATAGTGACTAAAAACATAAAAATTTTAAAATTATTTCATCTTAATGAATTCTAATAACAAATAGCAAACTAAAAGATAGTATTCTCTAAAGTCTCAGCTCATGAATTCATCATTTTAATTTGTAGAGCTTTATCTTTTTTAATATATGTCTTCTTAAAAACAAAAGCATGCGGACTTAATTTTATCTCAGCTGCATGACACATGCTATATTTTTCCTACCTTCATATTTATTGTGTTATCCTAAATTGTCTTGGACATATGATCACTTTTATACCAAGACAAACTAATCATGTATGGATTTTTAATTGCCTTGTTATTCTAATTGTAATCAGTTTTAAACTTTGGAAAATTGTATTCATAGTAACATCAGTTTTAAAGTGTAAACTTTAGTAATTACAGCCTTGAAGCAAACTTGTTCTTGATTTGTTATCAAAAGCAAAAATTAGTTGTGGTGTGCATATGTATGTGTATGGTGATGATTAATTCTTAGCTGCTTCCTTGATATTTACTTTTATTTATTCATTTAGTTTTGTACTGCTTGGGGACCAAACTCAAGATTCAACATTCTTCATTTAAATTATATAAAATTACCTAGTGTGGTATTATATTTTCTGCTTTTGTCTTAAGAACATATTCAAAATTTTAATTAGTCAAATTTTTAATACTTTCATTGATTGAGGCTAAAGATCCACAATTTTAAAGGTCTAGTAAACTGACAACTCTTCCTAAAAGCTTTCATTACTTGTGAACATCGTGTACCTTTTTTTCTAAAAATTTAGTATGTATTATATACTACGTTTTATTATTTACAAATTATTACATATTGTGGGCTTACTCTCACTGAAATAGTTGTTTAATTTTATATACAGTGTTTCTTACTTCTTCTGTATTCCTTAACTCATCAATGTTATATAATACAAATATCTGCAAAATAACTGATACTTTAAAAGAAGAATTGGAATTTTAACCATAAGCAATTTTTTAAAATTTCTGTTAACAATGAAAATCAAGTATGTTGTAATGTTGCCTTTGAGATAGTGTAGCTGTGAAAAAAGGAATAAAAATATAAAATATACACCTTCAGTTGGCCTGAGGACCCATCTGGGGTGTGGAGAAACTTAATGACTAAATAGGTGAGATAAGTTTAATGTTTATGTGGAAGGTAAATTATAAGTTTGAAAAAAATGTTAAACAAAAATATTACAATAAACAAAATTGAACAGAGAACATCTACTTCTGTGCAAAGCTCCTGATAGTCCCATCTTTTCCTAATGGTTGTAGAGACGAGCCGTGTTTACCTCCACCGGGCCATCCTTTTTCTTTGGCGTGTTGGAAGACTACACTCTCTAGACTCCCTTGAAGATAAAAGAACAACATAACTAATTAAGCAAAGCACTGTGAATGGGAACTTGTTGATTCATTTCCAGAACAAAACACTAAAATGTTGTGCTACCTGGCTACTCTTTCTTTCTTAACGCTAAAAGCTTGGAGGTCATGTATGGAAATGGCAAGAAGAAAAGGTTGAGTAAACTTGGATCTCAGGGGCACCAGGTCAAGGAGAATCTGGTTCTTCCTTCTGCCAACCCTTGTTAAATATGGCATAAGTGAATAATAGGCCTTTTTTGTTGTTTTTTGTACAAATCCACTGAGCATTTAAGATTTGCCTGTAATGCAACTAGTAATTACCCACTTGGCAGCCTCATAGCAGTGATCTGAATACATTTTAATCTTGAGAAAACAAACATTCCATGATGATTCCAATCAAGCAAAAGATCTCAACATTTAAGACAATAATATGAAGTAACAACAGCATTCATCTTTGTATTTTTACAAAATAATGTTCTTTTATATAGTTACTTAAAATACAAAATTTAAGAAATATTTTACTAAGTTAGATAACCTGAAGCAAGGCTCTTGTAAATGATTTAAACTGTAAAGAAATATGATAGCTGCCCACTTTATGTCCTGTATCACTATTTATAAAACCATAGCTGTACTTGCAAAGGAGAAAGCAAAATGAATGGTTACTGATGTTCATTTTAATCCTGTTTTTCTAAAATCTTTTTAAATACTGACCATTGTACTTATCACAAGCATCAAGAAGAATAAAAGACTTTTATTAGTTCTGCCAGCAAAGAATTAATATAAAATTTAGCCTAAAACTACATAGATTCTGCACATAGAAATATGTATGTCATATATAATATGGTTATTATATATTATATGCATTTACAATTTTGGAGAAGAATCCACATTTTCCTTCTAAAGTTGCTTCAGCTAAGTCATCAGATTTTACCAGGTTTCCTTATTTGTATAAGACACAGTGTTGATTATATTTCCTTTTTCCTCTACACAGCCAGCTGGCAAGTTCTTCGTTGTCCTTTTTTTGGGTAATCCTCTCCTTTTCCAAAAGCTAGCTTCTAGTTTGGCTCCTGTGTAAAGCTGCTTCCATATCTACCTTCCTTGCTAGTGGCTCTTTTTATTTATAATCAATTCCACAGTCACTGAGCATCTTCTCTGTACTTTGTAAGGAGGTGAAGACAGAAAAGTGAACAAAAATGCAGAGCCGTGTCCTCTCTCTCTCATGGGGTGACACAGAGGGACAGCAGAGATATTACTGAATAAATATTTCACACAGCAATAACATTATTATGAATAGAGAATAACCAGGGTAAAATACAGAGCATGCCAGAGTATGAGGGACGACTTTTGTTAGACAAGAGCAGGGGAAAGCAAAGTCATAAGTGTATTTATCATGGATTTAGATGAATAAAGACACCAGCCATCTGCATATTTGAGATAAAGAAATTCAGGTAGAAACAACTTGAGATCGAAGATGCATTGTGTGTTCAAAAACACTAAAGACAAGGTTAAGTGTTATGATGATGATGTTGTCTACTATTAACATATCATGGTTAAAAAATATCGAAGATCATTATTTCCTAAGGCCAAATAACAACTTTACAGTCTCTCCTTGTTACAATGGTTTCTCATGGAGTGGTGCATACAAATCAATCAGCCTACACATAGGTACATGGACTGCAGTGAAGAAATCTTCCCTGCATGACTGGAAGGTGGAATCTGGATGGTGTTAGCAGAGGAGAAAGAAGCAGCACGCCTTTCTTTGGCTTCAAATGCTGGAATTTAAACACCAAGATGATGATATGAGGTGATTAGATCAGGGGGGCTCCATCTTTGTGAATGAGGTTAGTGATCTTGTAAAAGAGGCTTCTAGAAGCCACCTTGCCTTTTCTGTCCTTCTGTCACGTGAAGACACAGCAAGAAGGCTCTTACCAGACGCCAAGTCCAATGGACTCTTGATCTCTGACTTCCCAGTTTCCAAAATTGTGAAAATTTTTTTCTCCACAAAAAAATTGTGTGAGGTATTATAATAGCAGAAACTGACTAAGACAAAGCTTCAATCATTTATCTGATAGGTTTCTAAGAGACAAAGTGTTAGTCATTATGATTAAGTCTTGGGGCTGGTCCTCACTCTATTTACCCTTCTGGAATAGCTAGAGAAACAGAATTTCCTTAAATGCTGCAGAGGAAGTTCTCTGACTTTATCATTTTACTTTGCATTAATGGTTAATAAACACAAGTTATCTTTTTTTAGTAAAGCTACAGCACATAGCAACAGTTGGTGAATTTGTCTTTTCAGTTAGCATTTCTTTTCTCTCAACTGTCTAAGACAATATGCAACCCAGCACATCCCTTTCCACATTATCACATCTCATTTTACTATCAATAGAAGTTTTAGCAACTGCACTACTGCATCGTGCCTAGAGCTATTCAGCTTTTAATCACCAAGAATGATGAGTTTTTCACTTCCAACCAGCCAGAATGAACCATTCTCCAAAATTCCATCTAAGAATTCTCTTTTAAGATCTACTCATTGTACCAGCTCTTCTAAACTTGGCTCTGTAAATATAGCCTCTGAATAAATTACTATAGACTCCGAATAAAAGAATTGCATGTAGAAGTTAGTCATGGGAGATAAACTACAAAATAGAAAGAAAAGTAGGATTAATCAAAGAAGAAAGACACCCTGCAAGGCCTGATCAGTACACACAAAAGAAGTCAAGAATGAATAGTCAAGAGGGCAGAAACCTTAGTAAGAGTGGGGGATCCCTGGTTTAGCTTCCAGACAGGGCCCTACTTTTAGGTCTTCAGCATCCATGCTAGGTCTTCTAGTCATCTTAGTGTCAGAGGGATTACCTTCATCTTTTACTGATGATTGCTCAGTTCTTATTGAATTGACTCACCCATGTCTCCAGAGCATCTCAGACAGTGACTCCAGTTTAATGATGGACTAGAAATAATACAAGGCCTCTTTGCCACAATTCAGGACAACATTGTCATCTTTGCTCCAAATTCTTCATCTCAGAATTTATGCTATGAGAGCTCAATCTAAAATAAGTGGCATATTTAAATAGAATTCCAGGTGAATTCTTCTGAATAATGGAAAGAGCAAGGACTCTTCGCTGCTAGTTCTGCAGTCTCTAGCATTTAAGTTTCATTAGTATTCTGGATATCTTAGGCCATCACAATAGTTCGGTTCATAGTTACCATTTTTACTTGTTTTAACTTCTTCTACCTCCTTTTTGCTTTAAAGCTCATTAAACATTTCCTTTTGCTGAATTACCAGTTCACTTTTCACTTAAAATTAGGGTAGAGCAAGAAAATCAACGACAGAAACCTCATTATAGGAGTGTGAATTTTGAAGCTAATTCACTTTAAACTTTAGGATACTGAATACTGAGCAAGACAAGTGTGGTCATAATTGGAATCTGTGCCTAAGCTTTGTACAGAATAGTAAATCTCCCTGAGAATTAGTTATCGAGTAACGTATATCATAGCATGCACTTAGAAGCTCTTATAAAGATGCCATGAGAAAGGGCAGAGATCCTGAAGGTAAACACAGAATGCTCCTCCTTGTTCCTCTCTTGTTAATTATTCCACTTATTAATTATTTAAAATCCTTTGGTGATGAGTCAGAGGTTAATTAGGAAGGGATTGGAAAATATATTGTAATGTTGTTAGGGGACTAATAGCTACAGACTTCTGGGAATATTCCAATCTGTGAGTGTGGCTAGAGGTTTTGCAGTATGCTCACACACTGCTGGCAGGTAACTTGAGGCCAATAAAGTCTTTTAATTCTCTATACCAAAATGATTTTGGTCTTTTGTACATTATCTCAGGACCTGTGGGAGGTTACAGGTAGACAGCAGTTATTAAAGAGTATGAAGGTGGAATGGAAAGAGGCAAAGAGAGGTCTAACTGAGCTAATGCAGACATGTCTTTGGGTGCATTTAACAAATATGAAATAGCCACAAGATAAAATATCCAAATAAATTTGAAATAAATACAACACACAAAAATATGAAAAAAAAGCTATTATTTTAAAGCTTTTCAGTAAATATGCAAAATTTTCTTGGTCATAGAAGTGTTTGTTTCATGATGATTTTGCTAAATTTTGTTGATATGTATGTGCAT
Source organism: Heterocephalus glaber (assembly GCF_000247695.1). The sequence goes on along the minus strand of NW_004624731.1, from coordinate 20,441,726 downwards.
GGTTTCTAAAGAAAAATATCACACAAGTTGCCTGAAATAGTAAAGCAAGTTAGATCAATATCACTTTCTTCTTGCTTTGAAAATATCCTCACTAACCTTTAAAAAGTTAGTTATTAGGAGGTTAAGTTAAGGTCTTGAACTGTTGTAAAAGTCAATATAGTGAAGTGGAGAAGGTTGATCAAAAAACAAAAGGTGGTTATTTTAACTTCTACATTGTCACTAACTAGTTGTGTGAACTTGGGTAAATCACTTAACCCTGAAGATTTCTGTTTTCTCATGTGTAAAATGAGGAGCTTGAACTACAAGATCCATGAGAATGTTCAACTAAATCTGCAACTAAATCAAAAATAGAAAACTTGATTGAAAAAGCAGCACACAAAAAGCTAATGTAAAAAACAGGGAATTAGAAAAGATACTTTAAAGATTTCTTCTACTCCTCAATGTTCACAGAATGCTACTCTTAATAATTTTTCCATTAAGGAATAATCTGTAAAAATAAATAAAATAGCATTCCACTTGTATAATTTTGAAGAATAGAAGTATAAATAGCAGCCTATAAATATTTCTTTTAAAAATATTTCTTTTATGTATATCTGTCTAATAAATCTAAAGTGTACACCTTTCATATCAGTCTTGTATTTTGTTTATTTATTTTTGACATTTCATGGATAAAGTATATATTCTTTTAGGAAAAAAAATAGAAAAAAATACCGATATGTTGCTATTAGAACCTTGCAGCAGGAATCAAATAGCAGTATCTGTCTCTATTAGAACCACAGGTAAAATTTCTACATTTGGTCTACTTTAAGGCAATGCATTGAAAACTCCCTTGTTCCCAACTGTTATTAATAAGCAGAGAAACTGAAAAAAAGCCAATGGATTCACAAGAAGTTAGCTTGTCCACTCATGTAGAGGTCACTAAAAGTCAAAAGCACCCAAAATGACCTATAAAAATTAGAATTTCTCCTGAGGTTATATAGTAATGTCTCCTACCATGATAAAGAAATAATATAAGAACATTCTGAGATTTCAAGATTTTCAGATTTGTTGCTTCCTATAGTTGCTTAAGTCATATACACAAGTCCTCTTTGTTGTGTAGTCACTAATACTTTGTTTGCCTAGGGATTTTCTTCTACTTGAACTGCTTCACAGAGGTTCAACATATCTCATCTTAAAACCCACCACTATGGTTTTCATTCCATTCACACACACACACACACACACACACACACACACACACATTTCTGATTTCTGGTACCGGGGATCGAACTCAGAGGCTTACTCCACTGGAAGGTCCAGTCCTCTAAACTAGTCTTTCTTTATTGGACTATAGAATAGTTTTTCTTCAATTCTGTCAAGGAACTGGCAAAGCAGTTCAATAACAAAATGCTATCCTTGAGCTAAACTGCCAACCTAGTTAGAATAACTCCCAGAAAAATAAAAAGAAAGTGACATATATTACTATAGCTTTACTGCAAGGATCTAGTAAACAAATAGAAAAATGTGACTAAAAATGTTATTCTGATGGCAAATCCTTTAATAATTGCAAAGAATTTATATTTGAGTGAAATAAATATTAATAAAATTTTTACAAATTAGAAAGAATAAAGTTACCCAGTAGAAAATTTAAAACTACATGCATGAGTAGTACATAAAAAAGAAATTTAAGTGGCAAATAAATGTGTGAGGACATTTTGAAGCTCAATAGTAAGCCTCGAAACAAAAATATTAATGAATAACTACTCTTTAATGATCAAATCATAAAGAATTTTATAAATGATTGAATACTGAATGACAATACTGAATGTTGGCAATAATAGAAGAAAATAGAATAACTTATCTACACCGCTGATTAGAAAATAAAGCAGTATGAATTTTTGCAGCACAATTTGATGGTAAACACCAAAGCCTTATGCTGTTTTCATAAATCAATTCTCTTTCTTGAAATTAATCTAATAGATTAATCACAGAATAGAGCAAAGGTTAGGTTCAAATTTGTTTGCTATGAAACCTTTGCAGGAAAAAAAACCTTCATACACCAAAATTGTGATATTGTGTATAAAATTTATAGATACGTTTATATGTGTTCACATGTATATTCCTATTTCACAAAATGTTTAAAACATAGTGATATACTTTTTAACATTGGATAACATATATATTCTATTCAGTAAAGGAAGATTAGAAAGTAGTATTGCATGCATATCTGATTCAATTTTTATACTCCAGTACTTAGTAAAGTATTTTCTTCCAAGTGTAAAATAAGTATTTATTGAATGAATGGGTGGATGAAACTTTTTCAGAGAAGAATAAATTTTTGTCATTTGTGAGAAAATGCATGCACTTTTAGCCCATAGAGCTAATTAAAATAAATCAGATGCAAAAGGTTACATACTGCATGATTTGTCTTATATGAGAAACCCAAAGTATAAATAGTGTAAAGAGCAAAACGAAAGATGATGGAAAACAAAAAGATAGATTTTGTGGAGCTGTGAAGGGAACTTAAGGATGAGGAAGAGATGGGAGGGAGGAAAAGGGAAGAGTATCAAGATGGGATGTGTACATGTATGAACATCCCACAATGAATATATTCATTATGTACCTCAAACATAAATTAATTTTCAAATTTTCAAAAGAAATGAATTTTCCATAATTTTTGTGGTAGTGCTACTCCTACGGTGGTAGCCATCATGATACATAAATTCCTTTTATTAGTCATATTTTGCTTAATCTTCTTGAAGTTATTTTTAGAATCTACAGTAAAAGGAAACATCTAAAACATGTTTGATATTTTGCAAAAATCATTGTTTAGGTTTCATCTTTGGTATTCACCAATATGTATAAGTAATGTCATTTCCATATGTACTTGGAAAGATAGCACTTCTAGCTTTCACCAAAATAACAATAACAACAAAATAATATTTCCTGCCCTTTCTTCAACTCCTAACCCTTGATTACTTCATAATATGCTATAAAGGTCAAAAGTGAGTTCTGGCCTTCTATCTCATGAGCTAAAGAGCAATTCTCACGACATTACAGATGACAGAGACTTTCATGTCATCGACCAAATAACAAGATGTTTGAGAGACCTTACACTCCTTATTATTGTTCTGTTTTCTCAAAATCTATGAAGTAAGAAGTTTGTACATTTCAATTGGTAGAACAAGGAAGTCAGACTGGGTACCAGTAGAGAAAAAAACTTTACCAAGCTTGTTCTTTGTCATATTTGCTTGGCAGGAGGAAAGAGTTTCCAGGGCTGGTGCTGTGAACTGAGGCATCTAAGACGAATGAAAGTACCAACACAGTTGCCACATTAAGTTTCTTAAAGTGGGTTTCTAAAGTGTTAGCCCTGTGGTAAAATTGTTCTTGTTCTCAACGCTGTTCTTAGTTTAAGCGCTTGATACATGATCGAAATAATGTTCCAATAGATTCACTTATCCTCACAGTGTTGCTACATCAATTGTTAACATCAGAAGTGCTTCATTGTCCTTAATAGACATCCCACCAATCCACATGACTATTAGACCTGCAATGCTATTCTTTTGCTTTCCGCCCCCGGAGACCCTGCTAACTCTTACTGCAAAGTGTTTTTGAGATGTGAAGGAGGATGTTCATTCCTTTCCTGTTTGATTGCCAAAGATCCTCCAGATCAGGCTGGACTTTCAAGTGCAAGGAAAGGTGGTAACTTTGGACTTGCTCGCAGAACTGTCCTTTGGGCACTGGTCTGCTTGTGGGATGGCAGAGAACCGCTGTAGAAGGGGCACTGATTCTCTTCTGAGACAAAGTCCTGTCTGGGACCCATTTCTTGCTGCCCTCGTTGTAAATTATTTCCAGGGCGCAGTTTTCCTTTTTATAATCTGCTCTCAACCAGGTTTCCTCAGTCCTCTTCTGTGATTGTTTCCCAAATCTGTCCCATTCACAGCTTCACTGTTGAACCACTCAGTGGGCTCCAGAGCTTTCCACGGTATGGTTCCTTCTTTTGTTTTTAGATATCTTAGTGTCCTGTACACCCTCTGAACCTAAATCTCACTTTAGTTGTCATTAAGTAGAAAAATATATTAAAAGTGATTTTCCCACCTTTTCTTTGCAACTTCTCCAATGGCAAAAGGAACTGGCCAGAAGCTGGACATGTGGACTTTGCATTAATCTCCCTCCATAATCTTCCATTATTTACCCTTGCTAACTTTTAAATTCTAACCAAATGGTACATGGTAATTGTAAGGTCAGACCAAGGCACTATTGAGACCACCTAGGCAGGCAAAGTCTAAGCAACATGCAATGAGTTTATTGCCATCTGGGTGAAGATGGGTTAAGGGTGGGAAGGCCATTGGCACTCAGAGAAGAGTGTGAGTGGTTGATATGGGGCAGTTTAGGTAGGGGAGGGGGCATTAGTCAAGAAGGTGGAGAATTTTAGAGTCCCCTGGGCGATGGGCCTGGGGCTGGCTGATAAACAGGGCAATGGTGAGAGCAGCAGGGTGGTTGCTGGCTCCCTGTTATCTCTATGCTCCTATGGACATGGGTAGCAGGTCTGCTGGGGCAGGAGGGCTGTCTGTAATAACTATTCTATTTTCCAAAGTTGCCAATCTAATTTTCCACTTCTTTGGAAATTCACAAAATGACATAGACTTTTCATTGCAAAGTAATCTTAGTGACTATTTGGGGGAATCGATCTAGTTGAAAAATCAGAAAAAATATGTGCATGTCAATAAGGAATTACCAAGGGTTGTTATACCTTATGAAGTTGGCATTAGAATATAGGTCTGTATAGTTTATAGCAAAATATTGCCTCTTTTTTATTAACTTGAAAACATTTAAGTATAGTTTAATAATCATATTTAATATATATTGTATGTTCATGTGGGCTATTTCCCTTATGGCCAAGAATTATGTTAAGTTTTAGGTAATACTATCAATTATTTTCAGGTGAAAATTTATTGTAATACTTGACATGAAAATTTCATTTTTAAAAGGAAAAGATTAGTTCCAAATCTTAACAGAATCAGTGATTTTTGAAATTTAAAAAAAAGTATATAAATGTTCCATGTACTTGAGGGGCAAACAATAAATATTAGAGTGGACTATAGATACTTTTTATTTAAACTGCCTATGATGATCCCTTTCCTGAACACAAATTTCTCTTCCTCTACCCAAACCTTTGTGTGATTAGGTAGAAGGTATTGCCTTCCACCTAGCTCTTGTTCACCACTCATTTTCCACAGTAGCAGACAAAATGTCACTAAGAGAAGAGGATACAAAAGATCTTAGAATAGGTCTTTTAATAATTATATGAAAATAAATTTCCAAAACCTTCTCAAATTGGATTGCTGCAAGCAATGAAGAACAACTAGAATGTTGTTTTGGTGGACCCAGAGTCAAAAGAAAAGCTGAAGCTGACAGAAAGAGACATTATTAAATTGGGCATTAAAATCAGACTTCTACACAGATTTTCCCATAGTAAACACATAAAAGACAACAGCACAGTATGTGGAATATATTGGATTTCCTGATCTGTGGGAGATACATTCCAAGACCCTCAACAGATGCTCAAAACCACAGAGAGTACCAAGCCCTATGTGTACTGTTTTCTCCCATAAATACATACTTACAATAAAGTTTAATTTATAAATTAGGCACAGTAACATATTAACAACTAATAATAAAATACATAATAATAATGTACTGTACAATACAATACAAGCTACATGAATGTGATCTCTCAATCTCTCTTTCTCTCTCCCTATGTCTCTCTTATTTCCACTCCCCTCCTGTCCTTATTCTTCTTTCATATTTTATTTCCTGTACTCACCCTTTTCCATTTAATGTTTTGGACTGCAGTTAACTGGAAGTAACTGAAACCACAGAAAGAAAAATCATGGATAATGGGTAATCACCTCAGTCAGTGCAAAGGCATCTAATTAACAATTAGAAAATTATGCAAAACATTCTTAAAGAAATCTAAGTGATAACAATCAGGAAAAACTTGTCTTTAATGTCAGAGTGGAGCTTTCCCTACTGGAATCCTTAGCTCCATAATAATTATTAATATTAAAATGTTGATGTGTCAATATTTCTAAAACAACAGTGGTTTTTAAATAAAAATGGGCTGAGGACCCTACTAACTTTGAGAAATGACACATTAGAGTACTAATATTCTAAAATCCCTGTTAAAGTTATCCTATCATTTGTCATAAAATATAAACATAAAAATAGTATGATTATCCAAGGAACTTTTAAAAAATCATTATTAATATAAATATGTCTTAAATTTAGTGACTTCACTGATAATCAGGGTAAAGTATGTCATATAATTAATATGGAGATCACAAGATGTTCATGTAATTCTAAAATTGACATGATAAAAATGATTAATTATTGATTTTGAATAATATTGAACTTCAAAATTTTTAACAGGGGAACATATTTTCATGGGACTTTATTAAAGATTATGCAGTAAATTAATACTTTCCTATAAGTAATAAGGAAAATTTCTGATGCTCCATGATAATGTTAGATAATTTGTAAAACAACAATAAAAAATGTTAAAAATCATAGGAGTGAGAAAAGAAGTGTGGGGAATGAGGAGAAAGTGCATCTGGTTTCCTCTTCTGATAAATATTAGTATCACGTTTTTCTTATGTTTGCTTCAGCTGAGCTCATCTGGAGCCCATGGTCCTAGAGGAGGGCATGTCCTAGGCGTGAGCAGGGACACACCAGATGCAAGTGCACAGCCTTGCACGTCTAGTAACTCCTCTCTCTGACTTCTTACCAAGGTCTACATGCATCTGCTTACCATTCAAATGCTAGTCATTTTATATCATATTATTTATTAAATGCTTCCTCAAATTAATAACTTTATATTTTTTTCTTATTGTTCTCTCTCATTTCCTGGTAAAAGTTTATAGACAAGAAAATGTTAACATGAATGAATTCATTCTTGATTTCCCCAAAAGACGACATTTCTGCATTTCTCAACATACTTTAAGCAAAGTAAAACAAATACCTTTTCTATTCTTTGTAGTAATTTATAGTTTAAATTATTAATTTACATTTATAAGTATACATTTTCCCAAAATATAAGACATTTTAAACTGTAAATCTTTTCTCCCCTTTAGAGAGGTAAGGTATTTATTGAGATATTGCAATTTCTGACACTTTCTGCAGGGGATTAACAGAATGGTGCAGAGGGATATGTAGTGACATTATCAAACCAAGTTGATCTGAACCTCAGAAAAGAGAAAGAATTTTACGTAGCATGGAATTTGCAATTTAGAGCATGCAGTCAAACAGCAGTCTCATCAGGATGGTCTTCCTGGAGCCATTGTACTGATCAGCCACGATGAAAAGTCCCATCCAGCGGATTAGCATATTTCAACTCTATTAGGCTCTGACTTTCTGCAGTTCATTACCACAGTGGAAGGGCACCGGTACATTTTCTGTTTCCTTATATTCTTTTTCCTAAACTTTCTCTTCAATCAGGTTAATACTGAAGTCTTAAAGTTTCACTGATAATGGTAGCCAAAAATATGGCCAATCAAAACTAGTAAGAAAATGACTACTAAGTGTATTAGATAACAAAAAAAAAATAATTTCACTGCACTAATCATGAATATACCTAAAGTTCAGACTTTTTTTCCTCCTTGAGTCCTTGTTTAAGTGTGTTTTCTTGGTTATCATAAACAATAAAATGAAATGGATCTTAAGTTACAAAATAATTATAATAATCAGATTTATGTATTATCATGCATGTGTAAGAACAGAACTTAATTTACTTGAATGTTTTAGATAGAGGTATACAGGTGTAATTACACTGATTAAAATGTGAATTTATCCTCTCATAATGATGGATTCTACCTTTTTTTTTTGGTACTGGGGATCGAACTCGGGTCCTTGAGTTTGTGAAGCAGGCAGCGGAACCACTGAGCTAAATCCCTGGCCCTACCATATTTTTAATGTACATAAGATATCTTTAAATGAAAAAGTCAAGAGAAATCTTTAAGAATAAGACAACTATCACATCATGATTAGAAATAATTGGAAAACCAGTGTCACTATACAAGCTTTGAGGAAAATAAAATGATAAATAAATTAGTCCTTCTCAATATGCAGTAAATCACTGGATGGAAGGAAGGGAGAGAGAAAGAGAGGGACTAAAGGAGCAAGGGAGGAGCAAAATGAGAGACAAGGAAAATAGAAGACAGAAAGGAGAGTAAACTGCCAAGCAGTAATACAGTAATCACAGAGAAAATATTCAGACCAGAATAGCAATTGACTCCCCAAGATACTTAACAAGAAACTGAGAAGGAAAAATACACAGGGCTTGGGGTGTTAATTATTAACTGACTTTAATGATTTTCAATCTCTAGAGGTCTAAAGGACTTCATCTTTAAATCTTTATTAACCGACTCAAATATTCAAGGAACTTCTGTCAAGTGACAAGATTGCAAAGAATAGTGAGTTCAGTTTTGGAAAGTTAATACTTAATGCTTTTTATTTGAAAAAGGCCAAAGATCCAAAGGCTATGACTTTATAGAAAAGACTTTTATCTCAACCCAATAGTAAAATAATATGTCTTAAGCATAATAAGTTTGTTATCCTAGGTAGCGCAATAGGTATGAGTGATAAAATGCAATGGGCAGTAAATGTCAAGATTTATTTAGACAATGAAATCACGATTCTGTGATTAAAACACAAAAATATATAATGAGATAATTTTACAAATAACAGCAATAAAATTATACCTAGAATCTTAACGTTATAAAATCTAGGTTTAAATAAATATTTCCCTAAAATTAATTGATAGTTTAATAAGTTCAAATAATGATTTAACATAAACAATATAGTTTGAATTAATTCATATATCTTAAAAGAATGACATATATTTTAAAGAGAAAGAAGAAACATAAATCTATAAACAGCAAAGAACAAAATTAGAAATATAACAGCCATGTGGTTGATACCCTGTGAGAGCAACTTGTTTCTGAGTATGTTGAGCAACACTAACCTCCTCCAAGTGGGAATTCTTTTTTTTAGCATAACAAACATGTGCATGCTATTAAGAATGGTGTTCTGCATATATCTGCATCTTACATAATAAACAATGAAAATAAGTTTTTCTTTTATATATAGTAGAGGAGAAAATTTCTTTTGTCACACAAGGCATCGTATTTTGGAAATACAAGTTTTTTTTATTAGTGGATTTCACAATGGTCATCTTCAGGCTGAACTGCAGTTTGGAAACTTAATGTTTTTGACATTGCCATTTTGGTAAAATTTCCATAATATGAATTTTCACAGAATTTGGGAATACTTCATTGGATTTTATTTCTAAAATTAAAGTGAGATCAGTAATTTGTTCATTTATACCCAATTAATTCTGTAACTGCAGAACTACATGAGAGATAAGGATTCATTAGCAAATAATTAATGTTCATTCTTAAGTCCAATCAGTAATCTACTTATTTAAAATAACAGCAGAAAATAAAACATATGTACATTAGGCTCCCTCTAGGAATGATACATAAATACACCTGAGATATTTTGAAAAATACATATTCATAGAGGGAAAAATGTTAATGCTAAAATGGCTTGTAGCCTCTAACAATCAGTAAATATATCTTTTATTTGAAATTTCTTTCTTTTTTAAATTTACCTTTTTTTTTTTTTGACAGTGTTAGAGATCAAAACTAGGTCCCCACCACCCTAGGCAAGTGCTCTACCACTGAGCTACATCCCCACCCTTATTCACAATTTCTCAATTATTCTAATTTTATTTTCACAAGTATTTTGTATCCTTTCTTTTGTCTTCTGGGTTTTGATGTTCAATATTTCACACAAATTTAAAAAGCTTAACATTGGCAGCAAAATGATAGCAGCAAGGAAAAGCAGAACACCAATGGATTTTCTATCCATGACTGGGTCAAAATAATTGCTCCAATATTTCAAGAAAAGCATTTAAATATTACAAAAGAAAGTTTCTATTTTCTCTTCCTCAATTCTCTGTGCATTCCTATTGCTTCCTTTTGTGGTTCCTTGGATGGAAGCATTTGGCTTTTCAATAAATTTACCCATGCAGAATTTTGTTCAAAAAGAATTATATATATAATATATTATTATATATATTTCAAGAGAAAAAGGAAAAAAATTTAAAAGTACTCAAACCTTTACCTTCCAAAGAAAACTTAAAACCAGCCTAACAGTGCCTGATTAGAATAAAGTAAGGCCATTTTATTTATAAATCAATATTTTAAGCAAAGAAAAAAAATTGATGACCTAACCTTCCAGCAAGTTGCTTATTTTTACTGTTCATGATATCTTTATTCAATGGCCTTCAGTGGAAGGAAAGCTGACAATGTGTTACAAACATTTATAATCTCAAAGTTTCCATTTACAAAATGAAAAAAATTTAATATACTGATAGTCAAGGTATTTGGAAACAAACAAATTTATTCTTAAAAACTAATTCAGTAATTTCTGTATAGGGCTAGGGATGGGAGAGCCCTTACCTACCAGTGCAAGGCCCTGTGTTTGTTTCCCAGAATGAAAAATGATTGATCCGTGGATTCCCACCAATATGCTTTATTTAAATATAATTATGACCTACACATGAGTGAAAATATCACAAAGAAACAAATATTGTTCAATTAATATATAACAATAATTTTAATAAACATAATTTAATAATTCTATTTATTTAACTTTTAGTTTTAAACTACTGTATTTAACACTTTACGTTTCTCCATACAATATAACAAAATAAAATTATAATATACTTATATTTAATTTACATTTACTAAATCTCAAATAGCTTAAGTACCATTAATTTGTTAATCCACTATAGTATTGTAGCAACTCTGAAACACTAATACTGAATAAATGGAATAATTGTTTGCTCTTTCCAAAATGGTAGCTACGTAGCTATTGACCATTTGAAACTTGGCTAATATGACTAATGAAGTGAAATTTTAATTTAGTTACTTTATATTTAAATAACTACTACAATTAATGACCACACTATTTAACAGCACAGTTCTAAAATATTTGAAGATAATTTAAAAAAGCATTTCATCTTCGATTTTTGACTTTTATTCACTTTGTTACAGTTTTCTCAATAACAATTATATGTTGAAAATTCTTAATGGTTTTTTCTTGCTTTATCAGGTAAGTGTTGACAAAGTATTTCTAGCCATACTTAAAATGGGATAAACAAATTCTGCATCCTGAAAACCACAAGAATAACTTTTCATCACCCGCTAAGTACAATGGGAGAAAGCCACGTGACACCAGCAACATTTCTTTCTCTCTTAAGGACTTGGCTACATCACATTTTACCTCAAGAAATCAATTCATCTGAACACGTTTTCCACTTACTCCACTTTTCTAATTTAAGATCACCATAGATAAACAATAAAATATATCCACTCCTGCCCTCTACAGCTATTTTATTTGAACTGCTTGGGTTCTGTATTGCTTCACCAAATTCATAAAATTCACATGGAATGCACCTTGATGAGTTCTATTATTTGGTAATGAGCTTTTATTCATTTCCAAGTTCGGGAGAACAATGAAATCCTATTATCTATTGGAATTTTTTCTCATTTAAATTAGTTTGAGAGAAATGAATATCTAAAAAGTTGTTGAATTTAAGAATTTTTCTGAATTTATCCTGAAAAAGAAAATCATGATATTTAAAAATGCTTGTAAACTTAGAAAATACAAATCATTGTTTTCACTTTTGTGAAAATTATATTACACAAACACATACATACACACACACACACAGGCTATTGGATTTTCCCTTTTCGCTGTCTTCCTGTCTTCCTCCATTTCTTCTTCCCTTCTGAGATCTATCTTCCTACTTCCTATTATCTGTCTTTTATTTTGCTATCTATTTATAATTTGCTTTTCTCATAGAAGAGAAATTATGTGATATTTAAGCTTGTGGGTCTGATTCAATTCGCTGAACAATATGATTTCAAGTTACATGCATTTTCCCAAGAATGACTCAAGTTTATCTTTCCTTACCCAGAGTATTATTCCAGGGTATATAAATGCCACACGATCTTCGCAGCTATTAAAAATAGAATGCTAGCATGAAATGTGTGAAAAAGTTCACAACATTTAGAAAATTAAATATACATAATGTCAAATTTTAGTAATTTTCTATCTTGGAGATTTGTAATAAGGTCATCTTACTTTTGTTTTTGGTACCGGAGATCAACTTGGGACCTTGTGCTTGTGAGGCAGGCGGCAGAACCTGTGAGCTAAATCCCCGGCCCAAGATCGTCTTTTTACTTTTGAAAGATAGCTTAGTTTATCATTAACATCAATTTCAACCAAATTTTAATCCACAAAGTTAAGTGTTAATGAAAAAATTACAGAATAATTCTGGTCATAGATCTTCCTTTGAAAATTGACAAGCAGAAAGAAAAGTATTTTGCTTGAAATTGAGCACTGATCACAGACACTGAAGTCAAATAATTCTGAGTCCAAATCCAAGCTCGCACTTGCTATTGTGTTGGTTTGGACAAGTCATAATCTGTTAATACAGTGTAATGATGTTATAAGAATACTGTGAAGATAGCAGGGTGTGGTGGGACACACTGGTAATCCCAGCACTCTGGAGGTGGAAGCAGAAAGATCACAAGTTTGAGGCCAGCCTGGGCAACATAGTGAGACCTTCTCTCATAATAAAAACTTTCAAAGGGCTGGGGAAGTATCTCAGTAGTAGAGTGCTTATGTTCAATCCCCAGTACTGCAAAAGAAAAAGCAAGAAAGAAAAAAGAACATTTGGAGGATAAATTAAGAGATTGCCCCAGTATGAGACAGTGTACAAAACATTCTTCTAGGTGGCGAGAAAGGGCAGTTTTGCCACACCAGCACAGTCAATATCAAATTTAATACGTAAATGGATGAAATCAGACAGTATGAGTGGAGTACTGGGTGTTTGCACCCAGAAAGTAAAGTCCAAGGGGTCAAGGCTATAAGGGTAACTGTTGGGAAACCAGCATCAATGAGTTTATAAGGCAGGCTGGCAAGAGAAAGGCAGTATTTCAGCTGGCAAAACATCAAAACATCACCCATAAACAATAGTGAAAACAGAAAGAGAGTGAGCACATGGTCTTTTGATTGGGGAAAAATAATCATTCTCGGCAAGTTTAGGAATCACCCATGTATGCTCACAAAATTTATTTTCCTCTTTTTATTCTTTCTTTTTCTCCTCTAACACTGTTTCTATCTTTAAACATTGGTTTTACCATTTCCTCTTAAATGCTATTTTCTTTATTATTTCCTGGGGTGTTTTTTTTTGTTTTTTTGTTTTAGTTCTGTCCAAAACAGTTCTTCAAAGCTAATGTATCACTGGAAATTTAGTTGCATTTGTTCTTTCCTCTCAGCTCCCAATATTATTGTGTGTTGGATTGTCTGGGGCTCTCCTTCCTGTTTCTACTTTTATCCTTTTGCTTGTATCATCTGTGTTTGAGGATCATTCCTCCTTTCATAATACTCTAGTAGAAACATCTTTCCTGAAATTCTTGTTAAAATTTCACAGCCTCATCTATCTTTTCCATCTAGCTGATTTTATTTGCTTTACCTCAACTTCTTGAACCCCTAGCACCCTGCTATGGGTTGAGTGTTCTGCCTTTTCCCCATTCAAATATTCAGCCCTACTCCTCAAGACGATGGTAATGAGTGAGTGGTAAGGGCCTGTGAGAGGTGATTACACCATGAGGATAAAACCATCATGTTTCAGATCAGTGTCCTTACTGAAGAGGCCACAGAGAGCTGCCTCGCCTCTTTTCCCATCTAAAGACAGTGAGAAATGGGCCCTCACCAGGCATGAAATAAATTTCTGTCAGGTACAGGTTGCCCAAGCTTATGGTATTCTGTTAAGAGCACTGTGAACAAGCTAAGACACTGCTTATTCGTAAGCAATTGCTATTTCCTATTCTAAATCAATGCTTCTAAATTTAAGGAGATTTTCCTTTCAAGAGAACATTTCACAACGTGTGGTCTGGAAACATTTTTGATTGTTCTTTGGTTATTACCGGCAGCCAGAGGGTGGAGGCCAGAAATGCTGCTTCACATCTAGTGTGAGGGAAAACTCTCCACAGCAAAGACTTGTCCAGCACGAATGTCTTGTCGGGAATCTCTGCCAAGTGTTTAGCCAAGGTGAGTTCTCATCAGAATGCTCCAGAGAAAAATCCACTTCTGAGGCTGTTGTTCTTGCTGTAGCATTTGTTGTTGTTGGTGGTGCTGTTAGTAAAATTCAGTTCTTGGTGGCATAATAATGAAGTTCCCAGTTCCTGTGGGCTGTCACCAGAGGCTGTGCTTGGCTCTGAGAAGCCACCTGCCTTCCTTGCTATGTGGCTCACTCAGTGTTCACACCAGAAATGAAGTATTCAGTTTTCCTTAGGTGTAAAGTCACTGACGTCCTTTTCTGCCCCTCACCACAGAAAACTCTCCCCTCTGAGAGGGTTCAAGTGATTAGGCCAAGACCCCTCCATCATCATCCTTTCTTCAAGTCAACTGTGCCATACAACATAACCTTAACACAGAAGTGTAGTGCTTCACATCGAAGCCTGAAGGTTCACAGTGTGCGACTAGTGGGAGAGGAGATGGCAAATCTTGGAAGCCATCTTAAAATTTTGGCTACTGTAATACGCCAAACTGAATCACAGCATCCCTTACTAAATGAACTCTTGCTCCTGCTTCTATCAAGGCACCAATGTCTTCTCAATCAGCCAGACTCAAAAGCTCTGCCTTACCATCTTAATTAAGCGAATCCATTGTTTGGAATTGTATTGTAATTTTATCTTTCCAGGAGACTTCTTTACCTCATTCCAGCTGGTCTCCCACACAGCATGCTTCTGCAGTCTCACTCCATTGTACCCTCATGCTGTTCAAAACCATTTTACGCCTGACTGCAGGAGACATTCTTCTGAAGTATATTCCTGGCCTCCTTATCTCATTTTTTAAGAAGATGAAGTCCAAATTATGTAAGAATAAAAATCACATTTCTGAATGTTAGTCTACTATTCCTCATGGAGGCCTCACTTCTTTCTTCATATGTGTTATTTTCTCCTACTGTATTACCTGGAATGAAAGTCTACCTCATCTATTCTGGAATGCAAAATCCAGGGAAACTGCATTCTCCATGACAAGTTCTTCCCAAATATTGGATTAGTAGTAAAAGGTCCATTTTTTCAAATTCTAAGACTATATTTTTGTAAAAGCGCTGAACATGGAATTTCCTATCTTTGTACCTATTGTTATGTCACATTTTATGTCCTATAGAATAAATTCTTCTTGAACACTATCCTATAATACATGTGTTTGGTCCATTGTATAATATTAAAATGAATCAACTTGACTGAAAAATTAGGGCAATTAACTTTTCTTTAGCCTAAAATACAAAGGGAATTATAGTGGGGAAAGTGCTAATATGTACATAAAACAATTTGGGTCTCAGGAGGATGCCTAGATACTTTGAATATGGGGGAAAGACAGCCACTGAAGTATTAATATGCATGTAGGAGATTCTGAGTGCCATTGCCATTAGCTATAGCCAACCACATTTAGTTACTTTCATAATCTCTCCTTCTGAATAGCACTTTAATATTTTCCATGACACCCTTTATAATTTCCATCAACATTGTTTAGGATATTTTAAAACCTTGTACCTATTCAATTCACATTTTTCTTTCACAATGTTTAAAAACAGGATATTTTCTGATAACAGCAACCTGAATTGACAAATAAGTTTTCCTGCTTCAATAATATATTTTTTTATTAATTATATTGGTACATTTAAGTTATACAATATAATGACATTCATCATTGGAAATTTGCA